>CM072814.1:81258055-81858055 GCA_036937905.1 Salvia rosmarinus | reverse complement strand
TTGAGATCAAATGCCTCACGGTATTATGTCGCCGACGATATGTCGAGACTTACCATTATACAAACCACTTTTCGCCCTTCCAATAGCTGCTTGGCTATCACAAAGAATCATCACCGGTGGCACGGTTTAGACCAACATGGAATATCTTCCAAAAATTACGAGCCACTCGCTTCCTCACCGCCTTTATCCAAAGCTATGAATTCGATTCCATGGTGGATCGGGCTATACACGTCTGCTTCGTGGATCTCCAAGAAACAAAGACCTCCCAATCGTGAACACGCACCCACTTGTAGAAAGTGAATCTTCGTGTCGATATCCAATTGGCATCACAAGACCCTTCAAGTACCGGGATATCTCGTGAATGCAGCCCATGATTTTGAGTATACTTGAAGTACCTCAAAACTCTCACTAAAGCCTTCCAATGCTCCTTGCTTGATTGCTCGTAACGACTCAATTTGTTCACGGCAAGCTATGTCGGGTCGGGTGCAATTTGTAAGATACATCAAACACCCGATGACCTTAGCATAGTCTTCTTGCCCAACAAGTTCACCCTCGCTCTTACTCAAGTGAACATTGAGCTCTAATGGGTCTTAGCAGCAAACTATCAAACGCGTTGAATTTCTTAAGCACTTTCTCAACGTGGTGAGATTGTGTCAAGACAATTCCGTCGATCTTCTTAGAATCTTGATTCCAAGAATCACATCGCCTAAACCCATGTCCTTCATGTCAAAATTTCTATTTAACATGCGCTTTGTGTCATTAATGACTTGAGTATTGCTACCCATGATCAACATGTCATCTACATACGGACACACTATAACATAACCATTATCGGTGTTCTTAACGTAGACACATTTGTCACACTCGTTGATTTTGAAACCATTTGCCAACATTACATTGTCAAATTTCAAGTGCCATTGCAACGCGCTTGTTTCAAACCATATAGAGACTTCACGAGTTTGCATACCTTACCCTCTCGACTGTACTACTAAACCCTTCAAGTTGCTCTATATATACCTCATCCTCGAGGTCACCATTCAAAATGCGCCTTAACGTCCATTTGATGAATCTCAAGATTGTGCAAAGCGTAAATTGCGAGAAGCACCTAATAGACGTAATCCTCGTCACGGTGAATAGGTATCAAGAAATCGATCCTCTCTTTGTTTAAACCCTTGACAACCAAACGGGCCTTATACTTTTCAATTGATCCATCCGCCTTGACTTTCTTTTAAGGATCCATTTGCATCCTAGGGCTTACAACCTTCGGCAAATCAACCAACACCCAAGTGTGGTTTTGCGTAATGGAATCAATTTCGCTTTGAATGACCTCTCGCCAGAGCATCCCGTCGACCGAGCATAGGCTACTTTGATCGAAGTTGGTTCTTCGTCCAACATGAACGCAATATAGTCGGGACCAAAAATCTTTGGCGCTCGACTTCATCGCCATCGCCTCGGTTCCGACCCTCCGGATCGACCTCGATCGCTATGCGATATCGGTTCTTTCTCCAAAGGTTTAGAACTCGAAGCTTCACCATCGCTCTATTGCTAGAATCGGCTTCATTTTTATCCTTGTCTTTACTGGGATAAACACTTTCAAAGAATATAGCATTCCTTGATTCAATCGTCGTCCCCACAATATATCTCGTACCTCCGACCCGTGGATCGAAACGATAGGCGCGCTGCTCGCAGCATACCCAATAAAGATACAATCGATCGCTTTAGGTCCAATTGTAACTTGTTTAGGAAGAGCACCTCAACCTTCGCCAAACACCCCCACACTTTGAGATATTTGTACGATGGCTTTCTTCCTTTCCACAACTCGTAGCGAGTGACATCCTTACTCTTCGGTGGAATCTTATTCAAGATGTAGTTTGTCGTCAAAACAGCCCCCACAAGTTCTGGGCAACCTCGAACTAATCAACAAAGCATTCATCATCTCCTTAAGTGTTCGATTTTACGCTCAAGAACGCCATTAGATCGAGGTGAATAAGAGCGTCGTTTGATGTATTATACCACTTTCGTTGATAATGCCTCAAACGAGCTACATATTCTCCCCCATCACTTCAACGCCTTAATTCGACAACTTAGTTGATTCTCGGCTGCTCTTGAAGTTTTAAAAGCTTCAATAGCCTCGCCTTTACTTCTTAGAAGATAAAGATAATAATATCTTGTACAATCATCAATAAACGTGATGAAGTACTTTTACCACCTCTAGTTTGTACAAACTTTAAATCACATACATCAAGATGAATAAGTTCTAGAGGCTTAGTGCTTCGTTCTCACCGAATGAAACGGTAACTTAGCCATTTTGGCTTCACACAAACCTCACATTTCGTTTGTGTATTGACTTCATTTAACTTTAGTAAATCTAAATTTACTAATCTTTTATTGCATTTAGATTAACATGTCCTAATCTACAATGCCATAAATCGAGCATTCGGTCAAGTAAGAGGAAGTAGATGCTTTTCATTCATCATAATTTTGGGTACACGGCGACACCATTACATTTAGTTTGAAAAGACCCCATGAGATAACCTCTACCAAGAAACTTTCCAAACTTAGTCAAGACAAACTTGTCCGACTCAAAACTAGTCTAAAACCTTTATTAACTAGAATAGAGCCCACACTAAGTTCTTGCGAATGTCTGGGACATGCAGCACATCCTTTAATGTGATCTCAATGCCGGACGTCATCTTGAGCACCACATCACCAACTCCGGCAACCTCGGACGAAGCTTGGTTCCCCATGTTGAGCTTCCTCCCTCAACAGCTTGTAGGTGGAGAAACGCATCTTTTCGGCGCAGACGCGCTGGCAGTTGCGCCAAATGTCGATGAACCATCCACCTTGATTCTCGACGTGGTTGACTTCTTCGGTCACCACAGCAGCCAAGTCATCCTTGTCCCATTTGTCGAAGTCCTTCTCGACAACGTTGGCAACTTGCTTAGCCTTCTTCTTCTTAGGCTGACGACAGTCCTTACTTGTGTGGCCATGCTTGCCACAATTGTAACATCCCCTCACAACTTATGGCAACCACCTTCCTTTCCTTTGTCATTGGCATTGGGGCGAACACGCTTGTTGGAGGACCGCCTCTCCAACAGTTGGCTCTAGCATCGATCAAGCCCTTCCCTTTAGCTCTAGCTTTCCACGCCGACTGATCGCGGCTCGACGATCAAGTCTTCAAGTGTCATATCCTTTCGCTTGTGCTTAAGGTAGACCTTGAAGTCTCTCCACCCGGGTAATCTCTCAATCATCGTAGCGACGACAAAGCCGTCTCAAACAAGGTGTGCTTCGGCTTGAACCTCGTGCACAATGAGTTGAAACTCTTGCACTTGGTCCATGATCGGTCGGAATCGACCATCTTGTAGTCCAAATATTTGGCTACAATGAACTTCTTTAGACCGCATCATCACTACTTGCATTTCTTTTCTAACGATCCCACATACTTTTGGATGTCGTTACAACAAAGATAAACACTATACAAGCTATCTTCTAAACTACCAAGTATAAAATTTTTACAAAGGTAGTCGCCAGCGCCATTGTCATATGTTTGCTCGGACGTGAAAGTCCGTCACCAAACCCTCCTAACGGGGGCTCATCTTCTACCAAGAAGTTGGCGAAGCCCAACGTCGTGAGTAGAACAAAGATCTTTGTCGCCATCTCAAGTCGGATCCTCCAAACTTGGCGGCTTCTCGGCGGCATCATCCTTGCGGTATGAACAAGCGCCGAGATCGATCCATGATCGGATCCACCAAAGTTAGATCCCATGGATCCAACAATGACCCAATCGAAAAGTGCAATCGTCGAACCAAAGGAACCACTAAAGTGGAACCAATTGTTGAACCACTAAAAGTGGAACCAACAATCGACCCAAAGGGTCCCATGGTTGACCTCAAGGCATCGAACCAAACATGACCGGCCATTGTGCGGTAATCGGCGGCAAGAAGAGAGGCAACAAGAAGCGAGCGAATGGCGGCGACAAAGAGCGGAGGCGTAGTCGGTGGCGAGTGTACTCGACATCTCCAAGCAAAGGTATTAGTTTCGAACGTTTTTAAGTTTATTAAGAGTCTGAACTCCTTCGTGGCAAGTAATATCTCGTCTTGCGATTGTTGGAAAAAGGTGTACGTAACTAGTACGTAACTTGCGGCATACACAACTTAAAATGAAAATAGAAGATCAAAACTAACAATGAATTAAAACAAGAAAATACAATCGAAACTGGAAAACAAAACCGTAAACAGATGCCGAGTCGAGGAGGCCTCTTTCCGCAAGACGAGATACGCCCCGGTAGTGCTCTCGGATCCGCGACGTCCCCAAAGACGAAACGGCAATGTCTCGTAGGTGGCACAGATCGCAGACCAACGAGCTCCGCGAATCGACGGAGGCGAGGCGAGCTTAGACAAAAAGTATGTATGCGAGAGTGCTCTAAAGTATGCCGGAATGCTTTTGCGGTTGGTAGCTTATCTTTGGGGAGACATGTCCTATTTATAAGCGTCGTCCCCTCATAGGGAACATCTGCCGAGTCAACACTCGCATTGATGTCGGGTGTTACGGAGTTATGTCCCCTATTGAGTCTGCGGCGGTTTCGGAGACAACGTGTGCACGCTTCCGCAGAGCCATCATGTCGGAGCGTTACCGACGGTTACGACGACCGGACAACGCGTGCCCGTCATTCATTGACGCACGAGTTGGGCCTCGGACCAACTCCATCGCACGACGAGCCCAACGGATCACTACACGATTGGGCACCGGACCAACTTCATCTTTGGGCTCGATCAAACGTTGATCCAAAATATAAGGACAATGGGCCACGGAACCAGGCCCACGAACAGGCCCAAAGACCACCCAAAGGCCAATTGCCAAGATCCAAGATCCAAGATCCAAGATCCAAGATCCAAGATCCAAGATCCACGATCCACGATCCACGATCCACGGACCACGCACCGGAGCCGAGCGGGCGGGCCGGCGGAGCCGGCCGGGCGGGCCGGCACGGCGGGCGCGGCGCTGGCGCCGGCCGGGCGCGCGGGGCACGGCACCGGGCCCCGGGCGGGCGGGCGGCATGCGGCGGCGACACATATGCAAGCGTGGGCTTTCCCCCATCACTTGTGCACATAATTATACTAAGTGTTCAATGACCCACTTATATAGACAATTAATGAAGGTACATTAATCAATGTGGGATAAGGATTAATTAATCCATGCTTATCCCATTAATCACATAACTCCATGTTTAAGTGACCAACTTTGATCCATTATTTCTCACTCACCGAAATCGGATTTGAGAATGTGAATACACCACGATCATCTACTCGGAACGTAGATCGATCCTATGCCGCTTAATTTCACAAAATTAAACGTTACGTCACTCAAAATCTTGGTCAAAGTAGCTTCCTGGAAACTTGACCACATATATAATATTATATATATATGCACGCGATTTTCAACAATCAGGTCTATAACTGTACATACTTCAATTTGTTATAACTGTATTCAAGTATTAAAGTGTATTCAATTCTTCAAGATATAAATATTAAAGCATCTAAGGGAAGGAAATTGAATTGGGTATGAATGACTGTTAGTCATATTGATAGTCAATTGTAAAATAGTTATATAGCTCTCATGTAATTTTTCTAACTTAAATTATACGAATTCTTCTTTATCTTTTAATATTATTTTAATTTTCTTTGATATATGGATGTGTTTATAAAAGATACCCCATTTTTGGTTCAGGTTTTCTATTGTTTTGAACTAACTTAGAAAAAGTTATGATTGTATTAAAAAATATTAACTTCTAAATTATCTATAAGTCCTACTTACTTCTTTTTTAACATTATTATATAATTCCGTCCCTTCCCACATTTATGCATGTTTTCCATTATGAGTATTGATTGTCATCCAACATACGAGGATGAATCATAAAAGCACCTTCATTCACAGTTTATCATACAAAACACTAGTGATCTTTGTACAAATATTTGTCTTAAAAAGAACTATTATTATACTATAGTATTATTACAAAATAAACATTATTATATAAAAAATATAATAATGAAAAAAATATACTTTATATATAAAAGAATTATTCCGAAATTTTCAATTTAAATCATTTCATGAATTTGCTTTAAGCACTTCTCTTGAGCATCTACTCAAATTCCAGGATTGATTGTTCTCATCAAGCTTCATATCATTTCGAAATTTAGTTATGAATTCATCAGCTCTTTCATCAATGCCTCGGAATTGCGGAAGCAACGGAATCTTCCATTTCTCAGCTACAACAGAAGTTCTGCAATCCTCACTATTTTCCGCTCTTTCCTCGCTCGCCGCTGCAGTCGATCTTGCAGCACCATGAGATGCAGAGGTTGGTCTAGGCTCAGGCTTATGGACAGATTTAGCAACACTTAATTCAGCCATATTTTGTTTGATTTTTGTTAATTCACCTAATGGGGCTGCAGCCTGCATGGGCTCGAAAGAGTCCGTCTGCATGAATGGCGGAGTAGCTCTGGTGGAAGAGGTGGCCGTGGTGGTGGAGATGGCGATCGAGATGAGGCGGAGCACCTTTGCTTAATAAGAGTAAGAAACTGGAGATATAATTATGGTACTGAAACTTGTTGGCCAAATTGAAACTGGACGTATAAATTATGATATTGAGCGGTATTATACGTTAATGTTTTGGGAATTTCTTTGGTGTGAGGGAATAAGAGTAATTTGCATGAGAGAAAGGTTTTGAACCGATATTTGGTATCGGAATTACTTCGATGTGATGAATTCGTTTAAAGGAGGAAAAGTATGTCAAAGATCTATATATGCTGGAGGATTCTATTTTGGAATATAAATTTTTTCTTATCTTTGCTTGCATGAAATGAAATAAGAAAATATTATTACTTTACTAGTGCTAAGTTCTTATATGATTTCTCTCTAGGCAATGAGATTAAAAATTCACCGTGAAGTGAAGGGAAAAGGAAAAAATTAATTACCATAGGATTATTTTATATTGACTGCCGTGGGTTGTCAATATTTGTCCATTTCTGCTCTTCTCTGTGCAAAGCATCGCTTGAAACTTCCACATTTGAATTAATTAATCATATAGATTATCGGCTGGTCATCCATTGCACAAGGTCATAGGGTTGACTTTTCCATAACTCCACCGACGGAGCGAGAATTTTTAGAAGGACCCAACTATTTATAACTTTAAAAGTAATAAAATACAATTTTAAAAATAATTTAAAAATAATAATTTAAATAATATTATAATATTATTTGAATAGATGTAATTGTTTATATTAATTTTTTTCATTATGTTCTAATATATTGTATAAATAAAATAATAAGATTAACTTATAAATAACTAAACAATCAATCAATAATAGCTACAAGAATTAAAATAATAAGAAAGTTACAAAAGTTAATATTGTAAATGGTATTATCTTACAAAATTCAAATCTTGATTTTCTTGTACCCATTACAAATCTAAAATGAAATTTAGAATTAATTCACATATAAAACTTATTAGAATAAGTTTAAATAAATATTACCTATGACTGTTATAATAAATTCATTATAATTTTTTTAGAAATTGGATTGATCTTATTAATATATATATATATATTTTATTTTATCAACATAAAACAAATTATAGACAAAAGAAAAAGGAAAGAAAGTGGAGAAAAAAAAAAGAAAAAGAAAATAAAGATCACAAAGTAGAGAAATAAAAAAGAAAAGGAAACAAATGGAACAGAATACACTAAGCTGAATTCGAACACAGGCCAATGGGGAAAGGGATAAACTCCCAACCAACTATAAGTCTATAATTACAGGAGAGAAAAAAAATAAAAAATGATAGAGGACAGAGGGAAAAAAGGAAAAAAGAAAGGGGTAAGAGAAAGCTGGGACTTGAACCCGAGTACAACATTGAATTCTTTATCTAATAGTTAAATATATACTATTAATTCGTAAAATATTTGTGGGTCCCCTCAGGTCCCAACGTAACTTTGCCCCTGACTCCATGTCTTACAGATTTAATTTTTTGAGTTGCTTACTGATCAAGATTTTTACATTCATATAATCCCATTCACCATGAATTCATCACATCAAAATGGAGAAGTGTAATCAGAGTGTTGAACTGGTAGGGTATTGGATTAGCTTATTTGTTCAGAGGGTGAGATGGGCGCTGAAGTTGAAGGGCCTTGAGTACAAATACACAGAAGAAGATATCTTCAACAAAACCCCTCTTCTCTCTCGCCTCAACCCTATCTACGGAAAAGTCCCCGTTCTCGTTCATGACGGCAAACCACTGCCCGAATCTGCCATCATCCTCGAATACATTGACGATGTCTGGAGCTATGATCCGTTGCTGCCACAGGATCCACTTGAAAGAGCCCAAGCTCGATTCTGGGCTAAATTTGTCGACCAAAAGGTGTTACTTAAACCAACTACTTCATTAATTTTCTTTTTGTTTAGATAATAAAACCAAAATATAGGAAAGGAAAAGAGTACTCCAACTTTTGGTGTCCCACTTGATGTTAATCATTTATTTTGATTTACAGTTTTTAATTAATAATTGATTATTAAGGTTATCTAAAAAATTGATAATTAAGATATATTAATCCATAATTAGGATGTATATTGATATATTTTAAATTTCCAATTTTTAGTAATAATTGTCGATCAGAGTCCATTACATAATAATATCTTTTATGTTTATAATAAATTTTTATTAAAACAATGTAATTAATAGTAAAACACAAAAATTTGTGGGAAGATCCAAAAGATATTTTTCGTTAGATTCCCTCAGCTCAAAGTAGTTGGTTTCATGGTGGGTAGGTTTTCAACTCAACAGCTCTTGCTGTGCTGTCGGAGGGCGAGGATCAGGAGAGAGCGGTGAAACTAGCCGTTGAGTACTTGGGAAGGATTGAGGAACAACTAAAAGGGAAGAGGTATTTTGGCGGGGAGAAAGTAGGATATGTGGACCTGATGATGGGCTTTGTTGCCTATATAGTGCCTGTTTGGGAGGAAGTTGCAGCAGTCAAGATTCTTGATCCCTTGAGGTTTCCGGCGATCGCCACCTGGATTGAGAATTTTATGGATCATCCGGTGATTAAGAGTGAATACATGCCTCCTAGAGATGAGATAATCAGTTTCTACAGGCGGCTTCGGAAGGAATTGGTTCCCCTTTTTGCCTCTGACTCTCGTCTCGGCGAAAAGTACTGGAGATATATCTCATGAGGCTGGTGATTGTTTGGCCTCACGTTGATTGGATTCTATAATAAGGTTAACACAAGACTGGTCATGTCGATCTAACCTAAGAACTCTCCATATGTGCTCTGTACATTCCCTATACATGGATGGTCGGAAACTTATATATATGCTTTCGACCCCCATCTGTGGAAGATATACGGGACACATATGAGGACGTTCGCATGTAAGGTCAATATGACCAGAGCATGCCCCATAAGTTAAACATATATTCATTTCCCTTTTCCTGTTTTTTTTTTATTATTATTACTGTGGTAAGGAAAATTTGTAAGTACTATTTATGGGGTGTGTATTGGATGAATTGCACTTGTATTTCATTCATATATTTAGAAAATGAGTGATATGCATTATGTAAATATGTGTACACTGGAGACACATCATATTTCATATTTCAGCAAATCGACATGTCACATTTTTATTTTTATTTCCAAATATTCTGAACTAATATTTCCTTGCGCAAGACAAAATTTATATAAAACTTTATGATTAATTGAAACGACTAAAAAAGAATAGAGGTCCCAGGGGAAAGGTAGTTGTTTTATCATTCCCTTCCGATTTGCTGGTCTCGAAGTTAGCAGGGTAAACAATTTTGGGTCGGATGAATAGATATTATGTTATAAAGATATCATATTAACAATTTATAAAATATATTAGGGGTATAAGTTCTCTTAGGAAATTATATAGCACAATAAGTTTTTGGACAGATCCAGCTCTCTCGAAGTGTCTCCAATTCGAGGCAACGAACCGTTCATTTGGTTACACTCAAGTATATGTATTGCTCATCTTGGATCTCAGAAATCTTTCCATGGAGATGATTATGAGACAGATTCAACTGCGATGCATACATTCTTTATATGTTTAACTTTGTGTAACAAATTATTTATACATCAATTACAAGCCTCAAATAATTGGACGTTGCGTGGACCTATCTCATGAGATAGCTCCAGACCTTCTTCCCGAGATCAGAGTCGGAGCCACAAAGGGGAACCAATACCTCGCGACGCCCCTTGTAGAAACTAAAAATCTCATCTCTGCCAGGCAAGTACTCACTCTTGACCATCGGATGATCCAGAAAATTCTCCGTCCAGGCGGCGATCGCCGGTAACCTCGACGGGTCAAGAATCTCGACTGATGCGACTTCCTCCCAAACAGGCACTATGTAGGCAACAAATCCCATTGTCAAGTCCACAAATCCTACTTTCTCCCCCCCAAAAAACCTCTTCCCTTTTAGCTCTTCCTCAATCCTTTCCAAGTATTCAACGGCTAGTTTTACTGCTCTCTCCTGATCCTCGCCCTCCGAACACAAAGCAAGGAATATTGAATTAACAACCTAAAAAACGAAGAAAATAAAAGAAAGTTATAAAGAAAGTATTTTGTGTGTGTTCATGGTAACCCGCAGCAGCATCACCTTTTGGTCAACAAATTTAGCCCAGAGTCGAGCTTGGGCTCTTTCAAGTGGATCCTGTGGCAGCAAAGGATGATGGCTCCAGACGTCGTCAATGTACTCGAGGATGATGGCGGATTCGGGCAGCGGGTTGCCGTCATGAACAAGAACGGGGACTTTTCCGTAGACAGGGTTGAGGTGAGAGAGCAAAGGGGTTCTGTTGAAGATATCTTCTTCTGTGTATTCATACTCAACGCCCTTCAGCTTCAGCGCCCACCTCACTCTGTGCACATATAAGCTAATCCAGTACCCTACTACTTTAACACTACTACTCTGATTACATTTCTCCATTTTAATGTCATAAATGGTAAATGGGTTTGTATAAATTTAAAAATCTTGAGTCGATGGATGTGTATATATATAATTGCTTGAAGCATCTGAGAAAGTTCATGAGCAAAGGCGTTTGATTGGATGAAAATAGTTTAATTAAATAAAGTGGAAATTCATATATATAGTCATCCAAGTTAAGGAATGTCAAATTATAGTCACCAACATAAAAATGTCAAATTATAACCAATTTACTGCCCCTATTGAGACTATTATCACCAAATAGTATCAATAGGTCCAACATATTAACTAAATATATTGGTGGCTATAATTTGACATTCCTTGACTTTGATGACTATATAAATTTTTTTTCTCTTAATTAAAATTAGATGAGTACGACGTGGAGTGATGGAAAATTCAACCCTATGACCTTATGCAATCAATGACCAGGGGTTCACACGAGAATACTCCCTCCATCCATTAACATATGTTACCTTTCAGAATTTAATGATAAAATAATACTCTATCCGTTCCATCCAAGATTATATGTTTTTCTTTTTGGGTCGTATCACTCAAGATAATATTTTTTTTTAGGAAATAATTATCTTTTGAAAAGTTGTGGAACCTACTATTTTTTACCAATTTAATCACTTTATACCATTCTCTCAACGAGAATTTTTTTTCTATTTTATTCTTATTATCATTACCTTTTCAGTTTTCCATACAATAATTAGGGGCAAAAAGACGTTATGGCATGAAAATCGCCTCCAAGTCACCAACTCACTTTTGAAAATTCAGCCAAGCTTCCACTTTCAATATGACAGCTAAGTTGTCGCCAAAAATTGAACTATACTCGGAAGTTTAATTGTCAAAAGTTTGATCATTCATGTATTTAATTTGTTATTTTCTTTAGATCAAGACGTAATTATGAGATTAATAATTTAGGTATTTAAGTGCAGTTTTTCATATAAACTATTTGGTTTGTACAATCAATATTCCCAAATTAAATTATTAAGTATTCCAAATTTATGTGTTAGAATATGATAGCCGTGAAATGCACGACTCGAATATAGTACTTTAAAAATAAAATTCAACTAACCAGAAAGATTAGCCCATGCACCTTCCTAACTTTGAGAGAGAATATTTTTTATTTGTAGCACAGACAATGAAGTCATCCAATCAATCATCTTATCCACTGCCGGATGCTTCCAAGAATTTTCCGCGATTGTTCACATTAATTACGAGTTGGATAGGAACTAAGTCTCAGTCGATCACATTATAAGAACTATAAATTAATATGAGAAAAGCACATCATACACAATTACTATTTCTCCTGTCAGAATGGAAAAAAGCACTAAGGGAGTGCAGCTCGTAGGTTTCTGGGTTAGCCCATTCGTGCATAGGGTGAAATGGGGTATGAAGCTGAAGGGCATTGAGTATGAATACATTGAAGAAGATATATTCAACAGAACCCCTCTTCTCTCTCACCTCAACCCTCTCACCGGGAAAGTCCCTGTTCTTGTTCACGATGGAAATTCACTGCCGGAATCCTCCATCATCCTCGAATACTTAGATGATATTTGGCGCGACGCCCCTTTGTTGCCACTAGATGCTTACGGAAGAGCCCAAGCTCGGTTCTGGGCTAGATTTGCAGACGAAAAGGTACATGTAACGGGGGAACCCCCAGCCATTTTTCTTCTTCTTTTTTTACTATACTTTATAACTTTATATATTGTTGTGAAATTTTAATTTTAGCATCTTTGGTAGCTGAAATTGTTGATTTTAGCTCCCTCAAGTTATATTTCTGCCTCTATCGCTGCATGCTTTAGCTAAAGTTTTAGTGGAAATGTAGGAAAAAAGTTGATTGAACTTAGAAAGAGGTTTTGCACACTTTTGGGGAAAAAAATGATGTCTTATATGTTGCTTATTTAGAATGAAAATTTGACTGATATACGCTTCAGCTATATTTCTGCCTCTCTCTCAACTAAGGCCAAACGACAAATCTCTCTAACACCACAAATCTCTCAATAAAGTCGAAAAAAATCGATTATTAAAGTACTATATAAAAAATAATCAACAATCATAATGTTTTAAAAAAAATGATATGGGGTGCTTGAACTTCCCCTAGCTTCCCCATGTCTAAAATGGTTTGTCATTATACATGTAAAAAATAGGTGAATTAAATTAGGTTTTTATTATTGAATATTGAGTATAAAACATATTCAACTATATAAAGTAGTACTTAGCTCTACCAAAGTCTTAAGCGATTAGTGACCTAACCCTATAAGAAAACGAAAAGAAAAAAAAAACTAAAAAAAAAAAAACTTAAGCTGATCATGAAAATTATTATTTCAAAAGTTAAATTTTCGCTATTTTTGTCAGGCTCTTGCATCAGCATGGCTTGCTCTTTGTTGTGACGGTGAAAAGCAGGAGACAGCTGTGAAAAATGCCATTGGCCACCTCGAAAAGATGGAAGAAAAGCTGGGAGGAAGGCGTTTCTTCGGAGGCGATACGATCGGATTCGTGGATCTCATGATGGGATTCATTGCGTACATGCTGCCTGTTTGGGAAGAAGCTGCTGCGATGACAATTTTTGATGCCGCGAAATTTCCGAATTTGGCGGCGTGGAAGAGTAATTTTGTTGACCATCCGGTGATCAAGGCTGATTTGCCCTCTAACGCTGAGATGCTCACTTATTTCCAGTGGCGACGTAATGTTCATCTGCAGAGGATCTAGACAGATTGAGTCAAATTCTTGTTTCTCGAGGTTTTGTGAGAATAACTACTTAGTTGATTGCGGTTATGTTTTGTATTAAAAGTTTCACATGGTTGTCTTTTTTGTATGTGTGGGATTGTGCAATGATGACTTGTGCTCCAAACATCATGAAAGTGAACATTCAACAAATCTTCAAGTCAACATTGAAAATAGGCCTAATCGGCCACACCGCACTCGGCATCCAACATTAATTACTTAAATGTGTCAAGACGACAGTACTAACTCAAAATAGACGATCATATTGACCAAACCAATAAAGGCAAAAGGCAAAAGGCAAACAAACAAATAAATAAATAAACTCACCATTGGTCCGCACAGTCAGTCGGCCGTCGACAAACCGTGCGTGAAAAATACTTAGAGGGTGTTTGGCTGAACTTATAAGTTCTCCAAAAACAATTTATAAGCTGTTTTTTAAACTTGAAAAACGACTTATAAGCTGTTTTGGGAGCTTATAAGCTCAACCAAACACCCTCTTAATCTGAGTGGTAGGACACTCAGCAAATAGTCTGTCCGAATTTTCATAAACAATAGCGGTAAAGACATATTTGGCCAAACATTCAACACTTATATATTTACGTTCAAATAAATATAGTGGAGACAAAACCGCCTGCTAGCTTGATCTCTGACACTATTATTGCTTGAACTGTACTCGGAATCTCTATATTGATCATGTAAAATCCGTATCGAGCAATCGAAGCAGTAGAAAATTAAATTTATGAATGATCATGCTTTAAAAATATATTTGATGAGTTTTAAGTAAAACCCACCTCTGATTAGTGGGAGTGCGTGCATAAAGTCCTAAGCTTGACGTCAAGGTACTGGGCTTACAATCAGAAACCTACGTTCAGTATCGTCTCGGCCCAAAATTGATGCTATGTCATAAAATATATTCTAAAGGAGTGCTGTCATGAAATTAATTGGCCTCAATCGGAATATATGGGTTAGCGGGCCTATTAATAGGACAAAATTTATTACTTTATTATTAAAATAAAAGCATAAACTTCTCAGTCTTCAATTTTTTGGTTGAAGATGGAAGGAAATTTAACACTAGTCTGATTACACTTCTCCATTTTTTTTATTTTTTTTGTCAATTAATACATAAATTTTTAAAGGCTGTGTCACGGTGGACTCGAACCCGAAACCTTTGACCTCGGTCATTAACCACTCTACCACTAAACCAACACACACACACACAAAACTTCTCCATTTTAATGTGATAAATGGTAAATGGGTTTTCTCTAAATGTAAAAATCTTGAGTCGATGCATGTTTATATATATGATTGCTTGAAAATCGCCTCCAATGACTTGATGCAACTTATTTTTCACATCAAAACAATATCATTTTGATGCTAATTTTTATTTTATTTTTCAAAATTCAGCTTAGCTTCCACTCCCAATATGACATGAACTGTCGCCGAAAATTAAACTATAATCTAAGTATAATTGTTAAAAGTTTCATCATTCATTTATTTAATTGTTATTTTTTTTAGATCAGGATGTAATTATGAAAAGATCAATAATTTGAGTATTGAAGTGTAGTTATTCATATAAACTATTTGATTTGTGCAATCCCGACTCCCTTGACTTTTTCTTTCTAGAGAGAGCTACTTGTCGAATAGTCGATAGCATGCATCCGCGGTAGGGTATTCCCTGCTTTGGCATATTAGCCCGCCAGCGTTCATCCTGAGCCAGGATCGAACTCTCCATGAGATTCATAGTTGCATTATTTATAGCTTCCTTCTTTATTTGGATTTGGGTATCTCTTAAAGAGGTTAATTCTTTTGACATTGACGTTTAATTCACAGGATGAATTGTTGCGATTTCTAAGGACGCAACTGGTAGCCGCCTTCCTTTGATATCTTCTGATATATTTATTATGTTGCAGAGCTCTTTCGGGTTAGGGAGTTGACCCCAGTCCCTGGTATAGCAAAAAGGTCTGAGCCAGAAGAAGATGCTTGATCGTTCCCAAATTAAATTATTCTATATTCCAAATTTATATGTTAGAATATGATAGCCGTGAGATGCACGACTCGAATAAAGTACTTTAAAAATAAAACTCAACTACCCAGAAAGATTGCCAATGCCCGTTCCTAACTTTTTTGAGATATAATATTTTCAATTTGTAGCATGGAAAATGATGTCATCCAATCAATCAGCTTTTCCAATGCCGGATGCTTCCAAGAATTTTCAACGATTGTCCAAATTAATTACGAGTTGGATAGTAACTAAGTCTCAGTCGATCACATTATAAGATCTATAAATTAATAATAGAAAAGCACATCATACACAAATACTATTTCTCCGATCAAAATGGAAAAAAGCACCAAGGAAGTGCAGCTCGTAGGTTTCTGGGTTAGCCTATTCGTGCATAGGGTGAAATGGGGTATGAAGCTGAAGGGTATTGAGTATGAATACATTGAAGAAGATATATTCAACAAAACCCCTCTTCTCTCTCACCTCAACCCTCTCACCGGAAAAGTCCCTGTTCTTGTTCACGATGGAAATTCACTGCCGGAATCCTCCATCATCCTCGAATACTTAGATGACATTTGGAGCCACGCCCCTTTGTTGCCACTAGATGCTTATGGAAGATCCCAAGCTCGGTTCTGGGCTAGATTTGCAGACGAAAAGGTACGTGTAACCGGGGAACCCCCAGCAATTTTTCTTCTTCTTTTTTTTACTATATTTATATTTTGTTGTGAAATTATAATTTAGCATCTTTGGTAGCTGAAACTTTCGATTTTAGCCCCCTCAAGTTATATTTCTGCCTCTATTACTGTATGCTTTAGCTGAAGTTTAAGTGGAAATGTAGGAAAAAAGTTGATTGAACTTAGAAAGAAGTTTTGCACACTTCTGGGGAAGAAATGATGTCTTATATGTTGCTTATTTAGAATGAAAATTTGACTAACATATACGCTTCAGTAATATTTCTGCCTCTCTCTCAATTAAGGCCAGAAGACAAATCTCTCCAACCCAGAAATATAGCTTAGAGGGTTGAAAAAAATCGATTATTAAAGTACTAATATAAAAACATAATCAACAATCATAATGTTATATATATAAAAAAAAACTGCTAGGAGGTTCTTGAGCTCCCCCATGTCTAAAATGGTTTGTCATTATACATGTCAAAAATGGGTGAATTAAATTACACCCTCCGTCCACTAAATTCGTACATTTAATTCCGTTTTGGTCCGTCCACGAAAAATATTGACTTTCCATTAACTTTACATTTTTACCCTAAACATATCAATTTATTTACAAAAAATCACATATGATCCATCTTTTTACACTCAATATCCATTAATATATTCATTTACTATCCCTATGACACAACTTTTTATACTCATTTACTTTACACTTATTACAATTTATTAAAATTCGTGCTACCAAAATCAATGAACGATTTTGGTGGAGGGAAGGAGTAATTTTTTACTTATTGGATATTGGGTATTAAACATATTCGACTATATAAAGTATTACTTAGCTCTCCCAAAGTCTTAAGCTATTAGTGACCCAACAATATAAGAAAAAGTAAAAAAAAAATGTTCATGAAAATTTTCATTTCAAAAGTTAAATTTTCGCTATTTTTGTCAGGCTCTTGCATCAGTATGGTTTGCTTTTTGTTGTGAGGGTGAAAAGCAGGAGACAGCTGTGAAAATTGTCATTGGCCATCTCGAAAAGATGGAAGAAAAGCTGGGTGGAAGGCGTTTCTTCGGAGGCGATACGATCGGATTCGTGGATCTCATGATGGGATTCATTGCGTACATGCTGCCTGTTTGGGAAGAAGTTGCTGCGATGACAATTTTGGATGCCGCGAAATTTCCGAACTTGGCGGCGTGGAAGAGTAATTTTATTGATCATCCGGTGATCAAGGCTGATTTGCCCTCTAACGCTGAGATGCTCACTTATTTCCAGTGGCGACGTAATGTTCATCTGCAGAGGATCTAGTGTAGGTGTGTGATTGTGCAATGATGACTTATGCTCCAAACACCACGAAATTGATCATGTACGTATTTTGTTATGGAATTATTTGTACCATAGCAATTATATATCCGTATTCGCAATACATATATGTTACATAATTATATATATTAAAGAATCAATTTTATTTGGTACCATGGAGAGGTCAACCAAAGGAAGAAAAATTCCTCAATCTCAACCCAATAATGGATGTTATGAGGTGTGGTACTGGTAACATATTATTATTAAATCATAAGAAATTGAAAGAGAACCCGAAGCCCATGGAGATTATAAGTAAAAAAGAAACAAGTCATTTTTGGATGGACGGATAAAATGGTGGACGTTGTTTACCACCAAATAATTCATGCAATCCAGCTAAGAATCAAGATTAGTATATTAATAAGCAAGGTTGAACTACAGAGAACAAGTTATTGAATTCAATTTCCTAAAAATCGAGTTTGGTGTAACCACCACGCCTTAAATTTGAGAGAATAAAAATTAACTAAGGAAACAATTAAATAACTAAGAGAAATAAGAAATATATCAAGATAAAAGGACCGGTTCGAATAAATTCATAGGGTTACTACTGAATGCGACATGGACATACCCCAATTCCTACGGACCAACCAGTTATATCGATAATTAGCAAGAAACGTTGAACTAATTATTTCCCTTATTAAAACACAACCTAGTTGAAACGTCAAACCTAGATTTAATGTCCTAATAGCTTTAAGAATTGAAGGAACCAAATTTAGACAAATTACCAAAGAACGTAAATAATAGTTCGTCCACCAATTTATTCTCTACTATCAATAAGATAGCTTTGCCACTAATTAGTCTTATTCCAACAATTACGGATTGAGGGAACTAATTGACACTAATCTGGATTAACTTAAGGTGATCAGACTTAAGAAAATCAGATTAATACTCTATACTCAGTGAACAAATCAAAATCCAATTGAATTAATTAAGCAACAAATTAGATCTCATATATATTGAACTAGTGTTTTATTATTCTACCCGAATCAAGAAATTTAGATATTCATTAGATTAAAATTAAACACAATCAAATATAAAAGAAGCTTAACAATTAGTTTAATAAACTGGAATAGAAAATAAATTTATCACCAGAAACTCCGATGGACAATTCGAGAGTCACAAATCCAAACTTGGTAGAAATAATTCTGAACTACTAAAGACTAAATCGAAAATAACTAACTAAGGGGGTGTTATGTTCTTCGCTACTAACTCATGTCTAGAGCCCCGTCAATGGCTAAGGCTGGAAAACAAATATATAATAATCATGAAGTTCCTAATCCCTAATCCTCTAAAAGCTGCAACTCCAATAATCAAGGAAAATAAAATATTAAAGAATTCCTAATCATTTTCTACTACCACCACTCTCACGTTTTTCTTTGATAATGTGATAATTAGGATGTAATCGAACCGAGTCGAACCGACACTCATCGTGTTCAAGATTGGTTTGTTTATTATCGAGTCGAGTCTCTAGTTTTATTTATCGAATATTTCGAGCTCACGAGCTTATTCGAGCTTTAATCGAACCCAAATAAACTTTCTAAATTTAGATATATGTTTAGAATATTGATTATTTTATTTTAAAAATAAATTATTTTATCCATAATAACATAATATATTTATTAATTTCTTATAATAAATAAAAATAGTTAGAGATTTAATACAATAATTACTAATTATAAAAGAAAGTAATTATATCTAGTTAATAATTTTATATTTTCAAAGTAAATCGAGCTTAACTAACTTGTTCACGAGCTAATAGCTCAGAATAAACTTGGTTCATACTATCATCCCTCATTTTCATCTAAACCATGGTTTGTTTAGCTAACGAGCTTCACTAAATAAACTCGATAATTAGATTTTAGAAATTCTTTGAGGTTTATCGAACCAAGTAGGGTTTATTAATTCAAAGATAGGGTTTATTAATTTACAATTAGAGTTTATTATTCAAAATTAGGGTTTATTATAAATTAGGGTTTATTAATTCAAAATTAGGGTTTATTAATTTCAAATAGGGTTTATTAATTCAAAATTAGGGTTTAAATAAACAAAATTAGGGTTTATTAATTCAAAATTAAGGTTTATTATTCAAAATTATAATTAATTAATTCATGATAATCCAAAATCATTTTCATCTAAACCATGCTGCCGCCTTTTAGATTTTATGGGCCACTACAAGCCCAAATCTTTTTATTTTGAAGTCCATCATTTAATCCTTCATCTTTGATCTTCTATATTTGTATCAAAATTCTCTTCGTTTTCTTCTTTCTTTCACTCGATTTCCTCAACATCAATCACTTTATATTTTCTGCACAAAATGATATTTAAATGCAGTTTAAATCCAATAAAGCACGTATTAATCCAATAAATATGAACAACAAAACACATCCATCATGAAGTAATATTCATAAAATAATTTTCATTTTAATGAACTTGGGGCTGCATTTTGTTTTTTTTTACATGACAATCCACACAGTTTTAGTGTGACCAGTCAATCACCAAGAATTAAAATTTATTAGTGTCGGCTAGTCGAACCAGAACTAAAATAGCCGTCTCTGGTCAAACATTCAATAAATCTTCAAGCCAACATTGCAAATAGGCCTAATCGGCCACGTCGCACTCGGCATGCAACATTAATTACTTAAATAGTGAATCCGACAGTCAGCGGTACCAACTCAAAATAGTTGATCATATTGAAAAAAAATAAAGGCTAAAAGCAAATAAATAAATAAAGAAACTACCATTGGTCCGCATAGTCAGCCGGCCGTCGACAAACCTTGCGTTAAAATTATTTAGGCTGAGTGTTAGGGCACTCAGCAAATAGTCCGTCCGAATTTTCGTAAACAACAACGTCAGAGACATATTTGGCCAAGCATTCAACACTTACATATATACATTCAAATAAATATAGTGGAGACAAACCGCACGCTAGCTTGATCTCTTTGTTCACACAATTATTACTTGAACTGTACTCGGAATCTCCTATATTCATCATGTAAAATCCTTATCTAGCAATCGAAGCAGTAAAACAATTAAATTTATGCTTTAAAAATATATGTGATAAGTTTAAGTAAAATCCACCTCGATAACTTGTAACTGATTAGTGGAAGTGCGTGCAAAATGTCCTAAGCTTGACGTCAAGGTATTGGGCTTACAGTAAGAAACCTACGTTCAGTATCTTCTCGGCCCATAATTATGCTCTCGTGAAATTAATTGGGCTCAATCGGAATATATGGATTAGCGGGCCTATAGATTAATAGGACAAAATCTCTAGTACTTTATTATTAAAAATAAAAGCATAAACTTCAGTCTTAAATATTTTGGTTGAAGATGGAAGGAAATTTAAAATAATAATTCAAAAAGTCATGATTCAGTTTCAGACTAATAAACCAAGACTTCAATCTATAGTAACCTTAGACTATGACAAAATTAATAAAACAATCTGTTACATTATCAATTCGAATTTACTTGGTTGCATTGAATACGATGAATTTCATGAAATCTCTGTGCAGCCTTAACTTTCTGATGATCTTAGCAGATCGAATCGCCACATATTCCTTAGGTGTAAGGCGATGGGCGAATTTCCCATGCATGCAAAATTCATTACATAACCAAACAAAACTCCATGCACAACTCCACAAGCCAAATGTCACTCATCTTTTACGTACGTGTCCAACCCTAAGCCCCACCATTCCCCGCTATAAATTCCCGCCTCTATTCCCCGCTTCACATATCATCCATCACCGCTCCAACTATGGCTCCAACTTTCTCTCTCTCTCTCATAAGCCTCCTCCTCGCAGCTCTCCTTTTCAATGCCTCCTCCGCCCTGATCGCCGGCGAACAACAACAAGAAGATTCACTATGGCAAAACCTGCGATACCAGCAGCAACACCGCCTCCGCGCCCGGACCGACTGCCGGGTCGAACGACTCACCGCCCAGGAGCCGACCATCCGGTTTGACTCCGAGGCCGGACGTACCGAGTTCTGGGACCGGAACAACCAGCAGTTTGAGTGCGCCGGCGTCGCAGCCGTGAGGAATTATATCGAGCCGAGAGGCCTGTTGCTGCCGCACTACAACAATGCACCTCAGCTCCTCTACATCGTCCGAGGCTAGACCATTTTCTCACTTTTTTTTTTCTGTTTCTATTTTCTTCTATTAGAATTGGGCTGACACCCCTGAATAGGGTACTCCAAACTTAAAAGGTAGGAGATATAGGCCTATATGACTCATCAACGATTAAAACGTGAACAAATAAATCATCGTCGAACTTGGACCTACTCTAAGACCATATTAATTAGAATTGGGCCAAACACCCCTACACAAGAGAGAGGGTACTCCAAACTTCTAAACATAGAAGCATTTTTTCTTACCAAGTTGATATGGGATATAAATTCTAGCTTTAACATCTTCAACGTTTTCTTGATAACTTAGTCATTGAAATTTTCGAGTTTGATTGTGGAAATGCAGGTAGAGGGCTGCTCGGAGTAGTGATCCCGGGATGCGCCGAGACGTTTGAGTCCGAGATGCAACAACGAGATCATGATCGGAGCAGAAGCTTTGTGGACCGACACCAGAAGGTCCGGCAGTTCAGGCAAGGCGATGTTCTCGCCTTGCCGGCGGGGTTCACTCTCTGGTTTTACAACAACGGAGATGAGAGGCTCGAAACCGTTGCATTGCTCGACACCAGCAGTGAAAGCAACCAGCTTGATCAGACATTCAGAGTAATCTCATTTGATTGTTGTGTTGCATCTTTTTCTTTCCTTTCCATTTTATTGTTTCGGTTGTCATTTCTTGTTTTGAATTTGCAGAACTTCTTCTTAGCCGGAAAGCCGAGAGGCGAAGCACAACGTTCACAAGGCTACCATAGCCGACGGAGGGCAGAAGGCGAAGGCGAAAGAAACAACATTTTCAATCCATTCGACGAGGAACTTCTGGCGGAAATTTTTAATGTGGATAGAGAGACGGCGAGGAAATTGAAGAGCCAGGACGATTTCAGAGGGCAAATTGTGCGAGCTGAGAGGTTCAACATTGTCTTCCCCGGGCAAGAAGATGAGGAGGAGAGCCGCAGGCGGGGACAGTGGGACCTCGAAGCCGCGAATGGCCTCGAGGAAACCTTCTGCAGTGCCAAGTTGAGGCTCAACTTGGATGAGCCGGCGCGGGCCGATATATACAACCCCCGCGGTGGCCGCATCAGCACCGTCAACAGCCAGAAGCTCCCCATCCTCAACTGGCTCCGACTTAGCGCTGAGAAAGGTGTCCTCTATAGGGTAATATTCAATCTCACCCTCCTTTCACCACTCATTCAATACATAGTAGAGAGAGATACCATTTTTGTTCGAAATCGAGATCTTCGCATTTGAGAAAAAACACATCGCCTTTGAGACATTTTTTTTTGCCAATTTTACTCTCTTTATCTTAGTTACTATCTGAAAAATTGAAAAGTTATGAATTCGTTCTTTTAATTTATCTTTAATTATTATATGAAATTTCGAAAAAAGTTAAGAATTTGTAATGATGGTAAGGATAAGATGGAAAGTTCAGCAACAAAATAATTATTTGGAACAAAATTTATTTTTAATATAATACTTTAATTTTTGTAATCGAATGTTTAATCGAGAACAAATTTCTTTTAGATGGAATATTTGTTAGAGAACAAAATTTATATATGTTCTATATATATATATATATATATGTATATTTGTTTTCCGTGTAGCAGTATCCTATCAAGACGAATTGGTCAACCCCCTCCGCTTTTCCCTTTCAATTGTTCTGTGAAATCTAAAATAGATTAGGATTTTCAATATGTCATTGAACGGTTTACAATTGTGAAATCTAAAATAGATTAGGATTTTGAATATGTTATATTGGAAAAATTTAATTATGGTTTATCGATGCATGCAGAACGCGATAATGGCACCAAACTGGAACGTGAATGCCCACTCGGCGATCTACATCACGCGAGGGAGCGGCCGGTTCCAGGTGGTGGGTCACAACGGGCGGTCGGTGTTCGACGGCGAGGTGAGGGAGGGACAGATGATCATAGTACCACAGAACTTCGTGGTGATAAAGAAGGCGGGCGACGAGGAGGGCCTGGAGTGGATCTCCTTCAAGACCAATGACAACGCCGTCGTCAGCCCACTGGCCGGCCGGCTGTCAGCGCTCCGGGCGATGCCGGAGGAGGTGCTCATGAATGCTTACGACATTTCGAGGGAGGACGCCAGGAATTTGAAGTTTAGAAGAGAGGAATCGAGGATCTTGAGTTCTACTAGTAGGCGTTCATCGAGATATCCCAGCCGCCCATGGCCGGTTGAGTATGCGTTGGATGTGATCAAGTCTATGATGTAAACAAAAATAAATAGATATATTCCACCAAAATTGTAGGGTTTTTGAAATAATGAGGCCTGTTGTGTTCTCAAAATCCTCAATGTGTAATCTACTGCGAGAGTGGTGGAATGTGGTTTTGTTAGACTGAATAAAATTGATGAAGTTAGTTTGCTAATATTAGAGATGCCGCCTCCTCTCCTCCGGCTGGAACTCTACTTCCAGATGGCAACAATCTATCTTGGTGCAACGGTTTTAACAAAGAATCAGTAACCGTATTATAATTTGAAGAATCTTCCTTGTCCATGAGTATCAGAATATATATTTAACTGCATCTAGAAATGAGAACAAAATTATTATTTTGGGGTTATTTAGTGACTATTTAGGAGTTCATAAAGTGGGGTCATGTTGATATCATGGAGAAATAGATTTGAGATAATCAAGTTGCTTGGAAACTACTTTGACCAAGATTTTGAGTGACGAACGTTTAATTTTGTGAAATTAAGCGGCATAGGATCGATCTACGTTTTGAGTAGATGATCGTGGTGTATTCACATTCTCAAATCCGATTTCCGGTGAGTGAGAATAGTGGATCAAAGTTGGTCACTTAAACATGGAGTTATGTGATTAAGGGATAAGCATGGATTAATTAATCCTTATCCCACATTGATTAATGTATCTTCATTAATTGTCTATATAAGTGGTTCATTGAACACTTAGTATAATTATGTGCACAAGTGATGGGTGGAAAGCCCACGCACGCCGCCGCCGCCGCCCGTGCCGCGCCCGTGCCGCCCGGCCGGTTCTTATTCGGTTCGGTTCGGTTCGGTTCCGTGGTCCGTGGATCTTGGGTCTTGGCAATTGGTCTTTGGGCCTGTTAGTGGGCCCGGTTCCGTGGCCCATTGTCCTATATTTTGGATCAGCGTTTGATCGAGCCCAGATGGAGTTGGTCAGGGTCCACCGTGTAGCCCAATCCGTTGGGCTGCTGTGCGATGGAGTTGGTCCGAGGCCCAACTCGTGTGGTCAATCCGTTGGGAGGCGTCCGGATACGTCCAATGAACCCGACGCACGCGTTTTCCAGATTCGTCAGAACCGTCGGTAACATGCCGACATGATGGCTCTGCGGAAACGTGCCCACGTTGTCTCCGAAACAATGCGCACTCAATAGGGACATAACTCTGTAACACCCGACATCAATGCGGTGTTGACTCCAAGATGCTCCCATGAGAGGGCGACGCCTATAAATAGGACATGTCTCCCACGGATAAACGACCTCTTGCTAAAGCATTCCAAAGATCTTCCAAGAGCATTTTTCGCATACATTGTTTTGTATCAAGCTCGCCCTCGCCTCCGTCCGGTTCACGGAGCTCGTTGGTCTGCGGTGCTGCCACCTACGAGACGCTGCCGTTTCATCTTTGGGGACGATACGCCAGAACCGAGAGCACTACCGGGGCGTATCTCGTCTTGCGGAAAGAGGACTCCTCGACTCGGCATTAGTATACGGTTATTGTATTTACTTTTGTTTTTTAAGTTCCTTTTAGTTTGATCTCCTACTTTTACATTTTCGAGTTGTGTACGCCCGCAAGTACCGTCATCATTACGTACACTTTTTCCAACAATCGCAAGACGAGATACCACTTGCCAAGGAGTTCAGACTTCTAAATTGACTTAAAACTTTCGAAATTAAATACCTTTGCGTGGAGATGTCGTCTGTTCCAGCCACCGACTCCGCTTCCGCCGCCTCCGCCGCCCGCCTTTGCCGCCGCCCGCCGCTTCTGCGCCTCTGCTTCTTTGCCGCCACTCGCACAACGGCTACGCCATGTTTGGTTTGATGCCTTGGGTCAACCATTGGACCCTTCGGTTGTTGTTGGTTCCACTTTTAGTGGTTCCATTGGCTCGACGATCGCACTCTTGATGGGTGTTGTTGGATCCATGGGATCTAACACCGGTGGTTCTCATTCGAGTTCCATGTTCGGCACACACTTCAGTGGTGCTGGTGGATCGATCATGGATCGATCTCGGCGCTGTTCATACCGCAGGATGATGCCGCCCGCCGGAAGCCGCCGTTGGAGGATCCGACTTCAAGAGATGGCGGCAAAGATCTTGTTCTACCTCACGACGTTGGGCTTCACCAACTTCGATGGAAGATGAGCCCGCCATTCCGGGTCAAGTGACGGACTTTCACGTCCGAAAAGATATGACAATCATGACCGGCGACTACCTTTGTAAAAATTTTATACTTGGTAGTTTAGAAGATAGCTTGTATAGTGTTTATCTTTGTTGTAACGACATCCAAAAGTATGTGGGATCGCTAGAAAAGAAATACCGTAGTGATGATGCGGTACTAAAAGTTTATTGTAGCGAATATATTGGACTACAAGATGGTCGATTCCCGACCGATCATGGACCAAGTGCAAGAGTTTCAACTCATTGTACACGAGGTTCAAGTCGAAGGGCACCGCTTGTTTCGGACGGCTTTGTCGTCGCTACGTTGATTGAGAAGCTACCCCTGGTGGAGAGACTTCAAGGTCTACCTTAAGCCTGCGAAAGGATATGACACGAAGACTTGATCGTCAAACTACGCACGAGTCCGGCGTGAAGAAACAAGATTTAAAAGCGAAGGCTTGATCGATGCTAAAGCCAACTGTTGGAGAGAGCGGTCCCTCCAACAAAGCGTGTTCGTCGAATGTCAAAGACAAAGGCAAAGGAAGATGGTTGCCGTAAATTTGACGGGATTACAATTATTGTGCAAGCATGGCCACACGAGTAAGGACCGTAAGTAAGCCAAAGAAGAAGAAGGCTAAACAAGTTACTAATGTTGTCGAGAAGGACTTGACAAATGGGACAAGGATGACTTGGCTGCTTGTGGTAACGAAGAAGTCAACCACGTCGAGAATCAAGGTGGATGGTTCATCGACATCGGCGCAATCTGCGCGCGTCTGCGCCGAAAAGATGCGTTTCTCCACGATCACGTTGAAGGATGTCTGCATGTCCGGACATCCGCAAGAATTTGTGTCGGGCTCTATTCTAGTTAACAAGGGTTTAGACTAGTTTTGAGTCACAAGTTTGTCTACTAAATTTGGGAAGTTCCTTGGTAGGGGTTACAAATTGAATGTAATGGTCACTCGAGTGTACCCAAGATTGTTATGTGAAAATGCACTCTTCTCTTACTTGAGTGCTCGATTTATGGCATTGTAGATTAGGACATGTTAATCTAAATGCAATAAAAGATTAGTAAATTTAGATTTACTAAAGTTAAATGAAGTTAATACACAAACGAAATGTGAGGTTTGTGTGGAAGCCAAAATGCTAAGTTACCGTATCTAAGCCCCTAGAACTTATTCACACTGATGTGGGATTTAAAATTTTACAAACTAGAGGTGGTAAAAAGTACTTCATCACGGATGATGATAAGATATTGTTATCTTTACCTTCTAAGGTTGAGCTTTTAAAACTTCAAGAACGAAGCGAGAATCAACTAAGTCGAATTAAGACTTCAAAGTGATAGAGGGAGAATATGTAGCTAGGCATTATGCAAGTGGTATAATACATCAAACGACAGCTCCTGGAATGGCGTTCTTGAACATAAAAATCGAACACTTAGGAGAATGCTTTGTCGATTAGTTCGAGGTTACCCGAACTATTTTGACGACCAACTTATTCCACTCAAGGTAAGGATGGAGTTGTGGAAAGGAAGAAAGCCATCGAAATATCTCAAAGAACCAAACAAGTTACGATCAAAGTATGCACCTAACAAAGATAGCTATCGTTTCTCCACGGTCGAGTACCGGATATGGTTGTGGGGCGGGATTGAATCAAGGAATGCTATATTCTTTGAAAGTGTTTATCGTAAAGACAAGGATAAAAGTGAAGCCGGCTCTGCAATAGTGGTGAAACTCTGAGTTCTAAACCTTTGAGGAAGAAGTAATATCGCATATCGAGGTCGATCGGAAATCGGAACCACGACGCCAAAGTTTTGGTCCGACTATATTGCGTTCATGTTGTCGATCAAAGTATATGCTCGCGACGGGATGCTCTGGCGAGGTTGTGAGATTGATTCTATTCGCAAAACCACACTTGGGTCTTGGTTGATTTGCGATTGTAAGCCCTTAGGAAAATGGATCCTTAAAAGAAAGTACAAGCGGATGGATCAATTGAAAAGTATAAGGCCCGTTTGGTTGTAAAGGGTTTAAACAAAGAGAGGTACGATTTCTTGATACCTATTCACCGTGACGAGATTACGTCTATTCGGTGCTTCGCAATTCGTCGCTTTGCTGCGATCTTGAGATTCATCAAATGGACGTTAAGACTGCGTTTTGAGCGGTGACCTCGAGGATGAGGTATATATAGAGCAACCCGAAGGGTTTGTAATCTTGGGTCGAGAGGCGAGGTATGCAAACTCGTGAAGTCTCTATATGGTTTGAAACAAGCATTGTTGCAATGGCACTGAAATTTGACAATATAATGTTGGCAAATGGTTTCAAGATCAACGAGTGTGTCTACGTTAAAAACAACGATAATGGTTATGTCATAGTGTGTCGTATGTAGATGACATGTTGATCATGGGTAGCAATACTCAAGTCATTAATGACCTGGCGCATGTTAAAAAGAAATTTTGACATGAAAGACATGGGATTAGCGATGTGATTCTTGGAATCAAGATTCTAAGAAGATCGAGACGGAATAATCTTGACACGGTCTCACTACGTCGAAAGTGCTAAAGAAATTCAGCGCGTTTGACAGTTTACTGCTAAGACCCCATTGGAGCTCAATGTTCACTTGAGTAAGAACAGGGTGAACACATTGGACAAGAAGACTATCTAAGGTCATCGGTGTTTGATGTATCTTACAAATTGCACCCGACCCGACATAGCTTGCGCGTGAACAAATTGAGTCGTTACGAGCAATCCAAGCAAGGAGCATTGGAAGGCTCTAGTTAGAGTTTTGAGGTACTTGAAGTATACTCAAAATCATGGGCTGCATTTCACGAGATATCCCCAGTGCTTGAAGGCACTTGTGATGCCAGTGGATATCGACACGAAGATTCACTTTCTACAAGTGGATGCGTGTTCACGATTGGGGAGATCTTGTTTCTTGGAGATCCACGAAACAGATGTGTATAGCCCGATCCACCATGGAATCGAATTCATAGCTTTGGATAAAGGCGGTGAGGAAGCCGAGTGGCTCCATAATTTTTGGAAGATATTCCATGTTGGTCTAAACTTGCCACGGTGATGATTCCTTTGTGATAGCCAAGCGGTTATTGGAAGAAGCGAAAAGTGGTTTGTATAATGGTAAGTCTCGACATATCGTCGGCGACATAATACCGTGAGTATTTGATCTCAGTGGGGTTATATCAATTGACTATGTCAAGTCGATAGATAATCTGGCGCATCCGTTAACCAAAGGGTTGAACCGGGATCAAATGATCAAGTTGCTAGAGGAATGAGATTAAAATCCACATCTTAAGAACAATCATAGTGGTAACTTGACCATGATGATTTGGAGATCCCAAGAACTTGGTTGATGGGAGAACTAAGCTATAGGAGTTGAGTGTAAACACTCGAGTTAGTCTGTTCCTAGAAAGCAAGCAGTGTTTGAAAAACTTGCCTAGTGGTGAGGTTGAGTCGTTGACTCTTAATGATTCCTAAGATACCTCAGTAGGTTGAGTATGGCAAAATACTCGGTAAAGAATCACCTATGAAAGTGCGAAGTGGGGCGGCTTCAAACAAAACACTTATGAATCCAAAGTGGATGTCCATGGCCAAAATGGAATCAAGCGTGAGAGCGGATGAGGTTGAGGTGTTAAAGTGTTAATACCATTGTCTCGGTGCACATTGTGGGGAATAGTTGAGCATCGTGTCCACTAATCCGCTGTGTACTCGATGGTACTAACTATGGAAGGTTCAGGTCATAAACCACTGTCCAAATATTTTAACATCTCTTGAGGATCGAGCGTATGCGCATACATGCATATGGCTATTTCCACTCATGTGGGGATTGTTGGAAATCTGCGTATATATATATATATATATATATATATATATATATATGGTCAAGTTGCCAGGAAGCTACTTTGACCAAGATTTTGAGTGACGTAACGTTTAATTTTGTGAAATTAAACGGCATAGGATCGATCTACGTTTTGAGTAGATGATCGTGGTGTATTCACATTCTCAAATCCGATTTCCGGTGAGTGAGAAATAGTGGATCAAAGTTGGTCATAAACATGGAGTTATGTGATTAAAGGGATACGCATGGATTAATTAATCCTTATCCCACATTGATTAATGTATCTTCATTAATTGTCTATATAAGTGGTTCATTGAACACTTAGTATAATTATGTGCACAAGTGATGGGCTAGAAAGCCCACGCGCTTCTGTGTGCCGCCGCCTCCGCCGCCGTGCGGGCGGTGCGCGGCCCCGCGCCCGTGCCGGCCGGCTCAGACTCAGCTCCGATTCGGTTCGATTCTGGTTCCGTGGTCCGTGGTCCGTGGATCGTGGATCTTGGATCTTGGATATTGGCATTTGGTCTTTGGGTGGTCTTTGGGTACATTCTTTGGGCTGTTCGTGGGCTTGCTTCGTGGGCTGGTTCGTGGCCCATTGTCCTTATATTTTGGATCAACGTTTGATCGAGCCCAAAGATGGAGTTGGGCTGCTTGTGCGCGAAGAGGCGTCCGGATCGTCCAATGAACACAGACGCCGCGCGTTGTCGGTTCGTCGTAACCGTCGATAGCGTGCCGACATGATGGCTCTGCGGAAACATGCCCACGTTGTCTCCGAAACCACTGCGCACTCAATAGGGGACATAACTACGTAACACCCGACATCAATACGGTGTTGACTCAAGATCTTTCCCATGAGGGGGCGGCCTATAAATAGGACATATCTCCACGGCATAAACGACCTCTTGCTAAAGCATTCCAAAGATCTTCGAAGAGCATTTTTACGCATACATTGTTTTGTATCAAGCTCATCCTCGACTCCGTCCGATTCGTCGGAGCTCGTTGGTGCTGATGATCTTTGCCACCTACGAGCGCATTGCCGTTTCATCTTTGGGATAATCTAAGAGCGGGGTACGTTCTTCCAATATCGGACGTTATCTGGGCATAGTGTAATGGTTTTAAAGAAAAAGGTGACGCAATGTTGGGAGTATAAAGCCTAGTGTAAAGCATTTTTCACACAGTGTTGCGCAGAATAAGGACACCAATAACTACGAAAAGAAACATAAAATTATGTTCATAAATCATATTCGGACAGCGTTTCATCTGAAAATCGAAGAATTAATTCTACGCTCATATATAGACGCTGGGTCAACTATAAAAAAGAGATTGACTAGTCATAGACTATTTAAAAATCCTTGAAGAGAAACAAGGACTTGTCAACCATTGAAACAATCGACGTGTGACCGGCAAAGTCACAACTATCTTCTTGATACCCACAATCTCTTTTGAGTGAGTTGCTTTTCAGTTTTTGCAATTGTATTGACAATTATTTGGGTCGTGGTTATTTCTTCTACCAATACGACAACATTCATTTGAATTTTGGTAATTACACCTCTAAATCTGGACGCAAAAGCTTGATCATACTTTCCTAAAAAAAAAGTTTTCAGTGTTCTCAATAACTAAAAAAAGTATGAACAACTAGGGTTCTGAATACTGTTAATGGGTATATTATCTATTCCAAGTAAGATTTACTCCAAACAGTCTGAGTGCATGTTTTGGAACCTACATGAGTGTCAAGTTTGTCTATTAGCTAAAACTGACTCTCGATTTAGGCTGAAAAAGTTGTTACATGTGTTATTTGCCCCCTCCCCACCCTTTCTCATACAACTTTTTGACTCGTCTCGAGATCAATAATACTTCCTCCACAATAAATATATCATAATTGCCTTATTCGACATCCATGCAAAATGTATCACTTTTCTTTTTAGGACACTATTTCTTATTATTCATGCCTCACGATCACTTATTATTTACTAAAAATCATTTATACCACTCACAACCTAATACATGGTGTGATCAATTTTTCACTCAATAATACCAACTAATAATTTTATTAAAACTCGTTGTTGTAACGGATTAGGATTATTGAGCAATTAATAAACAGAAAACGTAAAGCAAACACAGATTTACATGGTTCACCAACAATGAGTTGGTTACATCCACGGGCAGAAAATGAGAACATATATTATTAGGCGGCTAGGGTTTATACGAATACTATTACAACTCTCAAAGACCATATATATAGTACTAAGAGAATAAACCAGTTGGGCTCAGCCCAATACGAGCATTAAGGCCCAATACGAGAACCATGACCCAATACTGCATACCGTCGGGCCGGGGGCGAGACACCCGTCTAACTATTCGAAGCGGGAGATAGTTTCAAGGCATATCAACAAATCTCCACCTTGACTTGAATCATCCTTGCAGATGCATCATTACAATGCAGATTAACAGACTCCTCATTTTCTGCCTCAAATTTTCCCTCCTTGGGCAACTAACAGCCTGTGACGTTTAACAAGTCCAAACAATGTCGAAACTTGCTATGAGGGACCGACTTGGTGAACATATCAGCAGTACATACTTTCATCACATTGATTCTCTTCTCATTCCTCAGAAAATGATACCTCACATCAATATGTTTGGTCCTCTCATGGTGGACCTGATCCTTGGCTAAACAGATTGCACTCAGACTATCACAATACATAATAGCTTGATCATGATGTAGACCAAGATACCCAACTAGTCCTTTCAGCGATTCCTCCTTAGCGACTTCGTCGGCGCCATATACTCGCTTGGTTGTAGAGCGAGTATCAGTAGCTTCAAAGTTGCCTTCAACTAACAACAGAACCACAAAGAGTGAATACATAACCACCATAGATCTTCTCACAACATCTCCAACATAATCGAATCGAATAACCAAGATGTGAGCGGTGAGTACCACCTCCATAAATGAGACTAACATCAGACGTACCTCTAAGGTAACGGAAAATCCTCTTCAGAGCCTGCCAATGCTCCTTTCCAGGTTGTCCCATGAACCTGCTGACAACACTAACAACATATGCAAGATTTGGTCTAGTACAGACCATAGCATACATCAAACTCCCTACTGCATTCGAGTATGGGACTAGAGACATGTACTCCTGCTCATTTATAGATTTCGGTGCATAATCAAAGGATAGATGAATATTTGCAGCAATTGGAGTATCAATAGGCTTAGCTATAGACATGCCAAATCTAGACAAAATCTTATGAATGTAGCTCTTCTGTGATAAGAAAAGCTTCTTCTGTTCTCTTTCCCTATATATCTCCATGCCCAGAATTTTCTTAGCAGCACCCAAATTCTTCATATCGAACTCAACACTGTGTAGATCCTTCAACTTCTGAATATCAGACTTGGACTTGCACTATGAGCATATCATCCACATACGAACAAGATAAATCATGGAACCATCATCGACTTTGTCGTGATACACATAACAATCATACGGACTCATGTTGTATCCCAACTGGATCATATAACTGTCAAACCTCTTATACCACTGCCTTGGGGACTGCTTTAGTCCATATAAGGACTTCTTCAGCTTGCAAACATAATCTTCCTTTCCAGCAACATGGAACCCCTCTGGCTGAGTCATGTAGATATCATCTTCCAGCATTCCATGTAGGAAAGTTATCTTCACATCCAGTTGCTCAAACTCTAACTTCTGATGTGCCACCATTGCTAGTAACACTCTGATAGAAGTGTGTCTGACCACTGGTGAGAAAATCTCATTATAGTTAACCCCCTCCTTCTGCGTAAACCCTCTTGCAACTAGCCGAGCTTTGTATCTGATACCTTCATCAGGTGTGGTTCCTTTCTATTTCTTGAAGATCCATTTACAAGTAACAATCTTTCTCTCCTTAGGCCGTTTGACCAGTTCCCAAGCCAGATACTTGGCAAGAGATTCCATCTCTTCTCCCATTGCAGCGAGCCATTGAGCGGACTCACTATCTGAAACAGCTTCTTTATATGTGGATGGTTCGTTTGTAGATGGTTCGTCCTCTTCCACCTCGTCAGCGACTTGTAAAGCATAAATCATCATATCCTCAAAACCGTACCTCGAATGAGGCTTCACGCCTGTTCTCCTAGCTCTATCAACAACTATGCTTGTCTGGCGAGCATTTGGATGAACATTTGAACTAGTACTTTCAGCAGTAGTATGTTGATCTTCTCCACCTTGGAGTTGTGATTTACTCTCATCAAGAGTGACTTGCAGCTCCACCTGTTTATCAACACTACTACCATTCTCTGCACTAATGGACTTCACAGCGGGGTTAAGCATAGATTTCTCATCAAATATCACATTCCTACTGAGTATAACTCTATTCTCCGAAGGTGACCAGATTCTATATTCCTTAACTCAATCCCCCAAACCAACAAATATTCCTTTCTTAGCTCTTGGCTCTAATTTACCCTCACTCACATGATAGTAAACAATATAACCAAAAACTTTCAACAATGAATAATATGCAGGTTTATTAGACCAAACCTCGTAAGGTGTCTTGCAATCAATGCCAGTATGTGGTCTACGGTTGATCAGATGGCACGCCGTATTTACTGCTTCTGCCCAGAACCTTCTAGCCAAACCAACATTAGAGAGCATGCATCTCGCTCTCTCCAGCAATGTCCGATTCATGCATTCTGACACACCATTCTGCTGCGGTGTATCTCTAATGGTGTGGTGTCGAGCAATCCCTTCATCCTTGTAAAACTCATTGAACTCAGACGAATAGAACTCCAGACCATTATCAGTTCGCAATCGCTTGATTTTCTTCCCAGTCTGATTTTCTACCAACGCCTTCCACTGCTTGAACCTCTTGAAAGCTTCACTTTTATGCTTCATCATAATTACCCAAGTCATCCTTGAGTAGTCATCAATCATAGACACAAAATATTTGTGACCTTCAATAGACTCAACCCGTGACGGACCCCAACAATCCATATGAATGTAGTCGAGTGTCCCCTTGGCCTGATGAACACCCTTATTTGGAAACTTGCTATGATGAAGCTTCCCAAACACACAGTGTTCGCAGAATTCAAGATTCTGCACTTTATGCCCAGAAAGAAGATCCCGCTTTGACAAAATCTGCATCCCTCTTTCTCCCATATGGTCGAGCCTCATGTGCCATAGCCTGGTCATATCCTTGGTCTGAACCTCGGATGATGCAATACCAGCAGAACCAGTCACGGTAGAACCTCGCAGAAAATACAAAGTACCACGTTTCGAGCCTGTCAGAACAACCTTTGAACCTTGACAGACATACATAACTCCACATTCACCTTTGAAACTGAAACCATTGCTTGCTGTTAAGAAGACTCAATGATATCAGATTCTTCGTCATCTGTGGAACATGCCTGACTTCATTCAAGGTACAGAATACTCCATCATGTGTTTGTATCCTGATCGAGCCAATTCCAACCACCTTGTAGACAGCACTGTTGGCCATGGAAACATTGCCTCCATCTATTTGCTCTTAAGTCGAGAAATACTTCCTGTTAGGACAAATATGGTATGATGCCTCGGAATCTAGAACCCACACATCATTACGATGTGACTGTTCATCTGCAACCAAAGCCAGATCTTCTTCAGAATTCGTATCAGTTTCTGCCATACAGCTGCAGAACCGTCGATACCTTCTTTCTTCTCCCGCTTCTTCTTCTTAGGACAATCATTCTTCCAATGCCCCGGTTCTTTATAATAATTGCAGATGTCTTCGGGTTTAGGACCTTTTGAATTTTTATAGTTCGGTTTCTTCTTTCCAAATTTCTTATGTCCCTTACCCGTAACATATAGCCCCGATGCCTGATTTTATATGGTCGAGCCAGATGCCTGTTGACGATCTTCTCTGCTGTGAAGAGCAGATCGAACATCTTCCAGAGAAAATTATATTTCCCAGTAATAAAAGATTCAACAAAATTCTCATACGATTCAGACAAAGATACTAACAGAATTAAAGCAGCATCCTCATCATCTACTTTGACATCAATATTTCGCAAATCAAGCAAAATTTTATTCAACTTATCTAGATGATCCCGGAGAGAGGTACCTTCCTGCATACGCAGCCTGAACAGACATTGCTTCAGAAGAAACTTATTGGTTAAAGATTCCGTCATGTACAAACTCTCCAACTTCTCTAGAGACCGACATCAGTTTCCTGATCAGCAATTTCGATGATAACATCATCAGACAGACATAGCATGATTGTCGAGTGGGCCTTCTCCTCTGCGATATTCCACTCTCCATCATCTACTTCTTCTCCTCTCGGTCTTTCAGATAGCGGCGCCCATAAACCCTGTTGTTTCAGCAAATATCGCATCTTGATCTAGCATAAGCCAAAACTATTTCTCCCGGTGAATTTGTTAACCTTTACGTTGAAAGCAGACATATTTGATGGACTCAAAAGAACCCTAACAGTGTAGAAAATTCAGAACTCTAATCGAATGGCTCTGATACTAGTTTGTTGTAACGGATTAGGATTATTGAGCAATTAATAAACAGAAAACGTAAAGCAAACACGGATTTACATAGTTCACCAACAATGAGTTGGTTACATCCACGGGCAGAAAATGAGAACATATATTATTAGGTGGCTAGGGTTTTTTCGAATACTATTACAACTCTCAAAGACCATATATATAGTACTAAGAGAATAAACCAGTTGGGCTCAACCCAATATGAGTATTAAGTGTTGGGCTCTCTTTTATTTTTTGAATCATGAGCCCATGAGAAAGCCCATGAACTATTTTAATAGGGCAAAGATTTTGCAGCAGCCTATTACAGTAGAAGAAAAGAAAAATTCGCGCAGCCTTCTTCTCCAATTTTTGCAGTGCGCAGTTTTAGAAAAACTCTGTTTCCCGAAGATTGAACCGTTAGATCGTCGTGATTTTAGGACAGTGGCTTCATAGAATCTGGGCCAACGTTTTGGACGGTGGAGATCGGATTTTGATGTCCTAAGGTCAGTTTTCGTCGGTCAGAACAGAACAGTTTTTCTGGTGATATTTTTCTCGATCTTTGCTCGTTTTTGATTCCATACATCTTGATGTGCTTTTCTAAGTGTATGATGCTTTGTATGCCTCTAGTATAATCTAGAGAAGATTATGTATTGGTGCAATTGTTGATGATAGTGAATTTAAGCGGCTCTAGTAATCCCGTGGTTTTTTCCTCTCTTTCGTTTTGAGAGGTTTTCCACGCTAAAATTTGTGTCTCCTTATTGTTGCATCTAGAATATCCTATTTGTTTGCTTCCTCAAAGGTTTATACGGGTTGGGAAGATTAGCCAAGCGAAGATTGATTCCGCATTTGTTGTTTATCGTTTGTGGCTGTGTTTTATTTCCCATCATTAAGGCCCAATCGAGAACCACGCCCATTATCTGATATCGGGGCGAGACCAATAGTTTGAGGCAATCAACAATCGTGTCGTCCATAAATGGTACAATTATTATGGATAGAGGGAGTATATATTATTATTAGCGTAAGGAAAACATTCGAATACTTGCACTTTCTCTATTTCATGTGTACACACGCGTACGACTGCATTTCCTCTAGCACAGTATCTGAGTGCAACATATGGGGAAAAAGTTAAAAGTTTGAGGGTTGGACACCTCCAATGAAAATGATATATATGCACGTGTCCAAGTCTCGAACTAAATAATTTAAGCTGCAACTCCTATACTATCTATTAGTACAGTATAAATTTTATAGTAGCATTAAAAATGAAAGTAAAAGGATTCTGTAAATAACTAAATCCTAATTCATACAGATACATGGCGAGACAAATGTATCGCCCTCGACATATGAATGCCACATACCCAAAAGGAACAATGTTATGTGTAAATCCCAACAAGTAATGCTAGCTCAACAACCATGCACAACAAACAAACGCACATGCACACTTACATCAGCCAAGTGTATCACCAACTCTTTTACGTGTCGAGTCGCACTTCATTCCCCACCTTCTATAAATTCCCATCGTTTTGCATTCGCCACTTCACACCACCAACCAAACACCTCTCTCTCTCACACACACACACCGTGAGTTTGAGCCATGGCTAAAGCTCTCTCCCTCTCTCTGTGTCTAAGCTTCCTGTTCCTCCTCCATGGCTGCCTAGCTCAACTGCAGCCGCAGCAGCAGTTCTGGCAGAGCATGCAGAGCCAGCAGCAGCACCGCTTCCGCCCCAAGACCCAATGCCAAATCCAGCAGCTCACCGCCCGCGAACCCACCTACCGATTCCAGTCGGAGGCCGGATTCACCGAGTACTGGGACGCTTCTACTGAAGATTTCGAGTGCGCCGGCATCGAGTTCGTGAGATACCAAGTCCAGCCCAAGGGCCTGGTCCTGCCTTTCTACACCAACACGCCTCGACTCACTTTCGTCGTCGAAGGTGACTCACTGATTTTTCTATTCTTTGAAATTTCAATAATTAGTTTCGGATCATACTATTTAATTAACATATGCATGCATTGATTGTAATATATGTGTAGGTAGCGGAGTTCTGGGGACTGTGATTCCGGGATGCGCCGAGACTTATGAATCGGAATCCGGGTCGAGCTCGCGCTACTCCGCCCACGAAGGAGAGGAAGGCCGGAGGGGTGACCGACACCAGAAACTGAGGCGGTTCCGCCGTGGGGACGTCATCGCCTTGCCGGAGGGCATCACCACCTTCGTTTACAACGATGGAGACGCCCCCTTGACTTATGTATCCATGTTGGACGTTGGCAATGACAATAACCAGCTTGATTTCAAATTCAGAGTAAGATTCCCAACCACATAAACTAAAGATGCATGTATGCAGAGTAATATAATAGTTGATATATAATGATATCATTTGTTGCAGAAATTCTTCCTTGCTGGGAACCCACAATCTATTGAAATCGCCCAGGGCGAGAGAAGACTCTTCACGAGGACCAGGAGAGGTGAAGAAGGACGACAAGAATCGCGAAACATATTCTACGGCTTCGACGAGCAGCTTCTGGCGGAAGCTTTCAACACCGATCCGGAGCTGATGAGGAGGCTTCAGGGAAGAGAGGACGAGAGAGGCACCATAGTCCGTGCTGAGAATCTAAGGATGGTGCTGCCGGAATGGGAAAGCGAGGAGGAAGATGCCCCAAGCCGAGGACGACGAGGTTACAATGGCTTGGAGGAAACCTTCTGCTCATACAAAATAAAGAAGAACCTCGACCACCCCACCAGCGCCGACCTCTACAACCCACGCGGCGGCCGCATCAGCAATGTCAACAGCCAGTCTCTTCCCATCCTCAACTACGTCCAGCTCAGCGCTCAAAGAGGAATCCTCTACAGGGTACCTACTTCACTTCATCTTCACATTAATTAATTGTTAGAATATATAAACTCATTCACATATATAATTGAACAGAATGCAATAGTGGCACCCCAATGGAGCACAAACGCCCACTCCGCCATGTACGTGACTAAAGGAAGTGCCAGAATCCAAGTGGTGGGAACCCAAGGAAGATCGGTGTTCGACGGAGAGGTGAACGAGGGCCAGCTTCTCATCGTCCCACAGAACTTCGTCGTAGTGAAGAAGGCCAGCGACAGGGGATTCGAGTGGATCACATTCAAGACCAACGACAACGCCATGAACGGCCAACTAGCCGGCCGGCTCTCGGCCATCAGGGCGATGCCCAATGAAGTTTTGATGAACGCCTTCGGCATTTCTAGGGAGGAAGCCAAGAGCTTGAAGTTCGGGAGAGAAGAATCCACTCTCTTCAGCCCATCGCAGAGATATGCGTAAATGTGCTGGCTGTGAGATTGCGTGAGAATAAAAAAGATCATCTATCTCCTTGTGGATATGGGGCGCTTGTATTATTGTCCATAAGCAGAGTAGTGTTCTAGAACTGCATGTTGAATTATAATAAATCAGTGAATTTTCGTTGTCACTCATCTCTTCTCTTCAGTGTCTTTGCCAGAATCATTAGTATTTCTTTTGCAGTACTCTTTGCTCACTGCAGTTGCCAAATAAGATCTATTATGTACAAAAGGAAAGCACTAACCTCAAACCACATAAACTATAACCCCAACAAATGAGGTTGGGTTTCATTTCAGTCGAAAATTTTGAAATAGAAAAAATTAGAATTCGTCTACTTCGTAGTAAAACGATAGGTTTTAGTGTAATTAGTGCCGAAGTTGGTTAATTTGATTTTATGAAAAATTATACTAGATTTTTTTATTTGATTTCCTATAGTGAAAACATTAGAGTTAATTAATTACTTTTAATTATTGTATTATTCAGTTAAAGAAAATTATTATTTTTATTGTTTAGGAACTAAATAATAAAATATTGTATAGTGTTATACGTTGTTCTATTTATCACATGTTTAATTTATCATTTCGAGAGGTGAAACTAATAATTTAATTTTTTGAGTCATTGTTTTGCCTTAACATCCAATCATTTTCCGATTGCTACTCGACATTCAGTGTCAAAACCTGACTATCAATCAATTCTGATAATAAGAAAAACATGGTTTATATTTGAATAAATTACAAAATTTTGGTCTGGAATGTGATATTAACCCTACAAATAAACATTGGTTTCTAAATTCCTTCATTGGAAATTATTCCTATAGGAACTCGTACCTAGTTATATATGAAATAATTAAGTCAATATTTTGGGTAAATAGTCAGTTTGTATTATGAAAACGAAACAGTTGAATGTTGCTTTCCCGTTGCAGGTTAAAATCAACTACAAAAATTTATTTCATTTTTATAAATGTAATGCAGATTTGGATGTTTATTAACGGAAGCTTTGTAATAAACGGCTTGATTTTACAAGGTCACGCAGATGACAAATAAGCGCGCCAAATTCGCATCTCATTTCCCTACACGCTTCAGCTGCCAACGTTCTCCTAAACTCATGTATCTCTCTCCCTCTATGGTGTGTCGGATGATCACCATGAGTTCCTTCAAAATTCTTGATTTCTTCTGATGATTCTTGGTGAATCTCAGTGGGGCGCTACTCAATTTCTTGGATCACTGTAGAACCTGTCATCCAATCCAAGTCCCAAGCCAAACATTTTCTCAAGGTCAGAAACGGGGGGAACATAACAAAATTTCACTTAAGTTGTATCTATTTCTAGGGATTTCATGATTATCTTCAGAGGAATGTTAGTGCATTGGCATCATCTATGAAGACAAGACGGATGGTTGGGACAACAAATAGATTTGTTCCGTGGATAGGGCAAGATTTGTTTCAGATGGAATGGCAGATCCTGCTAGCTTCGACATTGATCAGGTACTACTTAAAACCTTCTTCCGTGAATCATACTGCAACTTGATGTTTAGTATGCGTCTTATGAATATTTTCTAAATTGGATTGTGTTTATCTTGGGATTTCCCATCACGTAATTACCTATAAGTGGGTTGCTAAATTTGTTGATGTATTATGCGTTTGCTTTTTATAGGGACTGCATAGTATCTTAGAGTATAGTTGAGGTGATTTTTAGGCGTAGGGCTCCAAAATCAAAAATTATTGGGTAAAAGTTCCTAGATGCTTGGACAAAATTCGATGTGGAATTTGAAACAGTGAGAATATAGCTGGCTAGAGAGCTTAAATTGCTTCTTATGTCAGAGAATTTCATGACACTAACCACTCGAAATGGTATAGTAAATTAATAAATGGGGGTAGGATCATACATATTTCATAATTCATATACATATACATATTATGAAAATTGTGATAAATAGACTTTTTACAGTCATTATAGTTCAAGTTCACAAGATTCGGATATTGCAATATATAGATGATAGAACTGTTTCGTAACGACAGTGCTTTCAGTGTTCTTCCTTCTTGGTCATATACTGGAACTTGGTTCAGTGTTTCTGATATTACTAGGTACAATTTAATAATGGTCGTTGGATGCTTATCTCCTCATGTCATTTTATGTGTTCCTTGAAGGCACTCATTTTGTTGAAGAAGGGAACACAGTTAATCAAGTATAGCAGAAAAGGGAAGCCTAAATTTTGTGCATTCAGACTTTCTCCAGTAAGCAATTATCATTTTTCATTGTTTTACATATTGAGATCATTCTAGAACCTCTATACAGTTTCTAGCATTTTTGTTCTAAAATGACAAATTAGTTTTACTTGATTATTTATTTAATTATTGTTTTTTGTAATAAAGTGTTTGTGTTCAAGGATCCCGCAAGAGACATCTCATGGATATATAAAAAATCAAATGGAACAACAGAAATATTTCGTTAGCTTGAAGGAGAAAACAATTCTAGAGGACATGATAGAAAACTTTACCCCTTGAACTTGAGTTTTCGTTCACCTGTGTTTCAGCACTCATTTTTGTATATGGCTTAACTGCAAGTAATATATTCTTCCTCCAGTTTCATGGCATCCTGTCAAAGTAGGAAACCAAAATATTTAGCCTTTTTCATGTGTGTAAATTTAGTCCTTGTGAGAGTCTTTCTACCGAATAAGGTAATATACTCGAGGAGTTTTGAGGAAATTCTGGAGGAATTATTCTCTTAAAATTAAAGATCTTAAATAAGAAATTTCCTGGCTGAAGTTGCTACTGAACTTTTTTGCTCATTATGCTCTCACCATCCATTTTGTTTAGATTGCTATAATTTATGGTAATGTACTGAAAGATAAAGTATCAAATTTATGTCGATTGTATTACAATCAAATTAAACCCTCTAATAGCTCTAATAAGCTGGAGATCAATGCTACCATTTTATCTTAGCTTTTCTAAATTTGATTTGGAGAGTAGCAAGGGAAGTATTTATGCAAAATATTCACTTTTTGCTTAAATAGTAGAACAAAATCAATATTCTGCTTAATAACGTGTTTAGTTGACATGCTTCAATCATAAATAGTTCAGCTTCAAAGACTTTATAGATGCATTAGCCTTATAGGAAAACTTGGTTTCTTCCGTGTTAAGTATGCTTAATTTGAAATCCTCCACTTAATGAAGCATGTCATTCGCATGTCTTCTGTGTAAGCATACCAATTTGCTTTGGTAGTTTAACTGAATGAAGCATGTCATTGGCCACAGCTTTCCCCAGAAAGTCTGTGTAATAAGACTGGGGTTTTGCTGTTTCCAGGATGAAGCAACATTAATCTGGTACTCGCATGGATCAGAAAGGCAGCTAGCATTATCTTCTGTTTCACGGATTATTCAAGGACAGAGAACTGTGAGTTACAGACTTTTGAAAATAGGGGAGTATATATTTTTGTAACTTGTTAATGAGTTAGGATTATAATTTATACGACCTCAACAAAATCATCTCTCATGGAAAGAAGCTGATTAACTGAGAATGTTGTTTTGTTTGTCCTATATCTCTGTATAGCCTGTTTTCAAAAGATTTTTGCGTCCGGAGAAGGAGTACTTGTCATTTTCATTGATATATAATAACGGAGAGAGATCTCTCGACCTGGTCAGGATTCTTTTTCTTTTTTTTTTTAAATAATTGAAGTGGAAATTTTATTGAGAAGACTCACTAGTTCCGTGTCCTCCTTTACAGATCTGCAAGGACAAAGTTGAGGCTGAAATCTGGCTTGCTGGTCTGAAATCTTTAATATCAACTGGCCAATCACGCAGCAGGCGTACAAAAAGTGAAGTTAATGATGTAATTTTGTTGTAGCTCTTATCCTGTAGTTATATATCATTGTTTCTGTCTTTTTTTTTTACATTTTTTTTTTCAGATAACAATGTTATGTCTGCTTTCTATATGGACTTCCATGAATTAAACAAAAATGCTACACCAATAGCTTTTATCATAAATCTTCAAATTCTGATCCAAATTAATTTGATTAATCATGCACTATGGTACCATTGTTATTGTTCTGATTCACTTATGTTTTTCAGTTACACGATGGGGGTGATAGCTCTCAAGATAATCGTGCATTCGGAGCACTAGACTGCACACCATGTGTTTCCCGCAGAGTGTCCACTGATTCTCGTGATAGTAGTGTCAGCTCCTCAAGCTCACATGTGGCGTCTGAATGTCCCAATATGCAAAGGACAAGTTGTGCAGATGGTTTCCGGATTAGTGTCTCGAGCACTCCTAGTTGTTCAAGTCAGAGTTCCGGGCCAGATGACATAGAATCACTTGGTGATGTTTTTCTCTGGGGAGAGATTTGGTCTGATGGAGGGGACACAGATGTAACTGGAAAACCTGTTCCAATAAAGGTTGATGTACTGACTCCGAGACCATTAGAAACAAATATAGTACTTGACGTGCAACAAATTGCCTGTGGTGTTCGGCATGTTGCTCTTGTTACAAAGCAAGGTGAGGTTTTCACTTGGGGAGAGGAATCCGGGGGTCGGCTGGGTCATGGTATCGAGAAGGACTTTAGTCGTCCTCGACTAATTGAATTTCTGGCAGTTACAAATGTTGATCACATTGCTTGTGGAGAGTTTCATACGTGTGCAATCTCTGCATCTGGTGATTTATACACATGGGGTGATGGGACCCACAACGCAGGGCTTCTCGGTCATGGAAATGATGTTAGCCACTGGATTCCCAAAAGAGTTACTGGACTTTTAGAAGGCCTTCAAGTTCTGACAGTTGCATGTGGTAACTGGCATTCTGCATTGGCCACTTCTTCGGGAAAATTGTTTACGTTTGGTGATGGGATGTTTGGAGCTTTAGGTCACGGTGATCGTGAAAATGTTCCATTCCCAAAAGAGGTCAACTCGTTGAGTGGACTTAAAGCTGTCACTGTTTCCTGTGGCGTATGGCATACTGCTGCTATAATAGAAGTTACTAATCAGTCCGGAGCAAATGTTTCGTCTAGGAAGATATTCACCTGGGGCGATGGTGATAAAAATCGATTAGGTCATGGAAACAAGGATGCCTATCTTTTCCCGACTTGTGTCTCAGCCCTAATTGATTACAACATCCAGCAGCTGACATGTGGACATAACATGACCATTGCCCTCACAACATCAGGTCATGTCTTCAGTATGGGAAGTAATGCATATGGACAGCTGGGAAATCCGCAATCTGATGGGAAGGCGCCTTGTTTGGTACAAGACAGGTTGGTGGGGGAGTTTGTTGAACAGATCTCATGTGGCGCGGATCATGTTGTAGTCCTCACTTTAAGAGGCGACGTATTCACTTGGGGCAGAGGAGCCAATGGAAGACTAGGACTCGGAGACACTGAAGATCGTAACGTTCCCACATTGGTCGAAGCACTCAAAGACAAGCATGTGAGAAATATCTCATGCGGATCAAATTACACAACAAGTATATGCATCCATAAGTGGGTGTCTGGAGCAGATCAATCAGTATGCACAGCTTGCAGGCAGGCATTTGGTTTCACAAGAAAACGACACAACTGTTATAACTGTGGAATGGTGCATTGCCATAATTGCAGTTCGAAAAAGGCAATGAAAGCAGCTCTTGCTCCTACACCGGGGAAACCTCACCGGGTATGTGACTCTTGCTACCTGAAACTAAAAAAGGCAGCAGAGATGGGCGCTTCATCAACTATCAATCGCAAAGCATCTGCTACTCGTCGTTCAATAGACATGAGTTCTCGAATAGACCGAGAGACAAAGAGCTCACGAGTTCTGCTCCCACCAACTATGGAGCCAGTTAAGTACCTCGAGATCAAGTCTGGAGGTGGTGGATTGAAGGCTGATAGCTACTCCGTCGTTCGTGCATCGCAGGTTCCATCTCTTGTACAGCTAAACGATGTTGCTTTCCCGAGTTCACTCAGTGCTCTCCAATATGCTCTAAAGCCTGTAGTTACCACATCATCATCATCATCACCACCACAGCTTCAGCCACTATATCAGTCCATTTCAAGGCCTGCTTCTCCATACTCAAGAAGACCGAGTCCTCCACGCTCTTCTGCTACTCCAGTACACTCGAGGGGTGTTATCGATTCTTTGAAGAAGTCGAATGATATATTAACACAAGAGATTGCCAAATTGCAGAACCAGGTATGGATTCATCATCCTTACAGTGTTGATTGTAATGCTTTGGTTTGCAAGTTCCTACAATATTTTTTGTTTCCATTACTTATCCTCAGGTTAAGAATTTAAGACGAAAGAGTGAAATTCAAGAAACAGAAATTCAGAAGTTAAAGAAATCTGCAGACGATGCTACTCTATTGGCTGCAGATAGATCATTTAAATGTATCAGAGCAACGCAAGCCGCCAAGACCATCACGGATCAAGTACTCAATCTTTGCCTTTGATTTTCCATCTTCGCACGAGATTTTTTCCATTATATATTTACTTTTTAAATTATTATTTTCCAATTGCTACAAAAAATCAAAATGTCCACTTACGTGTGTTTTTGTTTCTGATTTCTTAACTTTATGAATGTTGGTGTGAGTGATATCTGTTCTTGTTAGAAAATGTGACCAATATACTCTCTCTCTCTCGTTTACATAGTTACAAATTTTGATTTACCTCATTTTATCACCTTTATATATTTAAGTTAGGGGCAATAGTAAAATGATATACTATTTATCTATTACTATCGTAAAAGAGTGTGTTCTTATACATTTTGATTATATCTATAATATCCTTATTTTAAATTTTTGATATCCTTGATTCGGTTTGAGATATTTTATATATAATAAGAATGCTATCATATCTGAAATTCTTCAAAATTGTGATAAGATTTATCTATATTTTACACATCTATTTATTATTTAAATCAAATACTTTTACGTATGTCGCACATACCGTCCTAGTATTAATACATGTGTCATCGTAATTTCTGTTTTACAGATGAAGGAGATTACAAATAAGTTACCTCCAGAGATATCTGAGAGTGAATCTTTTAAAAACTTGCACACTCAAATCGAATCTCTTCTGGAAACAATTCGTATGCAAGCATCTGAAGACAATTCTACTATTCCAGCATATCAAAATCATTCAACATTACACAGTTCATCAAACTACAAGGAAGATCATCAGGGCATGTCACAGACCAATGGTTCAGCCGTTTCTTATGCAAATGCTACACATCAATCAAGCTCAGAGAATGGCTCAGGGGCTCAGGAAGTCGCTCAAATGGAGGGGCAAAAGGAAGTTATTGAACAATTTGAACCAGGTGTCTATGTAACATTCATCCAACTTGCAAATGGGAACAAGATCTTCAAGCGTGTTAGATTCAGGTATGTCAGCTTTAGACTCTCCCATATTATAAAATGGCATGTTCTGCAAATTTGCACTGACATGGTGATGAATATCAGCATCAGAGGCCCCAATTTTCTACTTTTTTTTCATCTTGGATAATAGCCATCACAATCTTGAATTGGTTTCACCCATGTTAGTGTTCTCAAATTCTGAATGATAAAGTCACTTAATTGTGTCATTTAAAGAGTGCACCATTTTAAGCTCCTGAGATGTTTATATGTTTCAATAGAATTAGATATTTAGTTCTCAGATAATGGGTTCAATTTTTGCTCGGAAGATTTTCATTGTACTCAAAATCTTCCACATCTTTCAAGTGTCACCTCTAAAAGCATAAAGTTGATGTCTCCATTGAAGGTTGATAACAAAAATGTGATATCCAATTAATCCAAACCATCATCAAAGAAATTAAATGAATTGCAAAGTAGGAAGCTTCAGGTACCTCGTAAGACTTTGCTTCTTTTTTTTCCCCGAAGCCTTTTCCGATAATGCATTAGAGGAATTCAAAACTTGAATCTTGAGGAAATGCAGCTGTACCTTGATTTTTAGCATAAATTAATGCCAAAAGTTAGTTCTGAATGCAGCTTTAACCTCAAGGAAATGTTGCATGACTGTTTAAATTTGGCAACTTTATGTCCTCAAGTCATAATTGAAGGCATTAATATTTGTTTTACTCTTGAAGTTCATATGAAGAGTCCAATTATACTAGTCTAGTTTACCAGAGGAGCCCACAAACTGTGATGATTATCCATGCTGGCTGAATGGAAAAAGAAAAAAGAAAAAATGTAAAACATCATTGAGCAAGAAGTTCTTGATGGATTCAATAGTCATATCCCGTCTAATTAAACATATCTACCTAGCGCTATTTTATCTATGCATGTTATAATATTTGCTACATGGTACAAATCAATGCGTTGTAAGATTTAGTCGTTCTTCATGCATTGAGCATTTGTCATTAAATTATGCAACCTATGTATGCATGCGGCTGATGAAGTGATGATCATTCGATTCATGGATAAAACTTGGTTAAATTTCTGCTGTAAACATAGGATAGAACAAACATTCTGAGAAGACTGAAGTTGTGTTACTCCATGTTCCTGACCACTTGACATGCTTTGATTATCTCTATAGCAAGCGGAGATTCGCCGAGCAGCAGGCAGAAGGATGGTGGAAAGAAAACAAGGATAGACTACTTAAGAAATACAGTCCTAAACCAACCAGGCCATCAGCAGAGGCAATTCCAGCTCAGGCCGATCCAGATAACCCTGCAACGCAGGAAACAAACTAGCTAGGCACCAAAGCTTTCGTAGTATATAGTATCATGCACAGGGGCGGAGCTGGGGTGAGCTCAAGCACCCCCCAGCCATTTTTGTTTTAACCTTACAATTTTATTATTTTTTTCTGAAAAAGAACGATTTTAGCTCCCTTGTAGCCCAATTTTTGGCTCTGCCACTGTATACACCTATATGTTGCTCCTTTAGAATGGATAGGGCGAGTCGCAAACTAGTGTATGGTTACTAACCTACTTTCAGAATTCTGATTAAACTCCTAAAAATCAGAAGTGTTCATAAACTGTTGTACTAATGAAATCTAGATTCTCTAAGAAACTTTGATTTGGTCCACTTTTCTGGAACCCAAAAGACATGCAACTTAATCCAAAAGTGTTAATAAACTGTTGTACTAATGAAATCTCCAAGATAAAACAATATTTCCCTATGATTGAAGACATAACTTAGAGGGTGTTTGGCTGAGCTTATAAGCTCCCCCAAAACAGATTATAAGCTGTTTTTAAGCTTAAAAATAACTTATAAGCTGTTTTGGGAGCTAATCAAAACACCTATATAATCAATATCAGCAGAGAATAAGCTCTGCTTTTGGGGAGGATATTTCCATTCTCTTAGTGATGCCACACATTCCTTCTGTACACTGCTCGATTCATTTATTCCAAATGACCATCTTCTCGCCTATTTAAACAAAATCTCTATCAATTGAAATATGGAGTCGTCACCTCAGTCCAAGTAACATCAACTGTCCTCAGCTGCAGCAGAAACGAGTCGGGAAGATTTCTGTCGAGATATCAGCCAAAACTTGAAGCCGTGAATATGTTGTAATTTCGACTTAAGAAGATGAATTTACGGGCCATCATAGCAACGATACATTTATGGACCTCACAAAATCAAGAAGATGATTGATCTCCTCCTCGAGGTATTTACCTCTTTGTAAAAACTGGAGGATTACCATAATCGAGAAATTCGTTGCAAAACAAAAGGTTGATGAAAGATGTTTTCGACATCCATTATGGCATCATATATAATCTACATAACGTTGGATTGCACTTAAAAGTTTGTTTCGTCCAAATATATATTAATAGATAAGATTTTGTGAATAATGTTGCGAACATGGGAGAGTCGGAGTCCCAACATTTTTTTCTGCATCCACCCTAAACACAAACATGTAGAGATAACATAATACAATACAATTAAATACCAACAATCTGCATATAGGTTCATTTATTACAGATCACAAGAACCAAAATCATCAAACATTCACACATTATTAGTTATCTACTCAAAGTCCACAGTATGTCTCAATGGCTCCTTTCAGCTTTGGCCCTCCTTCCTTGCAGTACTCAAGAAAATCCAAATGAACATCCCAGTAGAATATTTTTCTTTTATTCCTCTCGCCACCACTTTGTGAAGGGGGCAATATATCCTACCATTGCTCCAGGCCTGCAATCAACATTTCTTCCACATTTAATTTTCATTTTCGAACTTGGTTCAACTTTGACATCAAAGTCAGGTGCTAGTTCATCCTCATGTGAGGACGTTAGCGGACCACACTCTAATGAAGACTTTGTGTAGATACCACGCCTTAATTGTGATTTAGAATGTAATCTTGATGCATGCATCGTCATGGAAGGACGTACTTACAAGGAGACCACCTCAAAAAAAGAAAGAAAAGGAACAAAAAGAAGAACGTATAGTTAATGAATTGAGATTCTCACCATGAGAGCTTCACCTACGACGACGATGAACTTTGTCGGAGCAGGCTCAAAGTCGATCCAAACTCCATCACGAGTTTGAATCTCCAAACCTCGTACATCGTTGGTTCCAATTACAGACAAGAAACTCTTGTCTCTGTGAGGTACAATGCCAATGCCGGTGCTGTTTGCGCCCGGCGCGTGGTATCTCATCACCCTTGTCATGTAAAATGACGACGTTGCAAGAGGGTCGTAGTATTTATCCAACCCGTAGCTGCTTGTCACCATCTTCATCACCGTTCCATACATTCCCAACAGCAAATTACAGTACGAGTGTAGCATTTCACTTTCGATAAAAAACCAATTGGAGGGAAATAGGGTTATTAGATTTTCAACATCATCAAATCGAAAAAAGCATTGTCTTAGTTGGTGTGAGACATCGTATTACAAAACAAGATTTCGAATTGAATTTCATATATACCATAGATATTTCAACTTTGTGATTTAAACTGATTTACATTTAAATGCGTTTTAATTATTACCTTGCCTAATGCTCATATGGATTTAAGGTAAAAAAATTTCTCATCTAAGCATCAAGCCGAGTATAGTTTATGTATGAATTTTGATGCTTTTTGGAAAATGCCCAAAACTTATTTTTTTTATTTAAATTCGAACTCTGGTAATTAAAGTTGTAAATTATGGTCTGAGATCTTAGGTGGATGCAGAAAAAACTTTCACCATCGTCGGATTCTTGATATTGGGTCATAATTACAATTTTTTCATATGATAGTGCCCGATAGACAGTCAAATTTTCATATGTGAATCCATGGTTCGCTAGGCTTCATAAAAGCATCCATAAACACAGCACTTAACTATTCATTTTTTAAAAGTAATAAATTAACAGTGTCGTTGAAGTCTAATTTGTCTCACATCGACTCAGTACTCTATCCTTATAAGACTTTTAAGGGGATGATGGGCTCAATTCAAAACATCTAGTAATTCTTATTTAGTTAGCCGATTGATATTGAACTTTATTAAATGCGAATTTATTATTTTCATTGGTTAATTATCTATGAATTCCAACATATTAATGGCTCTTGGATAAATAAAAAATGAGCTGCTAATTAAGAAACAAACATCATCGATTAAAAAATAAGGTCATAGAGTTACCAAAAGTGATGGTTGCCGTCGGGCCAGAGTAGGGTGGCAAAGTCTTTGGTTGAGTGAATGAGATCAGTTGCATGCTGTTCGATACCGAAATATTCAAAGAGAGGCATCACCTGAAAATTTCCGCCATAGCCAAAACCTGCAAGTTTAGAAGTGTGTTTGGTTTTAGTTTCCATGGGGAGAGCAAACAGCTCTTCCGACAGCCGGAACATCGCCTCGTGCAGCTCCGAACTCATCTCCTCGTACTCGATCACCAGGCATCCGTACGACTCCAGAGCCTCTACCACAGAATCCGTGTTCGACTTCAACCAATCTGTGCTTCCATTCAACTTCTTCTCGTTGAATTTTATTGTGGGGAGCTTAGGTTTTGGTGGGGAATCCATTTGGTGAGAATCTTTTCTATAGGCTTTTAACTGATTCACATATGGATTGTGATATGATTATATCAGTTATGTGGAGTTGTGAACGATATTGACAATTAATCTATCTATCTATATATATTTATATTGCATGCTTGAGTGATCACCATACGTATGGAAATAATTAATTAGTAGTTAAAGAGTGGTACAGAAAGTGTACTTAAAAACCTCAAGGTAGCTTTCAACCTAGCTCTCATTTATATTGGTGTGGATAGAAATCAATTACCTAACCTTGTCTGATATATATCTACTTTTTAACTCTCTTTTTTCCCTAATAATTCATGGGGAATCTATAGCTGATATATTCGTTGCATTAGGTAAATCTCACGTTCCTATGCAATATGTAGCGCACTGGGTAACTAAGTAAACCTCATATTCTTGCGTAATAGCTTGCAAATCACACATAACATGTAAATTACACATGAAAAACTAGGTGTAATAGACTCAAACACATAAAAACGTTAGTGAGGTTCTAATATATGATCTTTCGACAACATAAATTCAATTTACCACTGATCTATCTCAAAGAAACTAATTTTTGACTTTTATACTGGTACATGTGATGTGAAGCGTTGTTCCCTTTTCTCTCTTTATGTATATCTCTTTCTAGAACATTCATGTTAATATATATCTGCATAATATAAAATTAACAATGTTCTTTCTGGTTGACAGTGCAAATTAGAAACATGTTGTTCCATGTCATGTAAAAACAAATGTTTCATTAGACTAATGTGGTCCTAAACTCGGTTTTTTTTATAAATATATTTCTAATCAATTAAAATAAATTAAATTTTGTATAACATCTACTTGTACTATATGTTCTGATATTCATCATTGGTATGCGGTATATATAAATTACAGTTTTAGTTTTTGTGGTCCTTTGATTATAACAAAACCAATTTATATATGTTCATTATAATTGAGAATGTACAAATAAATGTTAGCCAAATTTCCTGATGTTGATCCGACAACGAATTGTTGTTTACTTTAACCTCTCTGATAGGGTTCTTGTCGATATTTTTGGCTCAATTTATACAAAAAGATAAATTGGTTTAAAATCTAGTTGAGTTTATATAACAAAGTCATATTCAGGTTTAACATAATTATTGATGATCCCACTGATGCTTGATTGAAAGTGAGCAATATTATTATGTTCAATATTGATATCTTATTCACATTTCAAACTAATATTGTCCTTATTTAGTACTTTAATCTTGATTGATGAGTTATATATTAATTAGTACCAACTTACTCAAAAAGAAATGATCTAGCAAATATAATTAGGCTAAGAGACAAATAATTTAATTATCAGTTTTGGTCCCCTTCTTCAATGACGATATATATATTTTGGTCCCCGGGCCCAACGTCCCCTTCAGTTATAATTTTATACCAAATAATTAGTGTTGTTACATAATTTTTTTTATTTGGAAATATCAAACAAATTGTGCACATAAAGATTTAATGACATGGTGACAAATAGTTGAAATAGATGGGGATAGACCAAAAATTTGAGATTGTAGTCCTGTTTTCTTGTAGCAATCAATAGGATAACTTTGTTGGTCTTCGTGGTCCTTTGATCACGACCAAGTTTTGTTTATTTGGAAATTAACTATTAAAAGATTGGTCGTTTTCAATCAATTGATCGAGAGAGACTATTAAACTAGAAGTGGGTGGGGTTGAATCTCAATCATGCTCATCAGCTTGTCACAAGGTTACGAGAAGCGTCGTATAGCTTCCCTTGAATGAAATAAGTTAATAACAATATCAATATTCTACGAAAAGTTGGCGACCAAACGTACGTACACATGCAATTTTGATCATATTCTAATATTTAATAATGTAAATGTATGTACTATATATATATATATATGGGATCAATGGCGGACCAGACTTTTTATTTAGGGGGGTCCAAATAATTACTCATTTAGTCTACCAAATTCGTTTACAAATTTTAGTGGTAAAAGTTTTAGTAAATTGTATTGAATGTAAAGTTAGTGGAGAAGGGACCCATAACATATGAGGGGTTATGTGATATCATATCCGTAAGAGGAAAATAACGTTTTTCGTTGATGGTCAAAGAGAAATAAGTAAATGAATTTTGTGGATGGAGGAATATATAATTTATAAATCTATAAGAAGAATTTTAAAATTAAACTTTGAAATAAATACTAATTTTAATACCACTCTAACTCTATTTAAAATATATCACTATATAAAAAAGGTTAAGTATGATCATCTCACAATATTTATCTTTTATTTTTTAGTTTGGATGCATATGTCAATTAACTGATGAAAATGAAACATATATGCATTCATCTACCTAAATAATAAAAATATTTGAAATGAACTCTAATTTACAATCTTCTAATTATGAAGAAAGAACTGTAAACAAAGCTTTATTGAATTTAAACTTCAATTCTTGATAGTATAGTGTAAAAGCAAAATACATTTTTAATTAATGATATATGCACCATTATAAATAAGCATCAAATGATAGAATAATATAATAGTAGAAAATATTTAACGGTATAAGATATCAAGTTTTCAATTAAAGAATAAAATATACAATAATTGTATATAGGTAAAAGTCGTATTGTTCATAACTTGCATATCATCAAAAATTAGATGTAAATATATTTTCACTAAGATACTAAAAAAATTAACACCAATAATGACAAAAGGAAAACCAACTCAATATCTCTATTACACAAAATACACAACTCTACCACAACAAAAAAAATTAATCTATTTTAACAATTATATGAAAAATACATATATATACCTAGTATTTTTTTAAGACCCAGGGGGGCCCAGGTCTTTGCCCCCCCCCTCTGGGTCCGCCAATGTATGGGATGGATCAATGAAAACCCATACATTTTTTAGAAATGAGAACCAATGTCAATCGTAGATCTAGATGCAATATATGATGTGGATTATCCTTAATTTATGCGTAATTTTATACTTCATTCGTCCCCAAAATTACTTCCTAAGAATCTTGGTGCAGGTTTTAATGAAAATTGTTGAGTGTATTGTGAGTGGAATAAGGGTCACTCATTAATATAATATTAAATTAGTTAGTGGTGGGCCATAGGTGGTAAACGGTGTAAATAAATAGGTTGTTGGGGTAAAAATAGAAATAGTGGTGGGTCATGGGTGGTAAAAGGTGTAAATAAAGAATATTATTGATGGTAAAGTTGGAAAGATAGTTTCCATAAATAGATAGGAAGGAAATTGAGGGATGTCCCAAAAAGAAAAACTAGGAAGAAAATTGGAGGACGGATGGAGTAATTATTTATGTACGAAAAGGTCATTAAGGTAATATAAACAATTTCAGTTAATTATAGTATCCCTACAATCATGAGATTTGTGTAGTTATTTTCGGTAGTCAATAGAATTTTACCATATCCGTTTTTTGATTTATTTTTGATAACTGATTTTTTTTATAACCCCCTCTCTACAAATACTTATTGAATACGTTTTTTATGTATTTTGGTTTCGTCTCCATGGATTCTCTAGGTATTTATGCGCAAATGGATGATAATCAATGCACATTAACTAATATTTTATGCATATACAAGATAAGTGTTTTCATATCAATGTATAGTTTAATATGTGAATGTGCATATACAGAAAAATAACATAAGCATTTCACGTGTAATGTATTTTTGACCTTGTGCAATTTTATACATTTTCTTATGCGTACTTTTCTACTTATCTATATATAGAATAACTTTGACCTTTTGCATTTTATACAGTTGCATATATATATTTTTCTACTTATCTATGCATAGAATAATTTATGGGAATTAAAACCAGCAACCATTGATATTTATATGCAAGAGAGAGAATGTGAAATAATTAGGTGCGTTAATTAAGGCGGTGGATACTCTCAGTGGGGCAAAATGAGAGAGAGAGAGAGAGAGAGAGATACGGTTATTATGTTCAAAATGATCAATATAGCCTAAAACGCAATAAAAAAACTGAAAGTCAAATTTTTGTTAATTAAATTATACCAAATTTGAAATATTCAGTCATTTAATCACCTCCATTTGATCTAGTAAATTTGATGTTGTATATTAGTTCCTAGTTCTCTATGTAAAGGTGGTTCCCTCTATAACCAACCCTATATATACACACACTAGCAGGGATTAATAGTGTTGCACATGGTGTGCTTTTTTTAAAAAAATATTTTGTTCAGAAGATAATATTCTTAATTTAACTTGATTATTAATTTAGCATCATTAATTTTTTTAGGTGGGGAAATTTATTTATTAAAAAAATAATAATAATAATAATAATAATAATAATAATATTATTATTATTATTATTATTATTATTATTATTATTATTATTATTATTATTATGTCATTGAGCCGAATTGAGATGGCGTTGGCGGGCTGAGGGATCCAGGTCTATCTACAAATTGAGAGAATCTTAATTCTTACAACGAGAATTTCTAATTTTATTTATCTATTGGTTTTGGGAGCGAGTCTCGTCAGGCGTATGGAGGAGATACACTAGGGTGAGCAAAATCAAATCAAACCTGAAAAATCGAACCGAATCGAATCAAAATTAGCAATTTGATTCGGTTTATACATCAAAATGGTTCAGTTCGATTTTAAATTTTGAAACCAAAATTTATTTGGTTCGGTTTCGGGTTGAGGAAAAAAATCGGTTTTCAAACCGAACCTTCTGAATTTTTTTTTATGTTTTATATTTTATATTGTACATATATATATTATTTATATTATTAATATTTAAATTTATAATATTATATTAATTATAATTTAAAATTGGTTATATTTAAACCAAACCAAACCGAACCGAATATTTGGATTCAGTTTCAGTTCGGTTCGGATATATAATACGGTGCGGTTCGGTTTGAATTTTAAAAAAAATCGATTTTCAGTTTTTCAGGTTCGATTCGATTTTGAAACGAATCACCCAAATGCTCAACCCTAGATACACCTAAGTACATTTTTTTCCGGCTTGATCAGTGAGAAATCAGTGAAACCCGCTCTTCTGAAAGTGAGGTAAACAATGCCTTCAAGTGCAACGTTGATTATTGATAGAATCAAGTGTTGAACTTGACGCGAAAGTCTATCGGATAGAATCAAGTAGAGCAAGATGTAGGGGTGCTTATTAGATCGGTTTCGGTTAATCGAAATCGATTCAAATTCAATAACCGATACCGAAACCGATTGGTTAATCGGTTATCCAATTAACCGATAGGTTAATGGTTCGGTTATTGGATAACCGAAATTATCCAAATTAAATTTCTTTATTTACCTATTTGACTAATTAAACTAATTTTTAATTTATTAATAATAATATTAAGTAATAATAATTACTATTTGAATCTAATTAAACTTTTTTAATTTAATAATAATAAAAATTTAATAATTATTATAATTTCGGTTATTCGGTTATTGGTATATCCTATAACCGAAATTAACCTTAAACTACTAACCGATACCATACCGATAACCGATCGGATATAATCGATATCCAATACCCGTTTCATCACCCCTAGCAAGACGAAAGGAGAACCCAAATTACAATATATGCCTCTGTTTATCACAATTTTTTTAAGGAATAAAATGATTGCCTTAATGTGATGTGGATACTATAGGAAAAGTGTCGATCAAATGTGAGAGCAATAAGTCCTCTGTTTTGTATGATGATAGACAGAGGAACATGCGAAGTTATTATTAGAATCAGCAACGAGGTAGATACATAGTTTCGACAAAGAAAATTTAAGTTAGGATTGGTTCGAGCTTTAAGGATCTTGGCATAAGATGGGGAAGTAAATGACATGTACTCGCACTTTATTAAATTCTTGGACAAAGTCAAGCAAAAATAGAAAGATACATTTATGTGATGCGATTTCCCATAGGAAATGTGCTCGATTTACATTGAGCCTTACGGCTTCAGTTGTAGATTGGTGAATATGATTTGAACAGATCTGGATTCCTTCATTCACAAGTCCATCAAGTGGTTGCTGAAGAATCTCTTGCCCTCAAACATATATATACTCCGAATGTGTAACTTCAGCCATCAGAATCCATCCCGGAGAATGGAAGAGGAACAGCTTTCACTGCTCTATACTTGCCAACGTTGTTCAGATGCTCGTTTTCCAATCTATGGAGTTAATCCAGTCATGATTATGACAATATCCTAATTTTTTACATCTAAAAGTGAAGGAGCATGTTATCAATTACCTATAGTAGTTCCAGTGTCCGCGGCGGATAACCTCCAACGAAGCAAGCAGAAAGGCGATCAGACGTGACTCGAACATCCCAGTATTGAATTTCATCACGGCCTCCACCCATGCAACTCTTAGGACACAGTTCAACGCCTACAAACACATTTTATTCAGCAAACAAAACATTCATGCATATGTACAATCAACTTAAACTACAAACTTACAATGGATGTATAGTAAATGCCTCTCTTCTTGAGCAAGAGATCATCTCTGAGCCACGGGTTCTTAGATTTGGCGTTGAGTAGCCCCCAATCCTTGACGAAATCCCAATAGAGTTGGTAAACCGTAGCCACCACAGAAGTCACCAAAACTACCATCATCCACGCTTGTGAGGGCTGCCTAGCATATGTCAGCCTTGCTCCGGCCGCCACCATTGCTGATACATACTTCCCAAGGTTAGCCAGGTGGTCCACGTTACACTCATCGAACCATCTCCTCACGCACTAAACAACGTTAAACATTCATCACAAATACATCTAATTGCATAAGAAAACAAAGAGTAAAGCAAATATGCGCTTACCTGCATCGCTCGCCAGTAGTAGGGAGCAAAGGAGATAACATACGCGAGCTCTCTGTATAGCTTCCCGGACTTGCAAGTCTCATAGCGATGAGTCTTGAAACTTCCGGCAATGAAATAGCACGTTGCAGATTCCATGTGCCTCAACAATGGAATCTATATATCCAAATATGGAAGAATGTATTAGTTTAGTTTCATGGAAACGGCCTTAATTAAACACTTCATATCATATGTTGGAAACACTATCATACCTGACTAGTGAGTTGATCAGCCATGAAGAAATCAACCATCAAAACCTACAAATATTTCAAAAAATTAACAACAAAATCCCTCATATATACTTGGTGGGCAACATTGAACTATTTTGTAAGGCTACGGATACGAAATAAAGTAATGTACCTTGTAAAACGGCGAGCACACTATGTTGCGTATGACGCGGAGGAAGCTATATCTGGTTGGGCGATAGAAGATATTCAATGGACAGATCAGAAGCAAAACAAAACTCTGAAACCAGAAAAATACAAGTTTGAAACTGTTAGTATGTTGTATTTGTCAAAGAGTAGCATGCATTAAGAGAGAGAGAGAGGGACCAGCAAGAGAACTCCGGGGATGAAATCGACTTGGTGGGGAGAGAAGCCGGCGGAGAGGAGGATGAGGTGGACGACCATGGCCCCAACGACGGCGGTCATCAAAGAGGTGCAGATGAGGAAGGCGTCTCTGTATTTGAGGGCTGTGCTTGGCTGAAATTCGAAGATGAAGTTGTAGTTGATTCTTGCTTTTTTCCACATCAACAAGTTACACCCGTACATGAACAAATGCAAGCTCAGCAATGCAAACATGCTGCAAAATATCAAACATTAATTACTTGTTTAACCAAAAATACTCCCACAAGTTTGCAAAAAACTTTGTATCTCGTGTTCAAGAGTAGTGTGTGTATGTAAAGTAGGATTTGGGTATTACATCATTACATGTTACATATTTTACTATACTCCCTGTAAAGTTGTAATTATAGAATGCTATAGGCTTGAAGAATTTAATATGTTCATTTTTCTTTTCTTTTGTTTTCAATATTCAGAGTTAATCGACGGCATATTTCACATGAATGACAAATATATTTCAAGCATTAATATTTTGGGCTTGCAGCAAATTGAATCTTTGAAGGTATCACGAAGTTGAATCAGTTTTGAGTTTATTAGGCCACCCAATTAGTCCTTTGGGCTCTCTATTGATCTGTCATCATTGATTTCTTTTATGTATTTGGGCCTCTCTAACTTATCATTCCTATATATAAAAAAAGAATTAATATATTGAATAGAATTGGAATTTAATTGCATTAACAAGTTGGAGGTTCTTGATAATTCAAGGCTCTTAAATCTTAATTACTAATAAATCTTCGAATTTTGTCTTACCTATAAAAGAGTCTAGCATAATTCATATTAATTCTAATAAAATAGAAAATCTAGGCCTACTTCATGTTATACAAAAGATGGATATAACAGCATAAGTATGTTTATTTGTTAATTATAAAGTTTAATCACAAAAAAGTGTTGTAATATCATCTGTAAAAGTTGTATCATTATGAATCGAGAAAAATAATATAGAAAGGGGAAAACCTGAAAAGAGGGTAGACGGTCTCAATATAAGAGGCTTCTGTTGCAGCGGAGTACATACCACTCAAATGAGCCAATATTGCGTACACACTGAATAATGTTACAAATGTGCCCGTGAACAACCCTGCAACCACATACACATATAAATTATTTTTCCATAGCTCTTTTGAATGAAAAAAGTATTATTTGAATAAAATAATTTTTAAAATTTCATTTATAAATTATTAATACTATTTGGAAAATTAATAAATTCATATTAAATGTCCAAGTAAGTTGAATTTTAATTAGAAATTAATAAACCCTAATTAATTAACCCCTATTTAACTGTATTAAAATATTAGATATAATTGTCGGACGTGGGCACAAGACATTGGCCTTTTACTTATGCTGACTTAGGGAGGGAAAAAAAAAATTACCATGCCATGAAAAGTGATTTCCAACTCAAAAACTAGTTGAGAATTAATTAGTAATCTCACCAACGAAAAAGGTAACCATGTGCGAATCTTTTTGCTGTTGAGGTCTCAAAAACTTCATTGCTTTCTTCCTGTCACTGTTGGCAAAGTGCTGCGTGAATAAGGACTCCACTTCATCCATTAGTCTCACCACCTTTCCTTTCCACAATGCAACATTCCATTAATCACTATTTTATTTGATTAATTACGTACCCCTCACTTATGGCACTAACAAAAACTATATATACATATCTGTTGAACATTATTTTCAACTCCGGCACTCGAATGATTAAGTTGGTGGGATCTAATTTACTGAGTCTAATTCCGTGACATAATTTTTATTACTCAATTTTTTGAAAGAAGCTCTATGCTATATAAAGCAACATATTTGTTTTGGCAATTCATGGAAATTACTTGGCTTTGTACATGAATTTCAAATTCATGTATAATTGGAATTCACCTAAATTGTGATCATCGTACCTTGTCAGAGCTAATGAAATGCGATCTTTTAACTACTTTGAGGTAACTTGCTGAAGCTTGCTGATTTGCCACCTGATCAAAATATGCACAGTTAAATCAAGAGACGTGGTAATAAAATGATTTCAATCAAAACTAATGTGTGCTAATCAATGAAGCAAATTGAAATGGCGTTATATGAGATACGAAATTCTATGTTTAGATCTTCTTTTCCAATATCTTTTTGTCCTACTAATAAATCAATTTAATAAAAATTATTATAATACAGTTAACCCTAAATTAACGTTATTACCAAAAAACTGAAGCTTATAAAATCTACATACCCTAATTATGGAATAACCAACCCTAATAATCAACTTCTATATATATATATATATATATATATATATAGGGATGGTTAACATGAGAACCGTTTTTATCGTGAGAATATGAGAACCAAAAAATAATGAATTCTTTATGGAAGTTGATGAATCCGTCTGAAAAGTTATTGAATCCCAAAAAAAATTCACCCCTCATGTAATTCAAACTTGGGTGAAAATTTTGAATTTTTAGATTCAGTAACTTTTCCAACGGACGTATTGACTTTCATAGCGAATTCTTTTTGTTCTTAACAAATTTTCTTTGAATCTCTCTCTCTCTCTCTCTCTATACATATATATTTATATTTTTATTTATATAAATGCTGAAAAATAATTATTACCAATCCAGATTAATAATCACAAAATTAAACTAATCAGTTCACAAGAAATTAAAATTGAAGAAAAAAAAAGAAAATAGCTTAAGAAAAATGAAAGTGGTACATACCTTATCAAATTTCTTGAGGATCTTTGTAAAGGCCACCATATTCAGCGAACTGCATGCCACAGAATATTGAATTCATTAGAAGTAACTCATGTGGAAAAAATCGAAATTAAACTAATTAAGAGTCTTCTAATTTGTGTGCATCGACATATAATAAAACCATATTATTGAAATCTTCATATATATATAAATAGTAACGTTGATTTCTCTGTAGCTTATTTCTTCAAACATTTGTTACACGACTTCATGTTTTCTTCGTTTTTGTTGTACGAAAGCAAAGCATAAAAAGCACGCCTTTCTTTCATTTGAAGATGCAGGTTTTTGGGGGTGTAATATATCACGTGATCCTATCAGACAAAATTCGTTACTCATTTATGTAAAAATTTAGTATGTCGTGTCATCTACAAAACACTTTACATACACATATACATATACATATACATATTTACATTTATAACCTTAAACCTAAATGAGTCCTCTATTATGCATGCTTTCGATACATGTGTATTATTTCTCTCAATTTTTCATAAATGGGAATCCAACAATTCTTGAATTAATGGCTTATTAATCACCAACTAATTTGATATTTAGAACCAACTATTTTTTCCACTTTTAAGTTCACTGCAAAAAAAGTGCATAATTGCTAGTCTATGCATAACTACACATCGACAGACAAACATTTTTACGCAAACTACTTAATTTAAAATTATTAGTTGGACTACACATATATAAAACATAAATCGATTGAAATTGGATCCGACAGCAGCCGCTACTAGAGAGGAAAACCAACATCCACAATTATTTTCACTATTTTATAAAAAATTATTAATAATAAAAAATATTTATTATATAATGAACTATTACCAACATTTTTTACTAAAAATTGAACTTAAAAATTATATATCCTAATTATGGATCAAAAGCGTACGTACCTATATGTTTTGAGCAAGCCAAGTCCTTTATAAAGTTCCACAAATGCTCCTCTTATCATCTTCTCTGCACACTGAATCTTCTTTCTGTTGATGTATTCCCCACCTCCTGCGGCTTTCTTGGGGTTGTTAACTATGTCTTCCCATAGCATCGATGTTACGGCGGCGATGGTCTTCGTCGGCGTCGTCGCCGGAATATCGATTCTCATCGCCATCTTTGGCTTCCCCTTTTTCGTCTTTCCTCTTACCGCCGAGTTCACGAAATTAATCCCATTTTTCTCCAGTGTTGCTACGACTTCATCTGTTTGGGTTTCAGTTGGGCTGCCACAATATTCGCTCTGGCTTTCTGCATGCATACAACACCAATTTACGTTCTTTAGAATAATATAATTTGAGCTTCCACTTTATGTCATTCTTTTAGGTTAATATTTTTGGCCTTTGATATTTCTGATTAATTGTATGTTCAAAAGATTTAGTTTTTAGTACTTATTTTCTTTAATGGTATTCCTTTTCTTAAAAAATAAAAAAGTTTAGAATTATGTTAATAATAACAACAACAAAAACAACAACAACAACAATATAATAATAATAATAAAGTTACAACTTTTTCTTTTGGTTGTGTTAAAATATATTGTAATTAATTTTGTAATTTTCTTATTAATTCCTAGTATAGTTATGTTTGTATTTTTATGTTATATCATATTTCTGTAAAGGGTTTATACATTATATTTTAATGGAATTATGGTTTAAAACAGCAATTATTTAATTCATAAAATTTTCGTAGATAATTGGTGCAGATAATGGATATAGATAATGGTACTTGGGTGTCCAAAGGTTACGGGCAGAGATGAAATAATAGTCATTGTCCACTTCTCTAACTATTTAGAGAAGTTGAGTCGCATGATGTGTCTTGTCAGATCTCTATATTTTATATCAGCAGAAACGAATTTAATTCCAAATTATTGCTATATTACTTATAACAAGACTTTAACCTTTATTACCGTGACTTATAACATGACTAATAAGTTATTAGGTAAAGTCCTCGTAGCTTTTTAATCGTTGAATCATTGTGATTTATCCATTTACATTCTCGTGGGACTAGGATATGGGTGCTCTCGGGAGGGAGAGTTTCCCTTTTTGGAACAAGACTAATGAGATTATGTTACTCTGATCTCTACGCCGACTGATCTATGATCTACACTGAAAAATTATTCTTCTTTACTTAAATGGCAACAAATGTGGGATATATTGGGTTCATAAAATAAAAAGTAAAAAAATGAAGAAAATAAAAAAAAATGAAAAATAAAAAGAAGAAGAAGCAATTTTGGGCCATATTGAAAAATGACAAGAAAATATAATGATGTAAATGAATTTATGGCGCTTAAAATTGCCATGATTTCACTAGTCACTGAAATCCGCCACCTCAAAATTCGGTCAAACTTTCCTTATACTTAGTGAAATGTCGAGTAGGACTACTCCTTGCAAAAAAGGAAAAAATTAATGGACGCAACCATCATTATTTACTTCAAAGTATCAATACTTTACAATTAATTAAGCTTTTTATATTATATAAGTTTCAATATTTTGTGTTATGTTTAATTTTGATTGGTCCTTATATTATGATATTATTTATATTATCATAACCATTCATAAATGAAATTATAAATCCCTAAAGTTTAAGGCCTCAACTAAACTAACAAATAGATATTTTTTTATCTATGTAAAATTTCTAAAATGTTATAAGAGACGTTAAAATCTATCGAAATATATCTACCAAAATATAATTCTAGAAAGAGAAACTCACCAGACAACTCCGAGTTCCGACCCATCGACGAACCTGATCGAGAGAGAAATCCTGATCCGCTGCCGGTTTGGGCGCCAAAGTTTTTCCGGCGTCGGTCGGCGATGAGCCGCTTGAGGTCGAGCAAAATCTGGAGCTGCTTATTCAATATTTCTCCTCTTTCAAGAAACTCAATCTCTTTACTTTTATAAAAGTGGTTCACTTTGTTAAGCTCTTCATCTAGCATTTCGAAGAACACTCTAACCTGTTCGTACACGGATACAATCCAAGATTACACGTAGATAAAAATAGTTTAAAAAATATAACAAGTTTTTAATCTGCTTAATTTCTATTCTCATTAGAACATTAGTAGAAATTCAAACTATTATTCACATTTTTGTGTATATAAAAAAGATATCAATTTACCAGGTTACTATCTAAATCAGATGAGATCCTCTGTCCCACAGTTTTTTTGTATCTTATCATATCCCAATTATTAATTTCACTATTTTGATAATATTTTATTTATTTTAAAAATAAAAACTGTTATTATATATTCATTACGAAAAAATGGAGTTTATAAAAAGGTTATAATTAAAGTAATACTCTATTAATTAATTATTATTTAAAAACTATACACTAAATATGAAAAATATTTATAAATCCTTGAATTAATGAATCTTAATTAATAATTTTAAATTAAACTAAAGTACTAGAAACTGAAAGTGAAGAAAAACTAATTAAAAACTAAACAAATGATAATTATGCATGGTATGAGACACCAAAAGTGGGATAAGGGATCTCATGTGAAAAGCAGTATCGCAAACATATTAATAAGATTGACTGAACATTTAATTTCAGAAAAGTTATCTAGACGAATTCATAAAGAATTAAACCATAAAATGTAATAAGAAATAGGTATTATTATAGACAGATACCTCATGTTCTTCGGAAAACAGCTGATCAAGCTCAGTTTCATACATCTCAACATCTTCTTCTTCGCCATCATCTCCTGTAGAGACTTTACTTTTGACCTAAGATATCAACCATTAATTTCGATTACAAAGTATTTGTTAGGAAGAAGACAAAAAATTGTATTAAAATATGAAACAAAACACACTAATTGTTTATCGAATTCATAATAATGTAACTACATCTGGAGGCTCCATAACCCAACAGTAAATTCAATTTATGTGGTTGTTATACTTGTTTCCCCTTTCTTTAACGATTCTCTCATGAGGCATAGCGACAATAAACAAGTTTCCTGCTTTAGCGCACAAGCAACATAGGAAAAACAAAAACCCACAAACCAAAAGCGCCATCCTGTGATATCATATATAGATATCTCTTCAACTTTTTTGAAACAAACATGCATCCCACTTGCTAAATTTAAAGAATTTACGTGATTTGTCAGAAACTTTTAGATATAAATTAAGCAAAAGTTTAGTCACTAGAATCGCAGCTTCATTTTAGATGTCATTAAAGAATGGCTTCATTATTACGCATTATATCTTGTATTATGGTCATAAGAAAATTTGTAACTCTACGCAAATATTTTCGTTTCGAACACACCAAACTCCATTGCCTTTTATTTTCTGCATTTTTCAAAAAATACCTGAAAAAATGTGATTTGAATGTGTGTATATATATACCTGAATGATTTCAAGGTCTTGTACGTTGGTGGTGGCGCCGGCTAGTTTTCGAGCGAGAGCTCGAATGGGATCGAAAATGGACCGGCCGAAATCGTAGTTAGTGTTGGAGACATGCTTGGGTTTTCTTGATAGCTTGATCTTTTTCACATTCTTTTTGAGTTGCCAGTAGTTGACGAATGCATCCCTCCATTCTGGAATGAGCTGCGCTTCCAGCTCCTTGGAGAACTTCACCATGTCGTGGCGGCGGCTGCGGTGGTGAGGAGAGGGGAAGAGAGAACTAAGGGAGAGGCAAGAGAATTGAGTTAGGGAATTGTATAAATAGGGAGGTTCAAGTGCAAGTTATGCACAGTATTACCATTTTTACAGTGTAAATTTGTAGTTTTTAGGTGGTTGAGATTGAGCAAGTGAACTGTACACTTTAAAGGCTATCTCTGTTTTCCTTGAGTGCGGGGATGTAACTCTTTGTCGCGTTCCACGTAATTCTATTTGTCGCATTCCTTTTTTTAGTACCACGAAATTAAAACCAAAACATCTTTAGCGTTTATTTAAACACAAAATATTTTATTGTTTTTCTGACAATTATTTATTTTGTAGAAAATAGTTCATGCATAAAGAGAGTGCAAGTTTTACAAGGAAAAGAATGTCCATGTCCTACAAGAAAAGAGAGACCATAGACTATGAGGACCAGACGTGATATACAGCCTTACACTCCAAGGTTTCATGGCCTATTTCTCACAATTTGTGCATGAGTTTTCAAGATATAAATGTGAGCTGTTTGACTACTTCTTTGTTGCTCAGATTTTTCAACACAACATCTTAATTTGGGGGTGATCGATCCTCATTGTAGAAAATCAAAACATATCCAATATCCCGTTGCCAAGTTTTGCAATTAGTGTTGTAATTTCAGTTTTCCAAAAATCTTATAGTCTAAAACACGATTAATCGTATATTAATATAAAAACAAGCTATGGTTGTGGGAATTCCGGTCCGGCCTCGGGAGGTAGGGCCATATCAGTAGTCTGCCCACTGCAGTATCAGAAATGGAATCATTCTTTGGTTTTAAAGTAGTCTACAAAGGGAATATTCCTATCTAAAAAATTCCAATTAATTTGTGCACCTTTCAAATCTCGAGTGCATTTAACCCACTTAAGTGTGAGTTAATTGGTTGTTTTCTTTTTAAATCGATCACCGATCTATATTTATGGAGGCCAACGTGTACCTATGTTTGATTTTTCCATCCCTACCAATTGGATTGAGATTATGTTGAGGTATTCCTCAAAAATAAAAATATAAAGAAGAGAAAAGAAGATTATGTTGAGTTATATTATTATACATCCATTTTATAGCATCCCAAGGATATACAGATGATTTACACTTTACTTATTTTTTATTTTCTAAAATTTCTTTAGAGCTACAGGTTTGCACACACTAATCTTTTAAATAAATTGAACCCGAACCGACTTATTGGATATGAAGCGTCTTACCAATCGAGTTGTGATTTATCGTCTCCTTTTATACATTTTAAAAAAATGAATAACGATAAGACTATAATTGGTAATAGCTACCTCTTTAATTCAAATAGAAGGTCAATTAGTGTATTAAAAATGACATCCTATTAATGTTTATTAATCTTCAATCGGGTATGTTAACCCTAATTGTATGTGATCTCCATGAGTGAATACATCATCACGTGAAGATGTTCTCTTAGGAGATCACTTGATATTTTTTAGTTATAGAAGGTATCAATGTAACAGGGTATTGATCATTATATACTACTATATATGGAAAAGTTAAATGAACAAAAAATATATTCAGTAAAATTTAAAATATCAACTTAAAACTTAAAACTTATGATCATTATATACTACTATATGGAAAAGTTAAATGAATAAAAATATATTCAGTAAAATTTAAAATATCATCTTAAAACTTAAAACAATCCATTTTTGCTAGATTAAAAGAATAGCATTAGCCCTTGATTGATTTACCTGTAGTTCAACTGAATTAATTCTGTAAATTCAATTTGAATTGGGTATATCTCTTGTGAAATCATCTCCTGCTTTTGAAACATGATCTCTAACAGATTCTCGATCATCAATAAAACCAGTAATCTTTCTTTCTCATTTGATTTGAAAACAATATTAGCTATATAGGTTCTTTTCGTAGTTACTTGATATGCATATGTGTGTTTCTATATGTGATATCATGAAATTAGGCCGTGAGAGAGCCACCTTGTGAGAAAAGCATCGCCAATTATTGGTCAACTCAGCAATAAGTATATCAACTATTATGTGGGGAAGACTAGTTGGACGTTATTGAATTTTGACCTCTCATACGCTACTTATGAACTTCCTTTAATGTTCTAAAGTGCTCGACACAAACTTTTATAGCTTTGATATCTTATTTTCCTCAAAGATTTCATAGACACTTGAAAGCAATCATAATTATTGAACAAAAAACTACGAAATCATAACTAAGTAGTTAATATTGATACCTTTAGAAAATTTTAGAAATAATTGCTATTTAAAATCCTAAAACTTTGAATCTTATTGTAAATTAGACACAAATTTAAAATGTTTTAATAATGATTCGATCTTTATATCTGTAGCAAATTCGTCCCTTTTAATTTTTTGCACGAGTTTTGAGCTGAGAGTTGGACATTCACTCAACTGTGAAGCTCAAAATTGATTGGGCTTTTGAAATCCATTTTTGGGTTGTCAGTGTTGTCAATTTAGTCTTCGGATGTCTGGCCGTTGAGTAATTGAGTCTGGGGTTGGTGTGGCGAAGTTAGAGCTACCCGACGATTCGAGTTGCAATGTCGTATATTCACTACAACAAAATATTCCAATAGTGACATGATTTTTGAAGAATTGTGACACATATGGATGTCACTAAATAAATTTGTGACATCTTGTGGATGAGTAACTATTATGCATGTCACAAAAAAAGTATGTCACAAAATTTAGTGAAATTTATAAGTGTAGCTATTTTTGTTACATATGAATGTGTAACTATTTTTTGTGATATGTGAAAATGTAACTATTTTTTGTAGTTCCTAGTTTCTCATATTTAAACTTATCTCTTTTTTGTTTGCCTTTCAATATTTTTTGTTTGGCTTTTGATGTCTGTTATATTTAACAAATTAATTGTCTATTATATTATAATAAATTATCTCTATTATTTTGACAATGTTAAGTCTAAAAAATATCTCAATTTGGAACACCAAAATCGAACAACTAATTGAATATATATATATATATATATAGTAAAATTTGAAACTCTTGAGTTATAATAAAATTTAGATATATTCCTATATGTAACAAAAAAATTAGTGTGACATGTTTAAATGTAGTAAGGTTTGATTACATGGATAGATGTGACAAATTTTACTATATTTTCAAGTGTAACAAAATTTACATATATTTTTATGTGTAACAAAAATATATTGATGCATGTATTGGTGTAATTAAATTTTGCCACATCTAAAGATGTCATAAATTTTGTAACACTTTTCTTGGTGTCATTAAAAATATGTAACTACTAGACATTTTTTTTGTAGTGATTCGACGATAAAATTGATAGCACGGGGAGACAATCCAAACAATGAACTTTGAAAACCTTGAATCGAAATTTTTGAATTTTGCGGTTAACTGGATGTAAATCGTAACTCCAACCTTGCGAAAAAATAGGATGGATGAATTTGTGAGTGGAAATCCCAATATACAAATTTGTTGGAATTTTTATTTTTTTGACAAAAATTTCTTATGGATCTGAATGTTGGTGGAAGACTAAGATTTGACGTTTGGGTGTATTCACGCTTTGAATTATATCAACTCTTATTCCTAATTGAGAATATTATAAATTATATCATATATTTGTGAAACAGATTTGGATGTTGGAGAAAGACGAACATTTGACGTTTCCAAAGTTTAGCTTATAATTATAGAATTAATTATAGTTTATAGCCTGACCATTGAATTCAGTATCTCTCAATTCTTTTTTAAATTAAAATCTTAGACCTATTTGAGGGAAGCGTGACTTGACAAGCCAGATGCTTACATGTTATTTTAGCCAAATACGTATAATTCATATTCACACCAGATAACCATATCTATTCCACAATTCAGTCAACACCTTCGACATATGAATACAAATATTCTTGATTCCATGCACCACGGACTGTGATCAAAGTTCACAAAAGTAGTCTTGATTTTTAGCTAACATTCCCGGTCCTAAAATTTGTTTTTAGTTTTCCTTTTTGTATGTCCCTCAAATTTGTTTCCTTTTTTATTTATGGAAACTATCCTACAAAATATTCCTCATTTATTACCCTCAACAATACCATTTATTTATACTTTTTACCACTAATGGCTCACCACTATATCTCATTCTTATCCTCAATAACACTACTTATTTATATATTTGATCACTCATGACTCACCACTATCTACAACTAATTAATTTAATACTAAATTAATGTGTGACTCTTACTTCACTCACAAAATACTCCACAGCTTTTATTAAAATCCACACCGAAGATTCATAGGGACAATTTTTAGAGACGGAGGGAGTAATAGGTTTTACAATGACCATTCTTCTGCAAACCCCACCCAGAGAACTAGTGAGTGGTGAAAGCCAATAATATTTTTAAAAAAATTTAAGAAAATAATTGTTGTGCTGGAATATATGCTATTTCTGAGACACAATCTTCTAAATTTTCGTTCGATTATAATAGGAGGGGTTTGCAATCCAAGTTTTTGAAAAGAAAAATCTAACAATCAAAAGTGAAGAGAAAGAAGACGAGAAAAAAATGACGTGAAGAAGACAATCGATTGTGCATATTGGTTGAACGATGTCACGAATTGAAAAGCACGGAATACGGGCAAAGTCAAAGGTTTGTGCATTATACCTATTTTATTTATTTTGTAATATCATGCATTTGTGATGAAATTTTTGCATTCTTTTACCAAAATATGCTAAACCCTAAGTTCATTTTTGATAGTTGGGTTTTTAAGGTCATTTTGTTATAGTTGGGTTTTTCTTTATATGAATTGATTTTTTTTTTCTTGATAATGAAATATTGGAGTTTTAAAGGTATTTGCACTGAAAACGCTGTTTGACTATTTTGAAATCATCAATTCACTCCTAAATTTAAAAGTTTTTTACTTAAATTTTGTGTGACAATTATGTTTAGGGGTGTTTACTTTTGAAAATTATCCTAAATAGATTTAAAATAAAAATAGCATAGGTTAATTCATTGTTTATTTTGATGGATTGAAACTTTGGAATATTCCAAGGCCTTTCTTAATTTATATCATTTAAGCTAATTTAGTTTGATTCATATCCTATTGAAAAGGTAGAATTGGAGAATTCTAATGAGAACAAAAAGACTCAATAATATAATGTATGATCATATCAATCATGAAAAGTAAATTAATATCCCTTAAAATAATATTGTTTTATTTTTGTGGATGAATACCCCAATATAGTATGCAGAGCCCCAATATAGTATGCAGAGCGAGCACATACTTCCTAGTTGAATCCATTGACACTTTATATTTGTCGTTTGTACCAATTTATATAAATTTATCAACCAAACTATCTTATCCTTAAAATCAGTGGAGGAATAATATGAAAACTAAAACTCATAAAACATCAAAACAGGTATTTAAAGACCTAAAAACAAACACTAGCTACTTCAAAAAAGAATTTAAATCCCATTAAAAAAAATACAAAAGATTGACTGAACTTTTAAAAGGGCCGAAAAAAATGATGAAATGTGGGTTTAAAAGTCCATAAGTCATAGCATTGTGAATCTTGCTCGTCTCGCCGTTCCATTTCCAAAACATCTTATAAAAATGATTTTGAGTTCGACGTCAAAAGTTATGTGTATTTTAAATCCTACTTATGACCGACCTTCACGAAATTTTTAATCATCAAATATGTTCCAACAACTTGTTCGACATCAGAGACAGTATACCTGCTAATTATGGAATATATATCATAACAGACCAGGTGAACCAACAAGCCTCCCACGAATTCAATTTCTCCATAAAAAATGGCACTGCACTCTATTTCTTCTGCATCATACAGGCATATTAATGAATGTTTATTTAAGGTATAAAATATATATTCATTTATTACACACTTGTTCATTTGTAATAATTTAATAAAAGATTATTCCAAAACAAATATTACTGTTTGGTTATCCCTCCAAAAAGATACACACGGAGGGAAATATAAAAAATGCAATATTTTTGTTTTGAAAAAAAAATTGAATCGAGGATGAGAGCCTTGTAATTCGTTCTAGATTTTTCATCTTTTAAAGAGGATAAATACCACTATATTTTAAAATTTGTGGTTTCGTTTTGGAAACCTCGCTGGGCGGATCCAGAAATTGATGATGGGATGGGCTGAAAATAAATACTTCGAAGTATTAAATATCATAAATGCTAAAATATTTATATGTTTTCGTAAGTTGTCTTGCGAGATTTCAATATACAAAATACATCAATAATTGAGTTTATATTTATATTTTAATAAAATTTATTTCAATATAAACCCTTCTTTAACGTAAATTTTAGAAATCCATCAACCAAACCACCGGCAAAATTTGGTTGCGATTGAACTTGAACTTTGTGATTTCGAATGGGCGAGAGAGCAATATCAGCAAACACTTGAGCGGATCAGTGTTGAGGAAGAATATGACACATTTGCTTGGCTAATTTTCCCGACTCGTATGAACCTTTGAGGATTCAGACAGATAAGGGTATTCCAAAAGCATCAATATACGCGTTCAAAATAATAGACACACAACAATAAGAAGACACAAAATTTTAGCGTGGAAAACCTCTTAAAATGAAAGAGAGGAAAAAAACCACGGGACTACTAGAGTCGTTTAAATCCACTATAATCAACAATGGAACAGTACACAATCTTCTTTAAATTATATTAGAGGCATACAAAATATCATACACTCGAAAATAAGCACACCAAGATGTATGGAATCAAAATCGAGCAAAGATCAAGAAAAATATTACTAGAAATTCTCCTCTATTCAGATCTACAAAACCTGACCTTCGAAACTCAAAATCCGATCTCCACCGTCCACAACATTGGCCCAGATCTTGTGAAGCTTCGTCCAAAAATCACGATGATCTAACGATTCAATCCCGAAAACGAAAATTTTCTGAAGCTGCATTTGAAAATCCGAGAGGAAAAAAAAGGTTCACAATTTTTTGTTTTGGCTACTTCAATTTCTCCCTTCAAAAATGGTAGTTGACCATTTTCATTCTTATAACCTTCTTATGGGTTTTTCTCATTGGTCAAAAATATAAGAAAATCCAACAATAACAATTTTGTTTTAATTTTTTAATTATTTTGGACTGGGCTAATTTTGAATTGGGCTTAATATAATACAAACGGAAGAAAAAGTTTGGGACTTGCACTGGGCTGGAGCCCGGTGCAGCTACCCCCTAGATCTGCCTATGCCTTGCATAACTGTAGTATAATTTTGCCAGAGAATGCAAAATTTCAGTAATCTATCTATAAATGGAGAAAATTGCTCACGAATATATAATAAAAACGCCACATGTGTAGTCATAGACTCATTATATATTAATAAAACTAGTAAATTATATATTATAAATTATATTAAATCCCAAAGATAATATGAAACTACGTCGACGACGAGTGGGCTAGTCATAATTCCCCCAATTTGCTTTGTGGCCTTTAAGAACCACAAAGGCCTAGTTTTGTTAAATTGACTTGTAAGAGAGAAAATAAGTATTAATATAATGCGCCACGTAACATATTGCCGTGGCTAATATCCAAATTATAAGAGTAATTAATTAGTTGGATTGGGAATTGCGTCATCCAACTGTAATCTTTCTCATAATTAGTTTATTTATAATAACAAAATAGTTCATAAAAGTAACAAGTCGCATTTCTATTTGCTATCTCAGAATAAAGATAGTTGGCAATATATTAGTAGGGCAAAGCTTCGGTGCGATGTAAAACGTGTATGCATTCATTGCCCCAAATATGACATTTAAAACTATAATATTTGAGTAATATTAATAAAATTATTTACGAAAAAAAAATCTAAAAGTTTCATAGAATAAAATCATATAGCTACTTAAGTAATAGTTATATAATTTAGGGGTTGTTTGGCTAAGTTTATTTTAGAGAGCTTATAAGATATTTCAAGAGCTTATAAGATATAATGTCTCAAGTGCTTATAAGTTATTAAAGTGTTTGGATAATTGATCTTATAAGCTAGAGAAAGAATCGTGAGTTAGAGAAAAAAATCATAGTTAGAGAGATAAAATTGACGAAAGGTAAAGTTGATAGTGTATGTGTATGAAGTAACGAACTATAATAAGGTTATTTTGGTAAATTAATGATTGCTTATAAGTTTATGAAAAAATAAGTTAGGGTTGACCAACTTATTTTTAGGGGAGCTTATAAGCTGTTGGAGCTTATTTCACGACTTATAAGTCGTTTAGGAGCTTATTTTGTCAAACACTTTGCAACAAATTATAAGCTCCTAAACAGAACATAAAATTTTTAAAGAACTTATAAGCTCAGCCAAACACCCTCTAAATCTTAGAACTAGTGGCTTTTTATTTAGGTGTAAAATTAATCAAAGTTTTATAAATTCATAAGAAGAATTTTAAAATTAATACTAAAAATAAATAATAATTTTAATATAATCATAACACCGGTTAGATTACTTTTACGTTATAAAAATAAAAGTTAACACGACCACCGCATAACATTCTTTTCTATTAGTTGGGGTTGGACAATGATAGTTCTATTAACTGACTAAGATGAACATCCACAATACAATTTTTTTTTGTATAAAACGCTCCATTTGTTTACATAATAATAGAAAATTCAAAGTGAATCCTAATTTCCAATCTTTTAAATTGGTAGGAAAGAACCGTGAAAAGAGTTTAGCTGAATTTGAACTCTAGTTCCTCAATATGTAGATAATATAAAAACTGAAATATCCTTCTAATCCATAACACAACACAATAAACAAGGATCAAATGCTAGAGTATTATAATAGTACATAAAGCTCAAATGGAGATGCATGCTACCTCAGGATATCAAGCATACTACCTCGGATAACAAGTTTTTTATTGGAGAATAAAGAACTACAACATTTTACATACAAGTGAAAATCGTTTTGTTCATACTTGATACATCATCAAGAATTAGCTATAACACATGCTTTTGTTGATGTATTAGATAACTTAACACCGACAATGACAAAAGGAAAATTGACTTAATCTCAAGTCGGGTACGACATATATTACAAAAGATAAATCTCATGTGAGAGATTGCATATTATAATTTATTAGTCTTAATTATGTATAATCTCCATACATCCTCATAGGAGATCACCTTGTTACGAAATGCATCAGATATAGAGAAGGTCCATTAATGGACCTTCTAGTTTGATTTTATAGAAGGTCGAGGCAACTCTCAAATTAAAGATATATCAAAAATCAATGTTGATATTGCTGAAATTGAAGAATATCTACGCATTGTCTCTCAATAATGGACCCTTATGAAATCATTATATAATTTGGAACAGATGACGTAATTTAATTACGTGACAGACGCTGTTTAAGGGTTGCTTTGTGCAGTGCGAGTGGCAAAGAGATTGAAAATGGTGGGAGTATATAGATATACTATATAATGGGATATAATTGGCTTTTCGGTATATATTTTATTTAATTAATGTCTTTAAGTAATAAAATTGTGCTTTCTCTTCGAAAATGGGTGACATTAGAATAATGTTCCCACTTTGTGTGCCTCCACTAACTTTATAATATAATTATTACAATATAATATAAAGTCCTATTGTATTGAGTCTATCGACTACAAATCGATTGAACTGTTGATCTTATTAAATATATGAATATATAGAGCTCCCCCACCCCCCAAATTTTTTCTATTTGATGTTTAGACGACTAAGGAATAATGTAATTGCAAAACGCTTGTTTTGTTGTACTTATAACATTTTAAGATTAATATGAAAATTGTAAATTATGGTAATCACTATATAATATTCGATTATTAATTTATTTATATGAATAAAGTAGAATGGTATGCGAGACATACTTATACTTTATTGATTTAATTATATATATAGAGAGAGTTATATATATATATATATATATATATAGGGGTGGTTATAGAGGAACCACCCTATGTAGAAAATAAGAACTAATCTACACCATCAAATTTACTAGATTAAATGGTGGAGATTAAAAGACTGAAAATTTTGAATTTGGTATTAATTATTATTGAAAAAAGGTATTTCAGTTTTTACGTGTGTTTAAGGGTAAATTGGTAACTTTCGGATACAATAAAACATATATAAATTGGTAATTATTATTGAAAAAAGGTATTTCAGTTCTTAGTTCCTAAAATATATATGGTTCTCATTTGATCCATCCCTATATATATATATATATATATATATATATATATATTAGTTTTAGATACAAAAGGATTTTATCTTATATCAAAATAAATAAAGCCTATATATAGACATATTAAGGTACTAAAGTATTGTTAAAAATTTCAAATAAGTGAGGTAATTTTAGGCCTATTATTAACATTTATAAGAGTACTTTGTAGTAGTATATACATATAGATATGTATACATAGAGGATGGTTATAACTTATAATAGAACTTTTTTTCCGTAAAATCTAGCTAGGAACCATGCTTCTCTATATAAGTATATATCAATACTTTTCCTTTTATGTTAATGTTATTATATATTACACATACTCTTTTGTGACGATCATAAAAAATCAATAATCCAAATTAAACTCTAGTTGATCTATAAGTTTTTATTTGATATACTATGTATATGCACGCATTATCAAATTTGGTTCCGGTGGAGTTGAACCTTTAATTTGCCCATGCATTGACCCTCATTAACTGGCTTATTCAAGACATATGATTAGGACCTCGCTACTTTATTTTTCAATTTTCATTTCCTTTTAATTTACTTTTTATTTTTGAGCGGAACAGGACCTTACTACTTATTAAACCTATATTAAGTTCTTGAGATTTGAGTCAGCAGCCATCACATATGAAAATAATTAGGAAATTATTATCAACACATGTAGTGCAGGTTGGTCTAGATATACGTCAGTCAGCAATATTCTGAATGTTAAGTTCTAATTAATGGATTTATTTTCATACTCACATAAACACCACACACCATGACTTTTGCAAAAACTAATTAACACTGACCTACCATATAAATCCGAGGACAATAAGAAGTGGGCATCACTATATAATTATGTATTAGACGTAATACCATTCATGTTCATTTATTGTTTTGGGATCTTTTAAAATCATAAAAAAAGTTGGAAAAAGAAAAAAAGAGTTAGAAGCACAATATAATATGTGGACCCTCACCTTTCAACTGGGGAGCATTAGTTGATATTAACTGGAGAGTTTTAAGCTATGTAAATTGAGCATATTGTTCTAAAAATTAAACTTTTAGTGGACCCTTTATTCAAATATCGATACAGACATTACAGTATTATTATAACTAGAGGCAAATGGAAACAAATAAAAAAGATAATAGTAATGTTCGTACAAAATCTTTAATTAAGGTTTTAAGTTGAATGGAAATATATTGGCATAATGGCATTGGCATGAGGATATTAAACTACTTATGCACTATTTATATCGCTGGAGATTTGAGTAGAATAAAATAATATTACACTATAGTAGCTATAATGCCTTAATTGGCCAATTGCATTGTGGGTAGATGGAATCGTTAGAACCATATATCAAAGTCACCGCACGAAGTCATTATCATACAATATCATAACCACCACGTAAATTTAGTGTGTAACAACATAGATTCAACCATTAAAAAGAAAAAAATTAAAAAATGGGTGACAGTGCAAAGCTCTTCATTCAGTTGGATGATGCGAAAACAATGGAGATCTAAATTATTTATGGCCCAAAGGAATCATCAAGTGCCAAGTTATTGTCATTGAACAACTGTATCAACAACCAAGAGTCACCAAAACGCACAAATACAAATACACACTCTCAACTAATAAATAGTACGTTCTACAGCAAATACAACACCCATAGGCATATCAATGATACATGTACCTATTAGAATTATGATAATTTTGTTAGGCATTTAATGAAATATATGTCATGCAAATGTTATGCTAGGGGTATGTGTGTGTTAAAGTTCCTATTTTGTGAGACTAAAGGAAGACCAAGTGGATTGAGAGGAGGCAATGTGTCTTTGGTGGAAGATGCTAACTCAAGAACCATAATTATGCATCTTACATTCAAATGTAATCATGATAAGTTACAATAATTTGGATACTAGGCTATTGATTGTTGAATAAATTTTCATATAAGGCTACAGATAGGGATCATTTGGATTTTTGTACATTAATGATAGGTTAAATACTCGAATGTATTCTAAATTGTGATCATTTTTTTAATGTCTATTCTAAATTAACGATTTTGCCTAATTAATACTCAAACTATAGGAAACTATGCAAATTTGTCATGGAACAAATATTTTTGAGGCATGAAAGGCGAGTAGTATTGCTGCAAATTTAAATTACTTGACGTTGAAATACATGTGAAAGTTGAACGTTTTTAATGGTACGTAGTAGGGATGTCAATGGGTGGGTTTTACCCGGACCAGAACCAATAATAAGTAATGGTTCTGGTTCTGGATCTGACCCATTAGACGCTAGATCCGGACCGGAAAAGGACCATCAACTATGGGTCTTAAGCGGTCCGGATCTGAGCGGGTCTAGAACCAGAATCGGACCAGAACCGAACAAGAACCAGAACTAGAACCGAAACCGTTGCTTTATAATTTAATGTGTTATGAGTGATTTTGAATCGATATGGATAAAACTAGCTCATTGACAAGCCTATTTAAACTTAGGCTCGTCAATAGACGAGTTTTACTCGGACCAGAACCAATAAATAAGTATTGGTTCTTGTTTTGGAACCAGAACTAGATCCGGATCGGACCGGACCATCAAACTATGGATCTAAATGGTCCAGGTCTAAAGCGGGTCTGGAACCAGAACCAGAACCAGAACCAGAACCGCTGCTTTAAAATTTAATGGGTTTTGAACGGTTCCGGATCGGTCCGGGTAAAACCCATCCATTGACATCCTTAGTATGTAGGTTCACAACGACAGTGCTTTGAGGCTAAAATTTTTTAAAGCTTAAATTTGAAAAGGTGATCTTTTATAGCATTAGAAGATCAATTTTTATGTTATAAAAATAATAATATTTACACATGTTTTTCCAGGTCAAATTTACAATGACTCGACTAAGTTTTAAGGTACCGAAAAACATGTTCAGAAATAGATTTGCATGTTTTCATGTAAATTTGATATCAATTTAGACAAAATCGATAGTCCATAGAATAGAATTGAGAAATATGTAATAGTTTGAAAATATACTGATATGTGACCGTAAGTCTAATTCCAGTACAATTTTTGATGAGCTATTATGGAGATTGTGCTAATTAGTTAAAAAACGATCATTTGATGTAATTGTTCGACTCTCATATGTCAATAGAGGCAAAAATAGTGTCAAATTAAACCACGTTTAATTTTAACAAAATTACGGTGTAATCAAAGTATATGTGACGATCAAATCCAATCCCATAGGGCCAGGCAAAGAAGGCTACGCGTGCTATCAACTCAAACATTTATAGGGAATGAACCAAGATAATGTGGATATACATGCAAGGAATAAATGGGCACAAAATAGGTTGTTACTTAAGTATTCATAATTTTTTTTGGTTTTGAGTTGATATATAATAAGGTGAGGTAACACAAGATTCCAAAAAGTGCATCAAATTCTTAAACTAACATGAAAAGACAATAATAGCCCACATCAACATCTTAGAGACTCATGAATGCTCTAAAAAGACCAATTAATGTCTTTTCATAGGGGATGACCAATTCCCCTCACTCACTTAGATGATTCTTTTCAATGCTTCTCAATAGCACAAAAACCTACACATACATAACCATTAAGAGCATAATGCTCGACCTCAATCAACAACCAATAAACCATCAAATTCATCTCATAAATGGACCACCTTAAAGGGCTACGAAAATTTCTTATTCAACATGAGTAAACATTAATTATCAAGTATGTTGATGGGATATGGCCCAACCGACGGGCCCACTAACAGCGCCCAAACGAGCTGGGCCTAACGTTGATGAGCCCACGCGGTTGAGCCCTAATCATTGCCAAAACGCTAGCCCCGAACCGCCACCTCCGCCAATGGAGAAGATGAACCGAGGTCGGGAGCCACCTCCACGTGGCGCGCGAGGCGAGAGTCCCCTCCCGCCAATGGAGGGCACGCCAGGAAGAGTCACGCCACGACCAATGGAGAGGTCGGTGCGCCGAGACGAGGCGGCGGTATAAATAGAAGGAAAACCGATGTTAGAAGGGTTAGCAATTCATCAATACAAAGGCATAAACAATACTCTGCATGCGAAAAGCTATAGTGAAAGTATTGAGGAATCATTCCTCCGTGGACGTAGATCTCATTAACGATCGAACCACGTAAAAAGCCTGGGTGTTCTTTATTGCTTCATATAAATCTCGCACACTCACGTAGCAAGACTCATCATTGGCGCCGTCTGTGGGAACGCGAACAAGAAAGCTTCATTCCCCTCTACGACTAAATGGCAAGAACACGCACAACCGCCGTCAACGCTGGCAACAACCGCGCGGAGGACGACCAGGTGGTCGCTCGGCGTCACGGAAAGGAGATCGCAGACGCCACGGCGGTCACACTCACGAGGCCACATGGAAAATGTCTCCATACACCCCCAGGACCGCCTCCCCAACGTGGGGGAAGATGTCGACCTCAACGAGGACGAGCAAACAACTCATTCGTCCCACGAGGTCCTCGGCCGGCTGTGAGCGAGTTCCTCCACGCTAATCTCGGCCAATTCCAAAGCTTCTCAACGGAGGACCAACGGCGGGTCCTCTAGGTCCCCGGATCGAACACCACGGCCTCCCGAGGCGCCTCCCCATCTTGCGAACGGCGCTCGCCTCGGCGTGATAGCCGAGAGCGCGATCGCGCCCGACGCTGCGGAGCCGCCACCGCGACCGAGCCGCCGACCTCATTCGCGGAGCCACTCACCGCGCCGAGCCGCCACCAACGGCCGCCGCCATTCGGCAGCCGCCTCCACCTCGTCACGCCGACCGCAGAGTCGAGCGAAATGCGAGAAGGAAGAAAGGCGGTCGAACTCCCTGGAGGGACGATAGCGTCGCTATCGATCCCCACCCTCCGAAAAGAGACGGCACGATCTCCGGGTTCGACCGTGCACGGAGAATCATCTCCCTTTCTCCGTGGAGATTCTAGACACGCCCGCCTCACGTGATGCGGGCACCCAACATAGCGGCCTACGATGGCCTCGGAGACCCCTCCGACTTCCTTTTCGCCTACACCACCAACATGGCGAATCAAGGAATGGAAGATTTTCACATGTGCAAAATCTTCCCCGAGGTGCTCATCTCCAACGCACGGCGTTGGTTCACCTCGCTCCGCCAGAACAGCATTCACTGTTTCCAGGACCTCATGGAACAGTTCAAGTGGCGCTTCTATCAGAAGATGCCGCCCCAGCAGCCTTCCTCCGACACGCTCACAATCCGCCAGGGCGGGGCGAGACGATGTCAAACTTCGTCTCGAGGTTCATCAAAGAGTCGCTCAAAATCGGCGGCGAACGATCTCTACATTATCAACGCGTTCAAAAACGGGATCCGGCCCGGCGCGCTCAACAAAGAAATCACCAGGGAGAAACCAAAGACAGCGAGTAAGCTTTGGAACCTGGTGGATAACTTCGTCAAGGGAGACGAGTCGGATCGGAAGAAGCGGGAGATCCGGGACGAGCGGTCCGAGAAAAAAGCGGACGATCAAGTCGAGGCGCAGACCGCAGAGGCGCCTTCGACGAATCAAAAGAGGGCACTGAATCCGTGCTCGGACCTCGGCCCAACCCCGAGGCGAGCGCCCTGCTCAAATCAAGGCGGAAATATTTGAGCTCCACGCCGAGCTCTTCCGAAACCCGCCTATGAAAGGGGATCCAAGAAGAGGTCCACGGACGAGTATTGTGACTATCACCAAGGGTATGGTCACGATACCGAGGATTGCAGAAACCTGGGCTCACAGATCGACGAGCTCGTTAAAGGAGGGGCCCTCAAGAAATACCTCGGGCGAGCGGGGCCGAAGAACAGAAAGCGCAGAAGGAACGGAGGCGGCAACAACTGCGGGCCGACCCCAGCGGCGACCCAACCCGAAGACGACGAGGACGAAGGTCCCAACGCCATGGAGCAGGTCTATGTTGTTACCGGACTGCCCCTCGGGACGACGAGGTCGTCCCTGAAGAACGACGCCGCAGTCGGCCCGGAAGAGCCAAGAACAAGCGACTCGGGATGGCGAGAACATAACGTTCTCAGGAGGACCCCGTGCCCAAGATCATGCCGCACTAGGACGCCATCACCATACAGGCTGCGGTGGGCAACAAAAACGTCCACCGGGTCTATATCGACATTGGAGCCTCCGTCAGCATCATCTTCCGTAGTGCGGACAAGCTTGAGTCGGAGGCATTCGGTGCTTCCGCGCCCTCCCACCACGGAGCTTCACTCGAGGCGGTCCCAGCCCGAGGGGTCATTACCCTTCCGGTCACGATGAGGCGGGCTCGGTCGGTAACCAGGCCGTCCGATTCTTCCCGGTCCGGCTCCTCTCCGTACAACATTATCCTCGGGAGAGATTGGTGACGCCACCAAGGCCGTTTGTTGGGTCTACCACCACCGTCAAGATCCCCACCCCGGTGGGAGTGCTCGGCATCCGGGACCAAACGGTCGAAAAGAATGCCTACGGCTCTCAACTCGGGATGCGGCCTCGCCCGAGCATAGCAATTACGGGCCCCGAGGCCGACACCGGGATGACCGACCAAGACCTCCAACTATCGATGACGATCCCTCGAGGTCATCCAGTCGGCACCAGGGCCCCGCGGACATCCGCGACACGTCATACGACTTCAAGGAATATAGGGGTGTTTCGCTGGTCCCCGCCGATATGACCGGGTGTCGCCCGAGCTCATAGCTCATCGCCTCAACATCGACCCGGCCACCAAGCCATCCGAGCGGAAGAAAAGGATATTCGCGCGGCGCGCGCGGCGGTCATTAGGGACGAGGTGACTCAACCACGAAGGCCAAGATCTTGTTCGAGGTCAATACCCGACTGGATGGCTAATCGATCGTGGTCCGAAGCTTGAAGGGGTGGCGCGTGTCGTCGATTATACCGACCTCAACAAGCACCGCCTAAAGATTGCTACCCTCCCCGATATTGACAAGAAGGTGGAGGCTTTGGTGGGCCATGAGATGTTCGAACTCGGATCTATACAAGGGTACCACCAAATCTCGATGAGCCGGAGGATGCACCAAAGATGCATTCATCACCGACTTGGCGTCTTTGCGTGCGAAAGATGCCCTTGACCTCAAGAACGCCGGGCTACTTACGGAGGATGGTGGATGCAACATTCAAAGACCACATCGGGAGATCGTCGAGGTCTCGTCGGCGATATAGTAGTCAAAGTCGAAACGGAGGCTGCGCCGACGACCTCGACCGCCCTCCAACTCCTCGGTCGGCCAACCTCAAACTTAACCCCAAAATGCACGTTCATGGTAAAGACGGAAATTCTTGGGGTCTGGGTTTCAAAGAAGGCAAGGCGAACCCCACCAAGGTGAAGACGGTGCTCGAAATGCAAGTGCAAAAACCATTCGCGAGGTCCACAACTTACGGGTGCTGGCCGCCTCAAGAGGGGTTCCTCTCCCGGCCGCCGAGAAGCGGCCCATTCTTTAAAATCTTGAGGAGGGCCCTGACTTCGCATGGCGGGAAGAGCACCACCGCCTTCACACACCGAAGGAGTACCTCGCCGACCGCCTACCTTGACCGCCCCAAAGAGGCGAACTCTCTCCTTGTACTGGCGGCCTCGGACGAGGCAATCGCGTCTTGGTCTTGCGGGGCGAGGTCGGACGGCAGCTTCCTATCTACTTCATCAGCCGAGCACTCAAAGGACCGGAGACAAGGTACGCCGGCCTTGAAAAGGTAGCACTGGCACTGGTTAATGCTAAGCGACGGCTCCGACCCTACTTTCAGGCTCACTCCATCCAGGTACTGACCGACCTGCCCCTGAGGCAAGTCTTATCAAAACCTGAGTCATCTGGACGAATAGCCAAGTGGGCCCTGGAGCTTGGCGAACACGATATCTCGTACTCCCCCAGACCGGCCATAAAAGGGCAAGCTCTCGCTGATTTCCTGGTAGAAGCCAAGTTTACTGAGCTCGGTCAGACCGCTAAGATTAGCTCCTCCAACGCCTCCACCTCGGTCATCCCAGCCCCCTGCACGGAGGAACCGGACCCTCATCCACCAGATAGTTGTTGGCAGATGTACGTGGACGGAGCCTCGTGCAAAACGGGCAGCGGAGCGGGCATCCTTCTCCTCGGCCCAGATATGCAGGAAGTCACCTACGCACTCCGGTTTACCTTCCCGACCACCAACAACGAGGTGGAGTATGAGGCCCTAATCTCCGGACTCCGCCTCGCTAAGGAGCTGGGGGTGGGTGAGATCCAAATCTTCGGCGATTCCCAGGTCGTCGTGAACCAGGTGTTAGGCAAATACGAGGCCAAGGAGGACCGAATGAAACAATACCTCGACAAGGCAAAAGAGATGTTGACCTCGTTCGAGATACTTGAAGATCCACCGAATCCCGGGAAAAGTAGTGGCGACGTCCTCAGCAAGCTAGCGGCGTCATCAACAAGTCCACCAGTGGAGGAGATCCGCTCCAGAAGCATAGCGGAGTCCCACGTCGGCATCATCACCGAGATAGAGCCGAATTGGATGTCTCCACGAGGCCTACACGGAACACGGGCACTACCTTCGGATCGGCTCGAAGCCAAAAAGATGATGGCAAAGTCCCAGAAGTATCTCATGCATGAGGGCGCTCTCTACCGGAAGTCTTACCTTCAACCCTCCCGAGATGCCTCGGGCGGAAGAAGCCGACTACGTGCTCAACGAAATACAGGGTGGTCTGTGGAAGCCACATCGGGTCGCGAGCACTTTCAAAGAAGACGCCGAGGTCGGGATACTCACCGCCCACCGCAAGATTCGGCCGAGCTCGTCGAGAGGTGCCCGGTGCGGATCCACTCCACAATCAAAAAGCTGCCCCAGACGGATTTGAGCAGCCTGCAGAGTCCGTGGCCTTTCATGCAGTGGGGGATCGACATTGTCGGCCCGTTCGACCGGGCACCAGGTCAGCTCCGATATCTAGTCGTGGCCATAGACTACTTCACAAAATGGGTCGAGGCCGAGCCACTTTCGAGCATCACGGCGTAAGGATTCAAACCTTTGTGTGGAGAAATATAGTCTGCCGCTTCGGCATACCGCACATCCTGGTCTCGGACAACGGCACCCAATTCGTCGACAAGAACTTCAAGGAGTGGTGCGAAGAGCTTCACATCGATCAACGCTTCACTTCGGTCGCACACCCGCAAGCAAATGGTCAGACCGAGGTGACGAACCGCACGATCGTACAAGGATTGAAGAAGAGGCTGGATCAAGCTAAAGGCGACTGGGCTGAAAATCTCCCTCAAGTCCTCTGGTCCTACAGGACCACACCTCGGACGGCGCACGGGGAGACCCCTTTTAGCCTGGTCTACGGTACCGAGGCCGTCATACCAGCCGAGATCGGCGCGCCAAGCCCTCGCACTCTCCACTTCAACCAGGCCGGGAACGAGGAAGACCTGCGGGCCAACCTTGACGCCCTCGAGGAGAAGCGCGAGCTCGCCTTCATAAACGGGCCAAGCACAAGAGCCGGTCGCTACTACAACAAAAAGAGTAAAGGCCTCCACACTCGGTGGGCGACCTCGTCCCTGGAATAATGAAGCAAGCCGAGCCGAGCGCCTTAACAAGCTTGATCCGACATGGGAAGGACCTACCGCGTTCACGAGGACCTCGGCAAAGGGCCTATAAGCTCGCCACCGTCCGGGCACTTATTCCCGAACTCGCACATAACTCATCTAAGGAGGTATTTTACATAGCTTTGATTTTAGATCGGCGACATGTTAGCCCTCCTATTGTTTTGGTGATATGCGATCTTTGTTTACTTGTTCAATAAAACATCTGTTTTCTAATGAGTATTTCACTTCGTTCGTCTTACACCTATGTGAACATCCATTCGGATATACCACATCTAAACCTTCACGAGGGGCCCTACGAAGATGAAAATCCCACTAAGTAGGGTAAGCATACAGACTACCCATTAAGTTGGACGTCTACATGCAAAGCATACAGATTACCCATTAAGTTGGACGTCTACATGCAACGCATACAGATTACCCATTAAGTTGGACGTCTACATGCAAGCGACATCCAGACCGATCTCGCCACCTCATACCCCTTTATTTGGGAAGATATGCACTCCGGTACAAAGTCTGAATGCATTAACGACTACAAACAAAGTACCAAGCCATATACAAGACAACAGTGCTTCAAAGCTCGTTTCTACCCCTTTATTTGGGAAAATACGTTGTATACAGTATAAATACATTTATGACCAAAACGAAGTCCTAAGCTATGTTTGTACCTCTCAAAGGGGAAAACGTACACTTCGAAACGAGTCTGAATACATTTATATCTACATACAAGGTCCTATACTATACATGGCCTCATTCCGCCTCGGGCTCCCTCGCCAGACCGGCCGGCTGCACCAATTCTCTACAAAATCCCCAGGCCGACGATGTATGCCTGGAACGAACTCGGTGCCTTCGACCCAGTCGATGAGGCCGGAATCACCACGTCCTGCTCCCGAAGCGCTCGGCGCGGGCTCGGAGCCAGCCCGGACGGAAGCATCGACTCTGTGGTCACCGCCCGCTCGAGGACACTCCGTGGCGGGCGCAATGCGGGCATCCGGGCGGGGGCGCACCCGAGGTCACACCCCGACCCCCCTGACCGGACACCGGGCCGTGTGTGCGACCTCGCCCCCTGCCCGAAGCTCTCCCCCGCCGACCTGAGGTCCTCGGTCGCCGCCCGCTCCCAGAGGATCCCCCCCTGGATAATCCGCCCTCTGCCGGACCCATCAACCTCAGCACTACGGCATGATCGGAGTATCCGCCCTCCTCCGCTGGTTCTTCTATGATCGGGTCGGCAGAGCCCGTTCTTGCCTCGCCACCTCTCCGGGGCATGCGACGTTTTCGGACGATGTCGTACATCTCCATAAACTTCACCACGGAGTTGACGCAGGCTTTGAACTTCTTGCTGTTGGGCCCTTCCTCATCCCTCAGCACCATGCCCTCCGCCAGCAAGCTCTGGACTCGGTCGTCGGCTTCGGATATGGTAGTCCCACCAGCGCGGCGGACTGCCCTCTCGTACTCTGCATGCTCCTCAGACAACCGAGCGAGCCTCTCCGCGGTCAGTTCAAGTCGTTCCTCGCACTGCATCAAGCGTCCTTGGATTTCGTCGGCAGATGTGTCCGCCCCCCGGACTCCGCCCTGCGCGACCTTCAACTTCAGCGCCTCGTTCTCGGCCAGGAGGCGGGCCACCTCCCGATCAGCCTCGGTCAACTTCTTCTTCAGTTCGGAAGAAGACACCGAGCTCGCATCCATGGCGGCCAAAATTTGGGTCAGCTCGGCAGACCGACTCCTCCAAAATTGCACCTCCTCGTCCTTCTCGGCCAGGGCACCTCGGACACCTTTCAGCTTGGCCAGCAATTCATGGTCGAGTCCCAAGTATTGAGATGCAGAATGCTATAAATGAAAAGACAACACAAGTCTCAGAAAGTGATAAACATCCTTTTATTGCATACGAAAGGATTTATTACAGGGCTCGGTCCTATCGACCCGGCGGTTCAACCTATTACAATCGGCCCACTAACCTCGGCCTCTCTCGGACTCGCTGCCCCCGCCTCCCCGCCGTTCCTCCGTTGCTCTCTGCGGCGGCGGCTGGGTCGACTGAGCCGCCGAGCTCGGCTCCTCTCCTCCTCCTCCTCGGCCCGAGCCCGCACTGGGCGAAGCTCGGATCCTCATCCACCCAAGATGGGACACGGCCTCGGCCGTCGAGCGACGTGGGGAGGCTAAGGCCTCCACCACGGGAAGGCGGTGCATCGGCAAGCACACAGGCATACTCCAAGTTCACCGCCTCGATCAATATCACCAACCATGCCGCCTTGTCAAAATCGGCATCGTGGCCGCCAACCCTCCGGTGGGTAGATATCACCGCGGCCTCATCACGGCGGCCGGTCGGAGATAAAGCGGAGAAGGACTCCGACTCGATAAGTTTCTTGGCGAAGGCCTTGAAGATGGGCCGCTGCTCCGCCAGCAAAGCACTCGTCCGATCTGCCGCCCTCTTCTCCGCCTCGGCCACCTCCTCCCGAGCGCACTCCACCTCGGCGCGGGCCTCCCGCACGGCACGGTTCTTCTCCCTTGTGGCGGCCTCAGCAGCCGCCCTGGCAACCTCCACTTCCCTCCTCGCACCAGCCAGCGAGGACTCCGCCGCGGCCAGCTTTCTCTCCAGCTCCTCGTGCCGGGACGCAACAACATCGGCCATGCGGCGCATCTCGCTCGCGATCAAGGGCAGGTCCTGCAAGTCAAACGATTAATAAAAAAAAAAAAAAAACACATGACTAGAGCAGGCAAAGATCGCGGGAGATCGGTACCTCACGCGTCATGGGCACGAGCCTCCACCTCAGGCCGAGCTTGAGATCGGTTCGGACCCTTCGCGGATCGCCGAGGTGTTCCACCACCACGGGCTGCGGGGTGGGCCCAGACACCTTCGCCCTCTTTTTAGAAGGCTCCTGTCGCCCAGCTGGCGCAGGTCGAGACGAGGCCGGCTGCTTCACCTCCTTTGTGTGCTTAAGCTGCACTGCATTCTGAAAGAAAATCGCGTTAGTCAAACAGTCGAACCTATAAGAAGGAGAGAGAGTGCCTCACCCGGCTCGGACCCGTCCCGAGCTGCGACTGTGCACACTCACCGGCATCATTAAGGTTGTCCTCGGTGAATTCTATAGAAACTTCACCGGCGTGTTGAGTGTTCCTCTACCCACCGAGGGGCTTAAGCTTTATATCCGTCACCTTACCCATCCCCAACCGTAGATCGGATGCCCATCGACCTCAAAAAAAAACTTCTTTTGCCACCCGACACCTTCGAGGGTTGACTCACCCTAAACGGTGCCGGGGCGAAAGATAGTACTGACCTCTCGAGTACTTGACGAAGAATCGCATCAAGAGCTCGAGGAGAACTCCTCGACACATGATAACGGCTAACCCCATCTCAACTACCGACCTAATGGGTTCGGGTGGTAGCGAGATGGGGATTGGAAATACTCACAGGCTCAAAAGATGGGGCTAACGGAACCTAAGACCGCCCTAAAGGCGTCTATATACATAGTTATGAATCCTCCGAGGGCTAACGCTTCTATCGGATGGGTGCGAACACACCACCAGCGTCGGCCGAATGTGACATTCCTCCTACTCTTATTACATCGTCAAAATCACAGACGATCCGACGTCCTCACATTAACCCCATCCCACGCAGATGATATTGCTGGAACCCTAGCGCCAATCTTCCTACACCTACCCGACAAGGTATAGCAGAATAATCCCTAACCTCGATTTCACTATCGGGGAGGAGGATGGCGGTTCGAACCGAAACTCCAGCGGAGATGATCGGGCGGACCCGAAAGCAGGCGTACTCGAAGCAGAAGAAGACATACTTACTTTTAGGCGAGTAAACGGCTACTTCAAATAAAATCGGGCTCGAAAAATCTCTCACAAATTCTCTCGGGTGTTGTTAAGCGTCGAAGAAGAAGAAAGTGAGCAGTTGCCTCTTTTTCGCCTATTTATAAGACTAGGCGCTGCAATTGCCGTTTCAAATTCAACACGTGCTACACGTGATTGGATGTCGTTACGTCGCACGCTATTCGAGCGCCCAACTACCGCCTGGCGCGTCTGACGTACGCCAGGATAGGACGGGCCGCCAGTCTGACCTAGCAATCATCATACGGACCCCGGCGTCTTCTACATGGCGGCGCCTCAGGTCGCACCCCGTCCTCCCCACAAATGTCAAGGAAATCCACATCTGACCTCCGCGCCCTGTCAGACACGAGATCGGACCTCGTCCCACCAGATCGGACCTCGTCCAACCAAATCGGACCTCGTCCCACCAGACCGCACCTCGGCATAACCAACGCAGAGGCGTTATTCGTCGGACTTGACTTCCATCGGTGCCGCATCTTTCTCGGCGGACAATAAACAACCAAACTCGATTCGGCACGAAAGACCTTCGCGTCCAAGAAACAACTCCGGCCAGCCCACACCTCACCTCGGCGGTCAGATTCACTCCACCTCGCCTCGCCGTGCCTCGGCTATTCGGGGGCTATGATGGGATATGGCCCAACCGATCGGCCCACTAACGAGCCCAAACGAGCTGGGCCTAACGTTGGTAGCAGGCCCACGCGGTTGAGCCTAATCATTGCCCAAAACGCTAGCCCCCGAACCGCCACCCTCCGCCAATGGAGAAGATGAACCGAGGTCGTGAGCCACCTCCACGTGGCGCAGAAGGCGAGGTCCCTGCCCGCCAATGGAGGGCACGCCAGAGAAGAGTCACGCCACGACCAATGGAGGTCGGTAGCGCTCGTGACGAGGCGGCGGTATAAATAGAAGGAAAACGATGTTAGAAGGGTTAGCAATTTCTTCAATACAAAGGCATAAACAATACTCTGCAAAAGCTATAGTGAAAGTATTGAGGAATCATTCCTCCGGACGTAGATCTCATTAACGATCGAACCACGTAAAAAGCCTGGGTGTTCTTTATTGCTTCATATAAATCTCGCACACTCACGTAGCAAGACTCATCATATGTTGTGTGCGTATGTTGGTCTAGTGATAGAGTGGTTAATGCCCGAGGTCAAAAGTCTCGGATTCGAATTCATCGTGACACGACCTTTAAATTTTTGTACTAAATTGACCAAAAAAAGTTTATCAAATATGCCTGATAAAAGGACCACTCATAAAAAGGGTTATGGTTTTTTTTAAATAGTAGCAACAATAGTGAATACCACACAAACGAACGTTATAGGTTCAATATGTTAAAGGGGTCTACTACATTCCTTTCATATCGGAGAATGTACTTCTTCGTGTCAGTCCTTTAGTCGATGGATCTACCAAATTTCTTTCAGACCCACCAATTCTAGAACAATTATGATCGAGTCAGCGATACAAGATTTGTTTGGCAGACAACTTCTGAAAAACACCACCACCACCTAATGTAAACATATAACCACTTGTATAACTCACTTCATTATTATCAGTTATCAAATTTGCATCACAAAATGTTTCTGATACAAAACAAAATCTATTGAATCCAAACTTCAATCAGTTGTGCCACAATAAAGTGCACTCCAATATTCATTCCAAGATTGTGTATAACGACTATGACTACTTTCATCATAAACAAACGAGGTCTAGTATAGTTCATCGGATACATATCACTTCATATGAACTTAGCATATTCTTCTTGTGAAACACTCTAACCTTTGTGCCAAATCAAAGCAGTCAAAGCGTTTCGAGATCTTTTCAATTTAATGTGACTTAGTGAAAAACTATATCTAGTTTTCAACAGTTTACACTAAGAATAACATATGCCTCACCAATATTCTTTCATATCAAATTTAGAAGACATAACAAATCAAATTTGTGCCAAGCACGAGCATGTTCTCAATATCAAGAAAATATTCAAACAATTTGATCTATGCATCTTAATAATAAACAGGAATCAGATGTACTACAACAAATTAATCCATTAGAAATTGTTATGAAATTTCTCATACCATCATATAGGGGCTTGTTTAAGCCATATAACGTGTTTCTCAATTCACATATTGTATCTCATGTTTAGACACAACATAATCTTCTGGTTGTTAATAAAGGTTTCTTCATCTATGTGACCGTTCAAGAAAATAGTTTGCACATTCAAAGGTTAACCAGCTCCTAGCAAACCTCCTTTCAAACTCCTAACATACCCAGAAATGGCTTCAGGAAGAGAGAGTAAGTATCATGCTATTACTATGATGAGACTTACACTCATGGGCGTAGGTGTAAACAAAGGATTGTGATTTCTGGGGAAGGAGGCATAACCACAATGAGATTTGATTGGTAGGAAAACAAATGGGAACTTCCTGATTTGAACCTGCATTGGCAACAGGTTAGGCAAGACAATTGTCCTAGATTACAAACTAGCAAATGAGACAAGTAACAACGTAAACAGAAGTACTCAGAAATATCTGACAAATAATTGAAAAAATAGGAAATATACACATGCAAAATCGCATGTAATATACTTAGTCCAAACGAATGGCTTCTTGGCATGCTCACGACAACCTTGGCTTGAATCTCCAATGCAGGAGGATCTGACAATTTCATAACAATGGTAAATTCACGGTTAAGTCAGCATAACATGCGGCAGTTCTAAATCAAGGAAATAGAATTCATTCTCCTACTTAATGGGTCTTTATTGTACCACAAGTCATAATAATGCTCCTTCATTTATGACAGAGAAACCTATCAACACTCTTTTCTCATGTCTTATGTAGGTCACCAAAAAATTTCCATATCTAGTGTGATAATAACTAGGAAGGCACAGTTTCAGACATTTCTTCAGGCACCTATACAATGAGAAATCATCATTTACATTACAATTTTCAATATAGAGTTGCACTCCATCATCAGCTTGGGGGCTTTTTGGTCTTCCTCTGTGCAGTTTTAACTAGGCCTTCGGGTATATCTCGCTTTCGTTTGTTATTGCAGTTTTGGTTGTTGTCACCATTGTTGTTCCCTCCAGTGCTTGTTGAGCTCTTCATCTGCAACTGTAAGGTGTCTTTGACGAAAAATTTCAATTTCCACAAGGTGGATTCGCTCTGCACAAAGCACATCCAAAGTTGGAAGGATTTTAAGTTAGGTATGGATCTTATGTGGAACGGTGTAAAGAAGAGAACTAAGATATGATTGGACGGTGTTGGGGGACCTGTGCGTCAATGTCGACTTCCACAGTTTCTCCTGCTGCTTGAAACGTGGGGTCATTCTGGGCAATTATTTCTAAAGCCTTATTGATGTCCTCTGGAGATAGACGAGTGATAGCACTCCCAAGTCGTTTCTTCTCTTCAGTTGTCATCTTTCTGAAACAAAACATAAATATTAAGAATAACAGATGTTTAGGCCATGACATGCGACGATAGTTACCCCACTGGTATTGAGGAAATACAAATAATATGAATTCAAAATGATTCAAGTACTACCATCTCAAGAATTTCCAAATGATGATACTACCTTATAACTGATGCCAAATTCACCCCAGCTGCCTACAGGGTAATGCAATCCGAATTGATATGTCCAAATTCACATTTCTAAGTAGTCCATAATTTACACGAACAGAGTTAATATAAATGAAGCTAAACCTGGTAGCTCTCTCCAACTCTAAAATAAATGTCCAAAATAGAATATATGGAAATATGAAAGGAGTTACCAAGGCATGCAAAAATGTCAAATCTCAGGTCAACCAAACAAAATATGAATAGATACAATCTAGCAGCACAGTAAAGCATCAACAACGTGTTGCAGATAGAGTTTCCCAATCCTATGTTTGAGTTGCTTTAGTTATTTAGTTGCTTGTTCACTAATTTATTATGGGCTGCCCCTGGATGGGCTTGGATCATGTCAATAAAATAGGTTTTCTGGCTAAGAGAAAATCCATCTAGATTTCTGTTATTTTAGACGCAGGCTACTCAGCACTGAGCGCTTGGGTAGGAGATATTGTCCTCCTGATTGTTCTTGGTTGCTTCAGTTTATGCATCTATATATTATTTGGTTCTTGTATCTCTTGTTGGTTCTCCTTTATTATCGCGGGTAGAAAAGAGAATGGAGAGAGTGATAGAGAAGAGTGTTGACTCTAGCCTATTTTTCCTGCTAGCCAGAATAGTGCCATGCCAGCGACGACGAAACCAACTCCTATCTCCCTTATGCTGCTGCAGGGCCAAATGAGTATTTCACAGAGAACTAACAAGGAATTCCATTAGTAACTGGCCGTCTCTTGTGAATGCAGCGCCAGTTCCTCTTGTTGCAGTGGCTCCTACTCCTTTAGCCACTACAAGATTTGCTTTGCTCCTCTACCGGCAAAGGCCAGTGCTCCTGCAAGGGTTGACGCTGACCAGGGAAATGACTGAGGAGTTCTTCAACACCAGATGCTTATGCAGAAAATAAATAGCATCTTCCAGGATCGGTGCACAGCAAGTGGAACATGGATTTACTGAGCAATATAGGTGGAAGGAGTTTCAGACAATTGATCTCTTGAGAATCAGACAGCCACACAAAGCATCCTCAAGCATGAGTATGATCCCCCAGCAAAAAGGAAGATGATCAAGAAGATATGACAAACAAAATTGATGGGATATGTTACACTCCATATTTGGGTTCTTCAGGATAGGAATGGAAATGGAATTAGTGGCAGAGTAATGAAAAATCCTGGCAGAGTTGGTTGCCCACCCAAAAACATACCCAAGTATTGGGGATCTGACAACTACGGTAATTGAGCAACTCGTGCTACTAATGAGAAACATACTTCTCTTGTTGCCTTGTGTTATGCATTGCCTCAAAAGCATTCATACTCGAATTATCAGGTCAATTTATTCACTGAAATCACGAAACTGATCCGTAAGAACGCGGATTAGAGCCCAACATAAAGTGTCCCCATACTTGGCAATTAGGGCTATACTGACCTTGGAATTTTCTGGACTCTGAAGTCTGGATGTATCAATTAGGGCTATACTGACCCAACTCCGAAAGTTTGGCCATGATGGCCAGCAAATTGAAGCTGTTGTCCTTCAAGCACACTCTGCATGCATCATGTTCATCCAATCTTGCAACTCGGAACTCCTCTAAATTATTAACTACTCCTACTACTCTGGCCCATGGGCCAGACATTATTAATTAAGCAAACTAAAATATCAGAACTAAATCACTAATAACTGAAAACTTATAAGATAAAATCCTAGAAAGTCTTCTTCTAGGTGCCTTCTTGTGCAGCTATCAAACTAGGTCCTGGGGATAACTTAGTGAACAGCTTCCATCAAATTGTCATAATTTCTCTTTATGTGTGTGCAAAAATTTTCTTTTTCTTCCACAATTATGGTGCAGTTGCTAGGTTCTTTGAAGAGGTGAAACCTAGGTCTCAAGAGGACAAGAAGGGAATGGAGACCTAAGCAAATTTTAAAAGAAATAAAAAGGCGGGGAAGTGTAAGATAGTGAGATGGATAGTGAAGTAACTGCGAGAAATGGGCCACAAAATGACTGGTGACATGGAACTAATTATTGGGGTTGGGTGACTTGAAGAAGCAGAAGTAGTTTTAAATTTGCAGAAGTTTTGCCATGAATAAGAAATAAATCTTTTTATAAAATTTATAAAAACGATGTAATAAATAATCAATACACATGAATACATGATAAACATTGTTTTATTCAAAGTATCTTAAATTTTGATTATACATATGGTTCAGGAAAAGAAAACAAGTAAAAAGAAAACATTTGACAATGCAACCCTGCCCCTTTACTTTATCTTGGTACTGTTCATATCTATTTGTTTCAGGATAAAAGTCACTCCCATAAGATTTTTATAATGGACACTAATTCATAACTGCAATCAGTTGCTAGAAATCACAACAATTAATAATGAAACAGCTTAAGGTTACCAGTGAAATAAGCAACCTAGTTTAGTACTTTGATCCTAAAATGATACAACACATTTAGAATTGCCAAGTAAAGTACAAAGCAAAAGAATCCATAACATAGAAAACTAAATAACCAAAATAAATATCCTTTTGGGGAATCCACAGCTTGGGCTCAACCCCACTGCTTCCCCCTCCCCCAACACAAAAAGTAAAAGAAAAAGTAAAAAAATTGAAATTTTTATATTTCATCATCACATTAGAATGTCATAATCACAGCCTAGCAAGGAATTTATCACAAATTAGTTATATGCAGAAGATAGTAAGATGGTCTCATGGACTACATCCTTAAGATGGAAGATCCAAGTAATAATTTTCACAGGAAGTATTATTTCTAATATTTAAAAGAATTACTTTCCTGTCACATGGATTTCGGTATGTCAAACATTCTCATGGACGTTTTAACTTTAAATAACACTGCCATGTGTAGATATAAAAAGTATTGTTACTAATTGCTCACAATAATTGAAGGCAAACAGGAAAGGGTACTCAAGATATTATCAAGCAGAGCAAATACGTGAGAAATAAATCAAGAAGTTCTACATGTTGACAGAACAAACCTGCATTTCTGAAGTACTGAATCTCTGAGTTCCTCAAGATGTGAGTCAACATCATCCAGCTGGAATGGTTAATAATGCTTTCAGATTTCCATGAGGATATCGTAGGTATAAAGAAAGACAGAGGCAAGACTAAAACAGACTAAACAGGAAGTAACTAATGATTAGTTTCCTTTTCGTTTATTACCTTCAATTGGTTTAGGAGGGGGTTCATTTATCAAAGTACATGAGTCATTTTTCACTTACATCAAAACTTAATTCTCTAGCCATTTTGGCATGAGCAGCCTCTTGTGCAAGCTGCATATCTAGTTGCATCTCAGCTTCTTCTTCTTTCCGCCTTTCTTCCTTTAAACAAAAACAATCAATATGTCAAACGTTGAATTTGAAACAAAGCTACTGAATTTGTTCTTTATTGTCAGCATAGAGACACTTATAAATAACAGAACGCAACATTGCTACTGCTTATGAACTTTTCAATGAACAAATTGGCAACCTCTTCATCAACCTTTGGCAGAAGTTGCAACCATTTTGTCTCAAACTTATCCAACAAAGTTCTGGCCATAACATGAACATCATCTCTTTCTTTGTTATATTTCATTGCATTCTTGAATATCAGCCTCACATCAGCGCATATTTCTCGAACATTTTTATACCCAGTACCATCCTTGGCCTCCATTCTGCACTTGATAGTGCTGAAATCCATTGGTTTCTCAATAACCTAGAATTCATTTGTAAGAAGTTATAAGAACCTAAGTAGAAACTGGAAGAGTGAAGGGGAGAGGAAACTGTATGGTGACTAAAGTGTCCGAAACAAGTAAGAAACGAAACTATGCCAAACAAATATTTCCATGTATCATGCTATAAAGTTCCTACCGACACAGACATGAACATATTGATCAACAGATCTCCATATTTCTTCGTAAGCATTTGGAATTTTGAGCATGCATGGAAGCACGACAGGCAGACAGGCAGCAAGTGGATTTTTTTTATGATTTTCTTTTTCTTTTTTGTCATTATTATTATTACTATTACTATTATTATTATTATTATTATTATTATTGTTGTTGTTGTTGTTGTTGTTATTGTTATGTATTTTGTTGTTTTTGGGAGGGGAAGTTGTTATGAGATAGAGAAAATTCCGCTTAACCTCATAGTAGTCATGCAAACCAAGACCTACTACATCCACAGGCTGCAAAAATGGTCCCGCCCACTGGTGTTGAGTTAACTGAAATTGCAAAATCCAGCAAGAATAACTAAGCAGCAAATTAAAAATAAGAAATACAATCTCAGCAAACTTGGAACTATAGAGGGCTAACATTGTGAAACAGCTCGTACTACACTATTTCCATCCATGTATCTATAGTGGTAGATGATACAATCGTATATGAAAGTTATCTATAGCATTCACCAGCAAACTACAACAAAATACTTCATGCAGAGAGTATCAAGGGACATGATCCACTTATAAGGAATCCAATCCAAAAAAGTCAAGCGAAAGTAAAGAGCTCAGCTTAAAGCATTTTTCTTGACAGACATCAGCCTTCTAGAGCTTCAAGAATGGAAGACCAGAGTCAAACGTTGGGGTTGTGAAACCAACCAAATTCAATGTTACATCAATCTATAAGCTAACATGCCTGAAAAATGTAGAGCTACAAAAAGATATTAAATAGATTCATAAACTGTGCAGCAAATTTCCAAAACAAAACAAAAAAACAAGTTAAAGAAGAACTACAAGAACCAATAGGGTTACCTGACGCAATATCGTCCCAAATTGACGCATAAGATCTTGCATTCTCTGAGCAGCAGCTGCTTCCCTACTAGCTATATCTTGCTGCTTCTTCTTAAAGCTGCTCGCTGGGAACTTCTCCCTTTCTTTGTCCTTCACTAAAGAACCACCTCTTGGGGTGTTTGGTTGCTTTGTTTTTGAACTGGAGTAGAACTGTTCAACCTCATTGAGTTTTTGCTCGAGCTGCAAGTGCGTAGATACAAACTTTATCACATATAGAGTTGTCAAAACCTTCTTTTGATCTCAGAAATTCACTCCCCGCTTTGATACAAATACATAATACTACATCCGTCTACCATAAGGGTATCACAGTTGCCTTATTTGGCGTCCACGAAAAATATATCACTTTCCTTTTTAGGACACTACTTATTATTCAACCTCATAACCACTTATTATTTACCAAAAAAACATTCTTATCACTAACAACCTAACATATGTGGGACTCTTTCACTCAAACAACACCCACCAACAATTTTATTAAAACATGTGCCGTCCACACGTGATACATTTATTATGGACGGATGAAGTACAAAATTTTTATTACTAAGAACACTGTAAGAGATCTCGAGATAATGCATAATGTGTAAAAACTGCATATTTTATACCACTTTACACAACTGATTAGTATATATCTAATGTGGCTTAGTGTCATACGTTCTACACAAATAAGCATCATGTATTCGTCTCCCAAATTCAATGCTTCCACGCCCATGTTCGAGCTCGTTCAGAATTTGATTCCAAAGTAATTCCATCAAACCCAATGGAAAAAAATTCAGAGATATGATGCACGTCAGGAAAGACACAGTGCAAGCAAGATTATAAGAAGCTAACAAAAGCTGCACCTGGTCAACTTTTATAAACATTTCCTCCACGCTTTGGTTCATGCTCTCCGCTTCAGACACATCTCTCGCCGTTTCTAGCTGCGCAGCCACAGACGAGTCAAGAACCGAACCAGTATTTGCCTCCATCACCTTTCAAGCCATGAGAGAAAAAAAAAATCACGAATCAAGATTAAAGATTTTGTCACTCGAAAAAGAAAAAAGAAAATAAAAACAAAGGAAAGACGCAAAATTTAAAGCAAAAGGTCATCTCAAATTTGCCCCAAACTTACAATCAAAAACCAAATTTTTCCAGGAAACGAGAATGAACTCCTGTACTTTTCTACTAAATTAAACGCTGAGATAAACGAATATATCAGAATTATTCATTCGCGAAGAACCAAAACAAAATTGGCCCATGAGAATTAATAAATCCGTGAACAAAAAACATGAACACGACCTACTGTTTACCTGGGTCTTAGTAGATTGAAGAAGTAGATGCAAAACCCCCAGCAATTTTTAATTTTTAATTTTAAATTAGAGATGGTGCGCTTTTTGAACTTGTCCCTTCTACAAATGTGCCTCTTCAATTTGTACCTTCCCCCTTAAAAACACCAAAGAAAAACATAAACCCCAATATTAGTAAACCATACTTTGAAAAAGGCCAAAATTATCTAAAACAATTAAATAAATCATAATTATAGACTTATTATACTAATAATGATTCTAAAAATGCTCATTTTTAAAACAAGTTTCAAAATCTCATAGCCGTTATTTATTGACTAACAAATTTGTTACTCCCTTCGTTTATATTTATTCTTTGATTTTGATTGCACGAGTTTTAATAAATTGTAATGTATGTAAAATGATTGTATGTAATAATGAATAGATAAATAAATAGTGAAAGTTAAAAGGTGGACCATAAAGATAATAAATAAATATATTAATAGATAGCGGATGAAAAAAATCTGAAAAATATATGATTATTTTATAAATAAGTAAGTAAATTTAGGATAAAAATTATGAGCTGATATTTTCAAAAAATTAAAATGAACATTTTATTTGGATATACTAAAACAGAATTAAATAAACGTATCCGATGGATTGAAGAGTAATTTTTTTTAATGGCTATGTCATTATAGACTTAATTTTTATGCTATCAATGATATTTTAAAAATACTTATATTTTTAAATTTTTACTCAAATCTAACATTCGTTATATATTGACTAACGAAACTGTTAGTTTATTATTATTATTATTGGACCATGCCTATCTACTTATCATCGATGTTCAAATATATATCTAAATGGAAAATTCTAGTCATATGTCCCTTAATTTCCTTTTTAGTTTTTTTTTTGGAAATATCCTCCAATTTCTTTTCTAATCGTTTCTGATAATTATCTTCTCAATTTATTATCATTAATACTATCATTTATTTACATATTTTATCATAATTTCTCTTTTTTACTCTCAACAATCCATTTATTTATATATTTTATAAACTATAATCCATCACTAATTAATTTAATATTATATTAATATGAAATTCTTACTTCATTCATAATACATTTAATAATATTTATTAAAACATATATTCAATATCCCTAATAATAGATTTAGAGACAGAGAGAGTACAAAATACGTAGATATATTACATCAAAACAGTTACATTATCATTATGGGATAGTCCAGAAAATAAGACAAAAGAGGAATAAAAAGTCACTTATATGAGTAACGTCTTTCAAATCAAAAAAGGAATAAAAAGTCAATTATATGAGTAACGTCTTTCAAATCACTATTTATACATCACTCTTCTTTTGGAACATGTCAGCTTCTTATTGGTATACTAGAATTTAATCTATAATAAAATTCAAACACATAATATTATAGAGGATTCTTTATTTAAAATATTAAAAATTAAATTAAAATTCATGTTGATCTTTTCACCATAGAGCCTAATATTAATAAGCTTATACAAATAAACTAAAACTCTCATTTCATCATAATTTATCTTCTTTTTATAAATAGAGCCTAATATTAATAAATTTATACATAAACTAAAACTCTCATTTCATCACAATTTATCTTCTCTTGTAATTTCTTTTTCATGTATTTACTTTCATTTAAAGTTATGGATCCAAATCACTCCAAATATTTTTCAAACTTATCCAAATTCCCAAAATTATCCAAACTTTGCATCTTATCCAAATCCTTTTCTTTTTTTCAAGTTCCAAAAATCAACCAAATATATATCAAAATACCCAAATTTTCTCCAAAATCTAAATCAATTCCTACATTTCAAGAGATTCCCACATCATAAAATATCTCCAGCAATTTGTTCCAAGGTGTTCAACGCCCAAACACAAATCAAAAGGGGCAAAAAACGTATCTTGGTGTGTGAAAGAAGAAGAAGCCCCAATGTATCTTAGATCTATGCTAGCAAAGATAACATTCCAGACAAAAATCAAAAGGGATAATCGCCATGGACACTGCATAAATTGTATCATCGAAGTCAAGCAGACCATACAGATGAACACACCGAAAGAAACATCAATATTCTCTTCGGAGTTGGTCCCATCTCCTTCTGCAACAGCAGAATACTTTCTTTCTTCTCTTGCTGCTGCTTTCTCTTTGGACAATCATTTTTCAATTTCTAGGCTCCTTGCAGTAATTACAGATTACACCTGACTTGGGAGTTAGACCTGCACTTCTTGAATTTATTCTCTTCCCAGAATTTGAACAATGCTACCTACTAACCCAGAAACTTGATTATCTATACTTGTACCAGCTGCCTTATGGCGCAGCTCTCTGGTATGCAGAGATGATCTAACCTCTTCCCGAGATGCAATATCTTTCCCTACGATAGATTGCACAAAATTCTTATATGACAAAGAGAAACTAACAGAATCAAAGCAACCTCTCATCATCAATATTACGCAATTCCAATAAAATGTGTTCAATTGATCTAAATGTTTTCGAAGTTGCTGACCTTGATGTGTTTGAAACTGAACAAACGTTATCTCAATATCTTGTGGTTAACGACTCCGTCAAATACAAACACTCCAGCTTTAATCATAGACCAACAGCAGATGATACCATCTGCGAGACACAACATGATTCACGAGTGCGCCTCCTCCTCCAAACTGGCCTTCCCAGCCTTTTCCTTCTTAGTTAACAGCGCCCTCGGCCCTTCTTGTTTCAAGGGGGCTCGCATCTTGATTAGCCATAAGCTGAAATTGTGCGAGTTTGTCGATTTTCACGTTCAACGCAGACATATTCCTCACCAGATTGCAAAAGCCATAGCATGGCTCTAGATACTAGTTTGTTATAACAGATGCAATAAAGAATAATCAAATTCACAGAAAATTGCTTGGTTCAACAATACCTTAGCTACGGCAACGGGCAGAGGAGAGGATGTATTATTGCTCTGGGAAAAGAACGCAGATCCTGATTAATTAATCTGCCTAATCCATAACAGACTAGGCTTAGAAATAAGTTCACATCAAAAAACCAAGCCCAAAACTTAATTCTCCATTCCAAATCAAGCAGCACTAGTAGAGATACGAAAATGAGCTTTGATACAAAAAATGCTATTTCGCTGAGAATAGAGAGAGAGAGAGATTGAACGATACGTTCATTGATGTACATACATTACCTAAGCTTACTAACAGACTCTATGAGCTAAAATAGGAGAGGCGCGCACACACAATTATGTCTAGTTCTGAATCCAACGGGCAAGCTGCGTAGGATTCACAACTCCGGCTACGTGCACTGCTTTGCTCCTCACTAAGTTTGCCGCCTCAAAATAGCTCTGGGGCTTGGATTTCTCGCTCAGCTCGGCTTCCTCACTCAAATCCATCGAACTCAACGGCTCGGCTCCAGCTCGGTCTGGCTCAAACTTATCCCCCAACAGCGTTCCATTTGCCAGAAACTCGTAAGCCATGTAACTCGCCAAAAGCCGTTCGGAGGTGAGCGGCGGCTCAGCTCTACGGGTCGATGACGTGGCGGGATCAAGCGCTTCTTCCTCTTTTCTCTTCCGCGGCGTCAGTACTCGTACTCCACGTGATTGATAACTCATCTCCAGCCTCTGTTTTATTTGGGCAACATGGGAAAACAAAATAATGAAGGGAGCTACGTCAGCGAGAATGAATAATAGTCACAAAAACAGGAGAAGAAATAAAGACTGCAAGATTTATATTAAATAAAATGAATTATATGACCAAACAACGATCTCGAAAGAAGCCAGGAAAGAGTAGGATTAGTTATTCTGAGTCTCATATAAAGAGATAAAAGGATTTTTTTTAACTTACGGAGCAAAGAGAGTATTTCAATTCCTAATAACTGAGTTGGAGAAAGAGAAATGAGAATATAAGAAAAAAATGAAAATCCAGAATTGGGGATCTAGGAACGGAGTTGCGGCGGTCAAAGAGGTGGTTCAGATGCGGCGCGTGGCGAGAATAGCGGAAGTTGAAGAGAGAATTCGGATCGGAGCAGAGAGAGGCGGTTTAATAGAAAGTGAGATGGGGATGGCGGTGGGTATGGATTCGGGACTTTGTATTGATTCGATTCGTGTTTGCTCGACGCCGTTGAGGTATTGCTATATTGGGATCGGATAGAGTTGGGCCCGCTTCTAATGTTTGATTTTGGTGGTATGTATATCTAATTACCAAAATAGAAGTGTGTATATCTAATCCCAAACAAAGATGTGTGAACTCGAGATTGAATAAATAAAGGAGAAGATAAAAAACCTAAAGGCTTATAGATGTCACACAACTAGAATTAGGGTGTCTAAACGGTTTCGGTTAGGCAAAACCGACAAATTCGATTAACCGAAGCAGACAAATTTGGTTATCGGTTCGGTTTCGATTCAGAGTTGAAAAAATTCGGTTATTGGTTAACAGATAACCGAACAGTTCGTAACCGAAAACCGTTTTTATTTTTAATTATTATTTCAATTACTAATTAATTAATTAAAATTATGAAAATTAATTTTAATTATTACTTTATTAATTATTGTTAAATATTTTATCTATTTTAATAAGTTTCAGTTTTAATTATTATTTTATTTATTTTAATTATTATTTTATTTGTTTTATTATTATTTTATTTGTTTTATTATTAATTAATTTTAATTCGGTTTTTTGGTTAATCAAAACCGAACCGTCGAACCGATCGGTTTCGGTTAACCGGAAATTTAAAGCGGTTTGGTTTCGATTCAAATTTTTGGAGAAATTGGTTCGGTTAACAAAGCCGAACAGATTAGACACCCCTAACTAGAATTTAGGGAACGAGTTTTATTAGAACTTTTCCATTGGTTGAAAATATTCATCACAAAAGAAAAAAAAAGAATATTCATCTATTTTACAATCCGAGAAAAGAAAGGACAATAGAAATCCTTCAAAACAAACCCAAAAATCTGTGGATAAACTAAAGGAGTGTTACGAGTGTATACAACGGATAAGAGTATGAAATAGACTTTTAAAACTTTTTGTCATTAATTTTGGGTAAATACTATTTGAAATTCTAAGGTATTCTTATTTAATGTATTTTTATTTGACAAACTTATTCAAAGTGCTGAAAATCAAAACAAAAACTTTTTTCACTTGATTGTGATAATGATCACGACTGTGTAAGTATTGCGCCTGTTTTATGAATAAATTTAGGCATGAAATGTATATTTTTGTTTTTCTTTCATGTTATTTTGATGATATTGTTGGGCATTAGGGATTTAGCAACAAGTAATTAATACTCTTCCCTTCATTCTTTAATAATCAGTCTTTCTTTCTCCAGGACCTGGAATAGATTTTTAGGTCAAAATGCAAAGAGAAGAAAGCAGAGTTGAGAAATATGAGAACACACGGAAAGCATATGTCTTGCTAATATTATTTTATAATATTATTTAGGATTGATGGTCACTTATAGCATAATCTGTCTATATGACATCTTTATAGTCTAATATTAGACAGATGTGATCCGATAATTGCTTTGTTAATATAATTTTAGCCCGGATAAATAACGATTTCAAATAAAACATGACGTGGACTGACGGTTTTATGACGTAGTCGTTAACTCTTATCAGATAGTACAAAATAATATTGTTTTGTTATATCAAAAAAAATGAATATTTTTTTATCTTCTCATTCCAGTCACAATCATTTTTATTCCTTACACTTCTGCACATCGACCTCATAGTCATAGCTGCCATCTAACACTACGTCAATGGGCGGTAACGAATAACATGTGGTAAATCTACCATCACCCATCGATCGCCAATTTTAGGGCACTTCCAATGATTTGTTTTTTCATTCTCAAAAGGTGAGAATCAACTTTTCTAGTATTGAAATAAAGAGATGTGATAAAAAATTGAGAGTTAACACTTATAATGATAGCTTTTTTCTTTTAAAAAGTTGGAGAAATCAACTTTTTACCATTATAGATATGTTTATTTGACATTTTTTACAAAGTCAACTTCTAAAGATAAAAATCGACTTTTGCTTTTTTCGGATCCTACAATAGTCTTTCTTCTTTTTTGTCTTTTTACAGGTCTCACAAATGTGTTATAGATATAGTTATATATATATATATATATATATATATATATATTATAATGAGATCCATGTAAAAGTTGATGTTGTAGATGTATGAATAGAGAGAAATATTAAAAGAAATATGTAAATTTTTAAAAACTGATATAACATTGAAAAAACTAGAAGCCAACTTTACTATTGCAAGTACGTTTATGTCTGAGAACAAATAAATTGCGAAAATGTAGAAAAAAAAGATGACAATGGAGGAATTGGACAATTATAGAAATTTTCAATTATTTGTCTTTTTAGGACGATAATTTATCAGAGCAATTAATAGGAATATTTTACTATTTTAGAAGGTAAGATGTAATTTTATCCTGCGAACAAAGATCAGGTTATATATGTTCATTAACCTTATTATATAATACTCTATTCATTACTATGCAATGTGTTCAGTAATTTAAGACATTACTTATGAATCTATGTCTTACCAAAAATTTGTAAAATAATTATAATTATGTTGGAATATTTTTACTCAAGATCCTCGAGCATGATTTTCGTCAAAAGTTGTATATTTTTCATTGAAATCTTTAGTTTGTGTGTTGCTTCTTGAGAAAATGATTCCCATAATATCTGTTTCAATTAAAATAAACGAATATCAATTAGCATTAATATTCATACAGTCTATAAAATATTTAAAAGAAATATATTTCAATTTAAAATTTATGTTGAATTGTGTAGGAATGTACTGTTTTTGAAGAGCCAACAATTGTTCTCATTGATCATTTTTGTGACCATTGTTCGATTATTAATTTCATTATTTTAATGAATTTATTATAAACAAAAAATTTATTGGTATATAAAAAATTGTAATTATATTTATTATAAAGATTAATATTTTTAAGACCATAATTTTGGGATAATAAATCCAAATAATAAATTTTTAATTGAGAATTGCAAATTAAATATAAAAAACAATTATAAATTTTAACACTAGTGAATTCTAATTAATAGTCTTAAAAAAATAAAAGAGACCAAATAATTATAAACTATAAAATACTAAAGTGAGAATAAGGTAATAAGACACCAAAATGGGATATTACCGGGTCATGAGGAGGAGCAATCTTAATTTAGACGAGTATTTCAAATAAATACGTGGCGCGGCAGCAATCCATACAGATGTAGAACATGTATCAAAACCGAGATGGCGAGATCCGTCATCAAGGATCGGACACCTATTCCTAATGCAGCAATCCATGATTCGTTTGAGACGACCCGCTTTGACCCGGTTTGGATTTGCAACGACGGACACCTCTGCATCTGCAAGCGCATCTGCAAGCCTACGTGTCAGATCAAAGGGCTCGGAATCTCATGCGAGCGCTCACTTGTGCAGCCACAGCTCTGCATGTCCGCCACGCACTCTCTCTCACCTCTGCGCCATTTTCTATATCTAACTCTCTCTTTCTCTCTATGGTCTTATAGCAGAAGAATTCGTTCAGAATTACTAGCGAGTGCGATGGAGAAATCTTACACTGTAGCTGCAGGTGGGAACGACAGAAATGCTGCATTGTTAACGGAGGCTCCGCTTGCTCCGGTCACTATGGAGCGCCCGGTGCGGACTGACTTGGAAACCTCCATGCCCAAACCATGTGAGTTAATTGTTACATCCGTTCCTTTATGTTTTCTTGTTTAATGGCATGAGAAGATTAGATGATGTGTAACAGTAGACTTGGAAAATTAGATGTTGAATACAAAATTGGAAGATTAGAGGGTTTATTTACAACGAGGTCAAATAAAAATAACCTTTTTTGGACAACTCTAATCGTTGTTAATATAGATTTGGTTTTGGGAATTCTTTTAGGAAAGTAGACTTTTTTTATCTGAATGAATGTCTTGGGACTCTGGTTGCAAGGTTAATTATCTTATTGTTATTGGTTCTTTCATATCTTTCACAAGAAATGGGAAGAAGCCCTAATTCTACCTAAGTTAAAGTTAGCTCGAAAGTGGAAGAGTGACTCTCAATTTGCTTACCAAACCAAACACAAGACCAAATAATCCAAATAGTCTCATCAAACCGAATGCCCCCTTAGTAAATTGGATGTGGGATTGTATTTATCACGATTAATTCTGTTGGTCTCTACACTAAAAGTCAATGTTATGCTGGATAAAATAATATGATAAGACCATATACTTTATCAACTTTTAGTTTGTGAAATTATAAGATTAATTGAATCATCGAAGGGAGAAATTTCAGATATGGCTAGGGGATTGATAGCCCCAGATATGGATCACCCGAATGGGACGCCGGGCCTTGCACACAACAACTTGAGTGTGCTGCAGCAGCATTGTGCTTTCTTTGATCAGGATTGTAATGGGGTCATTTATCCATGGGAGACTTATTCTGGTACTCATAGAATTCACCCACATGTTAGTATATATTAATCTCTTCTCTCTGAGCCGCTGGTGTGTTCTTGCAGGACTTCGCCAACTCGGGTTTAATATGATTGCCTCACTTGTAATGGCGATTGTCATTAATGTGTCGATGAGCTATGCGACTCTTCCTGTAAGCTATTGAGCCACTTCTCCTACAGATGTCTTGGAAAGTGTGTAGTAAATGTTTTGAATTTTGTCGTGGGAACAGGGGTGGATTCCTTCTCCTTTCTTCCCGATATACCTTTATAACATACACAAGGCGAAGCATGGAAGCAGTTCAAGAACCTATGATAGAGAAGGAAGGTAGGCATCCGTCGTCGACAAGCTTTAACTAATCATGTATGTGTAGAATTGTGAAAGCGCATTATCCTCAAATTTCAGGTACTGCCCACCGGAGTTTGAGAATATCTTTAGCAAGCGTGCGGGAGAGTTTCCAGATAAGCTCTCGTATGGCGAGTTATGGAGCATGACCGAAGCAAACCGAGAAGCATTCGACATTTTTGGATGGTATAGGCTTCACTATGTTTTTATTTATGCAGAAACTTGTAGACATTTCAGATGTACTGCATCTCTAACTAGGGCTCATTAGTCATATATATTATTTAATTAGGGCCAAGTGTGGCTCCCTTTTTCTAAGCTTCTTGTTAGCAAGTAATTGAAGTGATGGTGCAGGGTGGCTAGCAAAATGGAGTGGACTGTTCTGTATGTTCTAGCAAGGGACGAGGAAGGTTACCTTTCAAAAGAGGCGATACGTCGTTGTTTCGATGGGAGTTTGTTCGATTACTGCGCCAAGATGCAAATGGGTGCCGAGGGGAAGATGAAGTGATCTAGTTAGGCAGATAAGTAATTGAAGATGCAGTGAAATGGAATCCTTCTTTGTGAATGAGCAATAAAATCTGGCTGAAACGTTATTTATCTCTAGTAGAATCAAATGAGCGTTGACTTTACTTCAATCTCTATATTTAAGATCTTTCTTCTTTCTTTTTTTCTTTTGCTTTTGGTTACGAACCAATGAAATTGCTATTACTGCTTCGTATTTAGCATGCTTTTTTTGGAAATTCTCAGTCGCTCGATAGAATCTGATGAATTGGTTGGCTTATGCAAGGCAAAAATTAAGGTGACAAATATAAGCCTAGGTGTTCAAAAGGAAGAATCTAAGCTTTTTATTTTACTTTACAGTTCCCAAATTTTATCTCTTATTGAGAGAAAAAATATGACCTAAAGAAGAAATCTTTATGTACTATATAATCTGTCATGATAAAAGAATATAAGCTAATGTAGTCAAACAAGGGAATTTTCTTTGCTTATAAACATTTGATAGTACCGCAGCTAATAAACAAACTAATATTTTTCGTGTATAGACGATAAGTTTTTGAGCATGAATTCCATTGATTAATGAGAATCTTGCTGAAAACATGACAAAGCTAGCAAGCGACGCTATATGTAGCTCTTATATATTTTATTTTAGAGTGAATTATCATACTCGAATTTAGAGTGAATATTATACTCGAATTATTGAAGTTGTATCAAATTATTAGAAACATTTATTTAGAAATTAGTTATCATTATTCTACTAAAATTTATTTAAAACTAAATATCAATGTTATATTAAAACAACTTGCATTTATTTTAGCTCTTGGAATCTTGTATTAAAATTTATTTAAACAATCAAATATCAATGTTATCTTTTAAAATGTCTTACATTTATTTTTAGCCTTTAGGATCTTGGTGGTCACAAGTAGGGATGTCAATGGGTGGGTTTTACCCGGATCGATCCGAAACCGTTCAAAACCCATTAAATTTTAAAGCAGCGGTTCTGGTTCCGATTCTAGTTCCAGATCCGCTTTAGACCCGGACCGTTTAAACCCATAGTTTGATGGTCCGGTCCGGTCCGGATCTGGTTCTGGTTCTGGAACCAGAACCAATACGTATTTATTGATTCTGGTCCGAGTAAAACCCGTCTATTGACAAATCTAAGTTTAAATAAGCTTGTTAATGAACTAGTTTTCTCCATATCGATTCAAAATCACTCATAACACATTAAATTATAAAGCAACGGTTTCGGTTTTAGTTCTGGTTCTTGTCGGTTCGATCGATTACGGTTTTAGACCCCGCGGACCGGACCGCTTAAGACCCATAGTTAGTGGTCCGAGTCCGGTCCGGATCCAGTGTCTAATGGGTCGGATTCAGAACCAGAACCATTACTTATTTATTGGTTCTGGTCCAGGTAAAATCCACCCGTTGACATCCATAGTCACAAGTAACCACGTTTCGGCTACAAAGACTCTATGGTTGCCCAAACTAATAACTTTTTTTAATGTGTTATGGCGGACGCTCATTTTCACCTAACTAATGGGTGTTGATATTTGCAGTCTTACAAATTAATGCCATATATAGAGCCTTACAAAAAAATATATTAATATATACATCAATCATCATAATGTTGTCATGAAAAGAAGTTAATTGTTATCTTAACAAATACTACATATATAAGGACATTACCACCATGCTATTTAAGAAGCTAGTAGTCATTGTAAAGCAATATATTTTTACAATTATCACTAATTAACTTGTATAGTATATATATACTGCGTACATTGTCATTACTAACACATGCATGAGTGTTATCAAAGTAGGAGTTTTTTAGATTTATCGGATCATCACATGCAAAATTGCTCAAAGTAATTAAGTGACAACTAACTCTCTATTTAAATCCAAGATAGAATTGGGTAGTTGCACTTAAAAGAATTTAGTCCACTTATATGTGCCAAAATATATGAGGAGAGTCCAGATCATCTTCTTCTTCTTTCACAAAGACCTACAAAACATATAAAATTGGACTTAATTTTGTATGTTAATGGGTACATCTTGATTAATTAACATAAGATAAACAAGATGTACCTTTCTTTGATGACCAGGGATAGAAGTGGAATATAGGCCTACATCTTCATCCACATCGTCTTCATGGTTGTTGCCCATATGTCTTCCAACTTCTCCAAGTTCATCGTTCTTAGCAAACCTTCCTCCCACCTAGGGCTAGGGATGTCAATATGGGTCGGCCACGGTGGCCGAATAATAATGATAAAATTAGAGGGTTAGGGTTGGATTTTTATAACCCGAAAAAAACGTCAACCCGAATAGTCCGAACCGAATAGCCCGACAACCCGAGTGGGTTAGCCCGAACCTGAGCGGGTTGGCCCGATTAACATCCCTACAACTATACAAGAAATTATAGAAGATATTCATAGTGTTGTTAAAAGTTACAAAAATAGTGAATTAGCTATTATGGAATATGAATATTCGGATATATTAAAAATAATTTAGTTGTGAGCATTATTTTCTAATTTTGATATTGTAATATATTTTAAATAGTATTATATTGAATTAACTTATTAAAATTTTTCTAGATATTAGTTTTAATTACGCTATAATTGTATTATATTATTAGAGATTATTTAGTTACATGGAATACTGGACATTAAAGCATATTAGAAAAAAGAATTTAATTATGAGCACTATTTTAATTTTTATTGTTTGCTATTCAAAGTTAGTATAATAAGATTAAAAAAGAACTTGTGGAATGTATTATATTTATTTTTCAATTATTTGTTTTACTCCAACGCTTAATATAAAATATTTGATATATATATATATATATATATATATATATATATATTTAAGCTATCTCGCCCGATGGGTTGGCCCGAACCGAGCAGTTTAGGGTTAGGGTTGAATTCTTCTAACCCGAAAAAATATCAACCCGAATAGCCCGAACCGAATAGCCCGACAACCCGAGTGGGTTAGCTTGAACCCGCGGGTTGGCCGATTGACATCCCTACCTGGGGTGGCAATTTTGACACGACACGAGAACACGACACGAACACGCACGAAATTAACGGGTTAGTGTTCAGCCTTATCGTGTTCGTGTCCTTATCGTGTCGACACGATAAGGACACGATAATTTCGTGTCGGATCCGTGTCGTGTTCGTGTAACCCGATAATTTTCGTGTTGTATTCGTGTTCATATCGGGTCGTGTCGTTTTCGTATAATTCGATAATATTTATATATATTTAATATTAATTTAATTATATTTTATATATTTTTATTTGTTTTATTTATTTTTTCTATTTTTGATTTAAATTTATTGTTTCGTGTCGTTTCGTGTCGTGTCAATACGAAAAAAATCGTGTCATGTTCGTGTCGTGTCCGTGTCAGTACATTTCGTGTCGTGTTCGTGTTCGTGTTCGTGTCGGACAGATCCTTAACGGGTCGTGTTCGTGTTTGGCCTTATCAGGTCGTGTCGTTATCGTGTCGACACGATAACGACCCGACACGTCGAATTGCCGACCCTACTCCCACCCCAGGCCTCATGTCGCAAGAGTCTTCCGTGAGCATCTGCATGCATATATATATATATCTATATAGGGTTGGGTTCCCGTAGTACCAGGTCCCCAGATAGTATGTAGTACTCAATCTAGACCACACATTGTGGTCATGTGGATATAATGGACAAGCGACACGTGGCATAGCATTTTTTATTTTTATTTTATTTTATTGAAGGGTAATCTGATAATTTTTCATTCTTCTTCTTCTTCTTAGGGGTGAGAATCGGGTCGGTTTCGGTTAACCGAACCCGATTTTTCGGTTAACCGAAACCGAAAAGCTCAAAATATTATAACCGAACCCGATCGGGTATTCGGTTACCCGATAATCGAATCGGTTAATCGGGTCGGTTAATCGGGTAACCGGACCATCAAAATTATAAAAAAAAAAAAAAAAAAAAAGAAGAAGAAGAGAACGGCAGTCAAACATCCTTCTCTCTCTACAAACACCCTTCTCTCTCTTCTCTCTCTCTCTCTGCAAACACCCTTCTCTGCAAACACCCTTCTCTCTCTCTCTCACAAACCATTTCTCTCTCTACAAACCCATTTCTCTGCACAATTGAAACACAAGAAGCTCAAGAAGCTCTGCAAATCTCATCATCCCTCATATCGCCAACCCCTTGCTCATCACATACACACACTTCACATAAATGCAATGGAAATATAATAATATATGGAGATGCAACATACACCATCTCAGATCCATCCACCACCGCCGCCGCGGTCCCTCCACTCCGGCCACTGGCCTTCACCATCTATCTCTTTGTCTCTCTCTACCGATTTAGATCAAGTTTGACCGCCCCCTCTTCCCGATCTCTCCGCCACCGCAAGCCCTCACACAGATTTCTATCCCTTCTTTTCGGATCCAGATGGAAGACGTCGGCAGCGAAGGAATGGGGAAGGGAGGCGCCGCAAGCCCTCACACAGACCCCCCTTCTCTGTGGATTTGGCCTTCTTTTCTTTCTCACTTCTCTCTATAGATTACAATAATATACATATAGATATGAATTCTCGGTTAGTTCGGGTATAACCGTTCGGTTATCGGGTTAACCGATAATCGAAATCAAAAATATATATATACCGATAACCGACCCGAAATCAGAAATATCGGGTATCGGGTAACCGATAATCGACATTATCGGTTCGGTTTCGGTTATACCCGATACCCGACAACCGATTGAGCAGCCCTACTTCTTCTTCTTCTTCTTCTTCTTCATTTGCAACTGCTATTGTTCATCGGAGAAATAGGAAGCTGACAACAACAATGACACAATGGAGACGGTCGGTGGTGGGCACACGACGGCGACAATCGTGGTGGTGATCGTTGCTGAAATTACGAAAAATCATTGATTAGTTGCTTGAAATTGAAGAAAATAAATATAATTTTGAGAGAAGATTGAGGTATCAAGAGATGGTGGTTATGGTGATATTTTGGCGGTTCGTCAAAAATTGGAGTAGGAGACGGTGGTTTACGGTGGAGTTTGCGAAATCAAAGAAATAAGTGAATCGGAGAAGAGACGACGAGATGATGCAATTCTGTGAGAATATGCATATTGATACACATAAACATGCATCATAATACACATAAACACGCATATGCATAATAATATATAGGCATGCATATTAAAAACAAAACATGCATACGACTAAACATAAAATGCATAGAACGTAACATAACCTCAATGTTTTAAAACAAAATTATCATTTTGATATCTCTTTCTCTTCTTCAATATGCACAAACACTTTCTTGTTGATCATTTGCTTTCTTTCTTGTTGATCATTTGTTTTCTTTCTTGTTGATCATTTGTTTTCTTTCGAATTATGAAACTAAAAGTAATTGATCTAAACTAGAGAAGAAATTATGAATAAATCAATATCACATGCATTTAGTGTTCAACATTATGCGATTCTTTGTTCAAGCGTATGCGTTTTTGTTTAAAATATGCATGGTTCGTTTTTCGTATTACATAGCAATCAAGTTGTAAAACCCGCATGCATTATTGTGTTCAATTGCATGCATTTTTGTTCATTTGAATGCATTACTTAGTTCAACTATATGCATAGTATATTTTTCGCAATCACCTAACAAATCAAATTACTAATCTACCCTTAATTAAACGAAAATCAGCGAAATTAAGATTTAAAAGTCCGAAAAAATCTGAACCATAAAATCTATGAGATGAGTGGATGAGATTGAGTCTACATACTATCTCGGTAGGTCTTATTTGATCCCTCCCCTCTCTCTCTCTCTATATATATATATATATATATATATATATATGTACGTTCAATTAAACTTGGATTACCCATTGTATATTGCAAAAAAAATAATACACAAAAATAATGACCTTGATTTTTTCCTAAAGTTCCTTTCATTCCTTTTCTTCATGTATATATGAACTTTCTTTTTCTTTCTTCAGCGGAGATTTTTGCCACCTTAAATGTGGGGTCTTCCGAGCTTGAAATCTCTGATGCTAAAGCTGAAGTAGAAGTTGCAGTTGCTCCTCCATGATATAGATGTTGGCTTTCATTACTAAGTCCCTTAATTGAAGTGGGCAACAAAAATAATGTATAAGTGATTAAACGAGATCAAAACAACTAGGAAATAGGACTGGGGCTGAAATAACTTGGGCCCAGTGCAAATTCAAAAAATGTAGGCGCTTAATTAATTATTGAAATAATATACATATTTTATGGGCCCTTAAATCTAAAACTATAAGATTGAACCCAAACCACTTTAAATCTAAACCAAGATCGGACCTTAAATCTTAGCCGAAGATCAATCCCGACAAAAGATTGCAAAAATGTTATCGATAGGAATTGAACCCACGACCACCTTGTTAAAAGGCATGCACTTAATAGACTACGCTGCCTTATGCGCTCTGCACAAGGCCTAGAACCTCCTGTGGCAGGAAGTTTGCATGAGGAATGATAACATCATTTGTGATCACCTACTGTTAGTACCGTTGACAAGTAGTATACGTTAGTATTTTTCTTTTTCATATATTTTTTTTCTTATATCTCAGAAGTTATGATCAAAATCATAACATTTACAAATTTTATAATATCAAACATTGATTTGTTCTTTTCCCCTTTGACTTCAAAAGATGGATATAATTAATAAATTTGAATTTCATTTTTATGTAATTTGTAAGTTTGATAATCCAAATCATAACTTATCAGATATATATGTCAATGGTATTCACAATAGGTACTCACAGATGATATGTATAGTATATTACTCTTCTAATTTACATTAGATATAAAATTTCGTGGTGAAGTACCTGAAGGTCAGTAGAGCAGTTGAAAACTCTCTGCATATTATCGGGGTGAAAATTGCAACATTATCTGCTTGAAATTCCAATTCTTGAGAGGGAAACATCCCAGAAAATGTCCAGAGCTTTGAGTAGACGAGAATGAAATTGTAGGTGGAGGCAAATACGGCACCATGATGGAGTCGCAAGGCGGTTGAGACGGCTTGAGCCGCATGAAAGATGACATACATTCATCCTCATAAGACACCGGCGCCGCCGGCCACCGCTCGGTACCACCTTATTGTAGCGACGAAGATCTATTCGGCGTCATGTCTGCCAACGGGAGTTGGCTATTTAAGGAAGAGATCTCGAACGCTTCCTGATTTGCATCGTTGTTGCTGTTGTTATTTTTGATGTATTGACGACGTGAAAAGGATGGAGAAGTGCTGAAATGTCGTTGTCTATGTGATCCTCGTCGAAGATTGTAGGTGATGGGATATGGCCCAACCGATTAGGCCCACTAACAGGCCCAAACGAGCTGGGCCTAAAGTTGGTAGCGGGCCCACGCGGTTGAGCCCAAGGCGAGCCCTAATCAGCTCCCAAAACCCTAAACCCTAGCGTCAGAACCGCCACCCTCGGCGATGGAGGACACGCCCAGCAAGTAAGGCGCCACCGGCGATGGAGGACACGCCCAGGCAAAGTAAGGCGCCACCCCGGCCGATGGAGGACACGCCCGTAACCAAAGTCGCGCCACCTCCACGTGGCGCACGTGAAGACAGTGTCCTGCTCCGGCCAATGGAGGGCACGCCAGAGGAAGAATCACGTCACGACCAATGGAGAGGTTGAGCACGCTTTCAGTTGCAGGCTCGGGGTTGTATAAATAGAAGGAAAATTGACAATAGAAGGGTTGGCAACTTATCGAACACTAAGAGCTTGTAACTATACTCCCGACACTCAAATTATAGTGAAAGTATTGAGGAAACTCTCCTCCGTGGACGTAGATCTCATTAACGATCGAACCACGTAAAAGCTCGGTGTTCTTTATTGCTTTGCATAAATCTCGCATACTCATGTAACTAGATTTATCAGTAGGCATGGTGTTGTTCTTGGGCGTGGCGCCGCCGCCGGTGACTGCGCTCGGTGGCGGCTTCATTTCGTTGTCTATGTTTGTAGTGGTGAAGTTATTGATGTAGGAGGTACTATTAGAGAGTTGCATTTGACAGGAAGACTGTTTTTCATAGCTGCAATTGGAGCTTGACCCAACTTCGGAATTTTGGACCGTCTCTAGAAATAATTCAGACTCGCTGAATTCCAATAAATGGCTTCCAATGGGGCTGTTGATTCCCTCCTGTCAAAAAATATTACAAAACAAATCATAACATTGCGTGTGTTGTGACTGAACTAAGTAGAACGTTTGACGCGAATAAAGAAGGAATTATTTTGAATCATTGACTTTTGTATGATTTACGTTTATTAGAAAAATAAGCATTATCCTATAAATACATAGGAAGTACCACAAAACAACACTACAATAAAATATTCTAGTACTGATGTAATTTTTGAAATATTATGAGACTTTTAAATGTCGCCAAATAACATTGTGATATTCTTTGGGTGAATACCTATTATCTGTGTTACAAAAACATTTCTTAAAAATTGGTGACATTACGCTTGTACGCAACTAAATTTTTTGACATGTAACTAAAATTTAGGAGTATTCATTGTTGTGACATGTGAAAGTGTAATTATTTTTAGGATAATGTATTTATAATTAGTTTTAGGAAAAATAATATATTAATATGAAATAGAAACTTAAAAAGATAAAATGTAAATAAAAGATTGAGAGAGAGCACACTAATGTGTGTAACAAAATATTTAATGGTTGACCAAAAAAATAAAAAATATATTTAATGGTGTGCATGTTGGTCCAATGGTAATGGTTAATGCATGAAGCTTTTATTTCTTTGTCGATATGAGAAAAATATATATTTAATGATAGATTTAGATGTAGTAAATTTAGTTACACTGATGATGTCACAAAATTTACTACAATTTTATAAATGCATGTCTCGGTGTAGTTAATTAATCTTTGTTACCTCTAAAGATGTAGCAAATTTTGTGACACATCTGTTGGTATCATTAAAATTATGTCACACTACATAGATTTTGTTGTAATGAACATTATTGTATTATAGAAATAAGTATTAAAAAAAAAGTATTATTGTGTAAACGAAAATAAGTCGTGTTCATAAATTCTTTCAAGAGAAATGTCTGAAATGGTTCATACATGAACCCATCCCATAAATACGTATATAAAAACACGAACAAAGTTGGTAAAAAATCATGAAAATGCTTTTAGAAGAATGCATGCACAATCATGATCATGAAAACAACAAATTCTCCAAATTTAATAACCGATATCGAAATCGATCGGTTAGTCGGTTCGGTTATTGGATAACCGAAATTATCAAAATTAAATTTCTTTATTTACCTATTTGACTAATTGAACTAATTTTTAATTTAATAATAATAATAAATTAATAATTATTATAATTTCGGTTATATCCATTCGGTTATCGGTATACCCGATAATCGAAATTAACCTTAAATCACTAACTGATACCGATAACCGATTGGTGTCGATTCGATTCAGTAATAACTGTATCCAATACCGGTTTTATCACCCATAACAGAAACCCTTATGCAGTCCCTATGGTATCAATTATTTTAAGTCCCATAACAGAAAACCTTATGCAGTCCCTATGGTATCAATTATTTTAAGTCAAAGTATCAATTACTTTAAGTAAAAAACTCCTATTATAGTGGTAAGACGGTTAATTTGATGCTGTGAGCTTATTTCATTGCATACCTTAATGATGAAATATGAAAAATAATAGATCCTAATGAATTAAGCTTAAAAAATTATGAATCTCAATTAATTAAATTAAACAAATTTTACATATATAATCATCCTAAATGATCGGATCTACCGAGGTAAGACAAAGACGGTACAATCCAAATTCGAATTCTGTAAATAGCCTAGGGTCACTGATGACGGTCAAAGGATAAATAAGGTTAAGGATAGCTGTTGGACGTGGCATTAGCATAAGTGCTCTGGCATTATTAGTTTTACCCCTCCAAACTTATACAACTTTGAAACGACAATTTTGTGTTTTCCTTCTCCCCTCCGTCGCACTATTCCTCTCGCAGGACCATAAACCCTAGCGCATATACAGCAAAGTAGCATACGCCATGAATTGTTCAAGTAAATCCACCACTCTACTCGCTTAACTGACACCTACATCTAATTTTGCTTGTATCTTGTGTTTTCACACGTACATTTCTATCTTCTCTTCGCAGTTTCTGGCGAGGTGCCGGAGGAACCTGTTGTCTCGAAAAGTTCTGGTCTGCTCTTTGAGAAGCGCTTAATTGAGCGTCACATCTCGGTTCGTTTTTTTTAATACTCTGTAGCATTTCTATGTTAATATGCTTGATTTTACCTGTTGGTTGAGTTTATCTTTCCTTTATCTTTTTTTTTTCTTTTTTTTCTTTTTTGTTGAATTATGGTGTGTTTGACCCAGAAATTTAGGTAGGAAGGATATTTGAAATTTCCGGAGGGAATTGTGGCATGTTTGATTCTGATACCTCTCATTGTAGTGAGTAATAAAATGACTATTTTGTAACAAGTTGACTTTAAGAAGTTTGTTTAAGTATGATCTTCGATTCTTCACCATTCATTGTAATACTCTATTCTTCAATATTCATTGTAGTATCCAAGTTGGTGAAGTTCTATACGAGCCATTTAGCTCCTTAAGGAAGAATTGAATAATACTTTAATTAATCATGGATAACCTTTGAAGGTTTATAAGCCTTGAAGCTTCTTTTTTCAATCTTTCACAGTGCTGGAGAAATGTCTAAATTGTGAAAAATGTAGTGGAGTCATGTTTTTAAAAGATAAGGACTAGAATGATCGTCTCAATGGGAATTATCACTGACGGTAATTTGAGCCTCTTAGTGAAATTATCATAAGGTTTCTTTCTTTTTTGTGTGTGTGTCTGTTCCCCTGAAGTCCTAAAATCTGCCATTCGTTTATTATGTTAGTAAATCTATTAGTGATTGAAGAAACATTATGTATGGGTTTTGTCTTCTTGTCCTTTTCAATTCATTCTTCTTTGTAAATTTGATCAGGACTTTGGTAAATGTCCCATTACTGGAGAGCCTATGACAATGGATGATATTGTACCTGTCAAGACTGGGAAGGTATAATTGCTGAATATAATAGTTTGGGATGGATATTAGCCCCCTTTGTTGTTCATTTCTGAGGATAGGTATGTCTTTCTTATATTAACCATGTTTATATTATGAACTTGATTATTTTATGGCAGATAGTGAAGCCCCGACCAATGCAGACTGCTAGTATCCCTGGGATGCTGGGAATGTTTCAGATAGTATGTGGTTTCTTAATTTCTCTAATACCGTTTTATAGTCCTCCAAAACTATTGGAAGTTTGATGTATCTATGCACCAATTTGAACTTGGGAGATTCATGTTGCAAAATTTTGCTTGGGCAGAAAAAATTGTGTTGATGAAATTCCTGGTGCTTACTCTGTGACATGCTTGTTTACATCTGATGCAATGTAAATCTTTGGATGGTTTTGTTTTTAGTGTACATCCTTTTTCTTTGTTTATCCTGAATCTCAATTGAGACTAAAATATAGAAGATACTAATACTACTTTTACTGATACAAATTTGGCATTTTTTCTGCATAGAGTAAAGAGTTGATATACTGATTCTTATTATGATTATTGAACTTATTACGTGCACCTTAAGTTTAATTTGTTCATTTATATTAGTGCCAGTCTTAAGCTACAATGAGGTGCTGTTTTTTAATTGCTCATGAGTTGCATATATAGATACCAGACAGAGCCACTTTTCAAGTAGATAATTCCTTCAATAATTTTCATCATGTTTCTGTAGATGTATATCTTTCAGCCAGTTGGAGGAAATAACTGATCTAATGAAATGTAATGTTGTTTATTAGATTCCCACTCTTCCCTGTTTGGTCCTAGTTTTATTTACAAATCAACTTAGAATGAAGGTGCAAATTTGAGATCTCATGCTTCTGCTTTTCTTCTTATTTTATTTACATTAGGAATGGGATGGTTTGATGCTATCAAATTTTGCATTGGAGCAACAGTTGCATACTGCCAGGCAAGAGCTGAGCCATGCCTTGTATCAGGTATGGATTTGTCAAACTGTAGTTCTTGATGTTGGTATGATTAATAATGTTTACTAACATTTACTTTGTTCCTTGCAGCATGATGCGGCATGTCGTGTTATTGCAAGGCTGAAGAAAGAAAGAGATGAGGCAAGAGCATTATTGGCACAAGCTGAAAGACAAATACCCATGTCAGTAGCTGCACAGGATACAGTGAATGATGCTGCTTTAAGCAATGGGAAAAGAGGTTCTTGATTTTTGAGCATGCAAATTCATTCTATGTTTGAGTTCTTGTGTGGTTTTGTTGGTTCACTTTTCAATTGTGCTTTTAGCAAGTGAGGATGGTGAGATGGGTCCTGATGGGAAAAGGGTTCGACAAGGAATCTCAAATAGTATCATTTCTGAGCTTACAGATTGTAATGCTGTCCTGTCGCAACAAAGGAAAAAGCGACAGGTGAGTCCTGGAATAATTTTGTGTTGGGCCTCTTGTCCAATAGAGTGACCTTAAATCTATTGTTTCACAGGAACTTCTATTTTGATGTTCTTTCATAGATATGTAAGTGTGTGTATTTCTGACTTTGTGTGGTCTGCCAGATACCTGCAACATTGGCTCCTATTGATGCTGTGGAGAGGTACACTCAACTCACTGTAAATCCTCTTCATAAAACCAACAAACCTGGGATTTTGTCGTTGGACATCTTGTTCTCAAAGGTATGGAAGGTTCACTTTCTATCTACATCTTTCTGTGATGGATTTCCTTGAGTACTCGACAGCTTGCTTCCCTCCTGCTGTGCTGTTTCATCCATTTCTATTTTGTCCCAGACTGTTTAAAAAATCGAGTTCTGATCACTCTAGGGCAAGAAAGCTCATATTCGTCGACATTGATAAACAATTTGTTGGACAATACTCAAAACAATCACCAAAGAGATATATCATGCATGGATGTTGGTTCATCATATAATTTAATGATAATGGCTTTTCCTTCTGTTTTCGCGTTCTTCCCTCGAAAAATAAGAAGTTAGAAAAATGCTCCAATTCCTGGCATGCCTTATTGTCTGAATAAGAGCTGTTAAGTATAATAGCTTCAAGGAACATACTTTTTCTTACTTAAGATGTGCACTGTTTTTCCTTTGTAATCTTCAGTATGTTGTGCTTGTGCATGCTAATTGAAACCAAATCAATGATAAATGATACTTATTTATTTGCACTGAATTGGAACTTAACTGTAGAGGGCCGATTATTTGTGCTGAAATGAAACTTAACTGTAGAGGGCCGGTATATTTGTATGTAGTTTAATCTTCTGCACTTAATGGGGCTGCTGGATTGTGGTTTGGATCCTCCAGTTATCTGCTTTTGCCCTTCTGTTTTTTACGTCCCTTTGTTAGTATGAAGTAATCATCAGATTGTACACAGCAATTTGTCTACATAACTGTTCTCTTTTTAGCTAGTATTCTTCGTAAAATGCTAGCACAATAAGCATCTAGACTATTTTTTAGAACTGTTGGCTTCTTTGCTATAATAGTTTGAGCATTTAAGAACGGAAGTCTCTAATTTGTTGGATTGTAATTGAATTATTTCCTAAAATAGATATCTGAAGATTATTCAGTTCTAGTTTATGATTTCCTATCTATAACTACTAAACTTTTTTCAATTGGTACGTATGGCATTGGTGGTAATTATTCTAGAGCTGTTGGCTTCATTTGTAGGTGCCATCCTGCCCAATTTTTGTTAGTTCTATTCCATAGCATCTATTATAATTGATAATTGTTGATTAGTTCTCAAGTACTCGGCAATTTTCCCTTATTATACTAGTAGGCATATAAATTTCCATCAACTGTTCTCCCATATATGTGAATTCTTGATATAAAGACATCATATTTGCCGCAACTAATTCCTTATGTTTCTTTTAGGATCTCATTGCCACTGCTGGTGCTGACTCAAATGCTGTAGTTTTTGATAGATCTTCAGGTCAAGTTGTATCTACACTCAGTGGCCATTCAAAGAAGGTCAGCTGAATTGAACATTGTTTTGTTCTCTATCTCCTGTTTAAACTCGTTTGAACTCTTTCTTGAAGATGGATAACATGCTTGGTTCTTGTCTAGGTTACAAGTGTCAAATTTGCTGCGGAAGGTGAATTATTAGTTACTGGTTCTGCTGATAAGGTAATACCAACCATACTTTTTTCCATTCTAATCACTTGTAGTATAGCTTTATATTTGTACAATTTAGTTTATTGTTTACTCTCTCATTTTCCACCTATTTTTCTTATTCTATTACTCCGTGTTTCAGTAGTTGTTAGTTGCTAACTTTCTCTGAGCTTTTGATGCAAACTTCTCTTCTTTTAGGTGACATTAGGCCCTGTAACATTACTGAACTCTGAACATGCTATTTGCTCTTATAATTATTCTTATTATGATAATGGTGATCTGAAAGTGGGTAAAATACTATGAGAGAGAGCACTGATGATCACTTCTCCTGAACGAACCTTTTCTTGTTACGTTTGCACTTGTTCTCCATTATTGTAATAGTCAGAGTGTCCGTAACAGCTTTTGATCTAATGAGATTCTTTTATTTAATACTGCTAAGAGGAAATGGAGGAGGTTTTGTGATTGCTTGGAACAATGAAGTGCTTTGTCAACTATATAGCTTACTAACTCTGGAAACTACTTTTTTCTATTTTTGTTTCACTTTTATTTTCCGTATTTTATCAGCATGTGCTGCGTTTGGTTTTCATAACTATTTGTGTTCTATGCTATATCTTTAGCATTGTTTGTTTATGATAATCAAATCAAGGATTATGTATTGTTTTAGGTATAATGGAACATCATATTATTCTACTCATTGCAGACAGTTCGTGTATGGCGAGGTTCTGAAGGTGGAGATTTTGATTGTAGGCACATTTTGAAGGATCATACTGCTGAGGTAATTAACTTGTATAATGGTTAGTGAATTGTGATATTATACTATGTGTTTGCTGGCTTCTCTCATGCGTTAATTTGCATTATACTTCTCTCATACCTCACACCCTGATATTCTCTTTCGCTTAATCACTCTAATTGAAATACAGGTATGTTCGAACTCTGGCACACACGAGCAGTATTTCAATAGCAAAAGATGTTTAGAAAATAATCAAAGATTACTAGCTACTGTATTAAGATTTGGGTCTTGAAACTGGTGAATTTGAAGTATGCCTATTCTGAAATTGTTCATTGGTTCTTCCTGTCTAACTGTATAGTATTATCTGATTAATCTCCATGCTATTTATTTTTTCTTAGGAAGAAGATGCATATTCTTGCTTTTTGATTCCTATTTACTATTTGGTATTTGTTGATGTGGCCTGTGGGTAGATTTATTTTTGTTTTAGCACCTTTCATCCAAGTTATTTTGCATCAAATGCTGTGTTTAATAGATGATCCAATTGAAATTTGATTTTTCTTTTCATGAAATTGTAATATATTCTATTCTTATTTTTGCTCAAAAGCTGGCTGACACTTTTGGTTAATATATTTGAAGCCAAGTGCTCAATTTTTAGTGCCATATCTCTGCTGCTTGAAGTATCATTAGTGTGGTATGAAGCTTCTGATTGATTCATGTGGGCTGTAAGTGGTTGTTGGATGTAAGGAATTGCTCTTGCATGCAAAGTTCATGTTGGTTCTTGTCATTTACAACTATCAAGCTCTACATGAAAAGACTATTAGGGGAAGGGAATAGTTGATAGTTCTACTTTTCATGCACCTGAATTGGCAGAAATTTTTTCGCTTACTATGCTCTTTCCTGAAAATTAGAGTGCTTTGATTTTGTATGGTCTTTCTTTTGCAGTTTTTTTTTATCTTCACACTCTTGATTCCTTGCCACCTGATTTGTTTGGCTCAATCCATTTTATGACAGGTGCAAGCTGTTACAGTTCATGCAACCAATAATTATTTTGTCACTGCTTCTCTTGATAGCACATGGTGCTTTTATGAACTTGCTTCAGGTTTATGCCTTACTCAGGTATAGACCTTGTCTCTGACTTATACACATACAAAAGAACCAAATATGTTTATTTCTCTGCCTTTTTGGCTTTTTTTTTTGTTTGGGAATATTTGACTTCTGACTTGTGTTATATGGCCTTTCCAGGTAGAAGATACATCAGGATCTACTGAGGGATACACATCTGCGGCCTTTCATCCTGATGGTCTCATCCTTGGAACGGGTACTTCTGGAGGGCTTGTTAAGATTTGGGATGTAAAAAGTCAGGTGCAGATTCATTTATATGACTTTCTGATCTATTAGTTATTTCCTTGTTTGATTCTTCAATTAATCTAACTGCCATTGGCAATGTGCAGACAAATGTTGCAAGATTTGATGGGCATATAGGGGCTGTAACAGCCATTTCATTTTCAGAGAATGGTTACTTCCTGGCGGTAGGTTTTCCTTTCATAGAAAGCGAATAATGTGACATACAAGTTCTTTATGCCTATTGCCTACAATATTGTGTTTGAACTTTCAGACCGCAGCACAAGATGGAGTTAAACTTTGGGATCTGCGCAGGCTGAAAAATTTTAGGACTTTTGCCCCTTATGATGAAAATACACCTACACAATCAGGTTATTTTTGTATCCTGACTTGAATATATGGATGGTTCTGCATGTGGATTGTCATATGCATATTTCAGAAGTTAAGCAATATGCAGTCTGGGTAGTGGTTTAATGCATATTTGGCTGTACTCAACTGTGTATAAGATAAGGACAAGAACACTTGCAAGATTGATTGGTTTTCTCATTCCTCACTTGAGACCTTCCTGATTTTGCAGTGGAATTTGACCATAGTGGAAGTTACCTTGCTCTAGGAGGATCAGACATCAGGTATTGAAATACCATTATTTGGCTTAAGTTAATGTTGAAACCACCAAAAAAAAAAGAATAAATTAAAAGTACACATAACTGCCACTTGTAACATACTCCATCTCTTTACACCTAAACATGTATGTAATCCAGTATATCAGGTATATTCTGATTTCTTTAATTTTTCTGAAGTTCTTCATTCTGGTAGCAGTTGTCATAGAGTCTATAACGATTATTTTTAATGCTTCATTTCATCTATGGTGTATTACAGAGTTTATCAAGTTGCGAACGTCAAATCTGAATGGAATTGCATAAAAACATTCCCTGACTTGTCCGGCACAGGTATATCCCTCATCCTTCCTGCACCATACATGTTCACAAGCCTTGATGATGATGATACTTTAATAGTAACCTTGCAGTTTGCACCGGAAATGTTAGCTTGTGGTGCAAATGTATTTACTTGCTCAAACTATTGGGTCTCCAGTCTTATATCACTCCGTGGGTGCAGGAAAAGTAACCAGTGTCAAGTTTGGCCCTGATGCAAAATACGTGGCTGTTGGGTCGATGGATAGAAACCTTCGAGTATTTGGGCTTCCTGAGGAGCATGATGGTCCATCAGAGACATGAAGCGCTTTTCGTGGTTAGATTTAATGGCTATATTGATTATGATTGCAACGCGCTGAAAAAGTGAGTCATAATATGCAACACTACCAGTTCTGTTTAATCCACAAAACTGTGGATTTTGGGGCTGGAGACCCGAAATAGGACCCGGCTTCACGAGGCTTTTTATTTGGAACACAATCAAGAGGGACAAGCAATTTGTATTATCTGAATATTAAGTTCAACGAGTGGTTGTTGTGTAAGAATAGACTATCGCATTCCGAGGAGCTGTTCTGTTAAAATTGAATAGGAGGTTCGATAATTATAGGATCTGCTTTATTCTCGGTTTCAAGTGTTTCCTAATGTTTCACTGCTGATCTATGCAGTCTGGAGGTCACTTCTACTTGTCTATTTTATGCAGTGTGGTAAGGAGGCTATTTATATCTATAATAATATTATAAGTTCGAGTGATTTTTGGTGACTTTTACGGTTTTATAAATAACCTATATATAAGGGTGGTTACATAATTTGCATATACTTTTGAACTTTTTAATAATATTTTTAATTTTTCAAAATTGGCATTATGAACATCCAAAAATCTAATTATATTTTTAGGGTCAAACTTGTGTAAGAACCCCTCACGAATCCTTCTACACAACCACAAATGCATTTGCTCGGTACAAGGGGCAAATGAGCACAAAAGGATTCACTAACCAAGGTTTAGACGCATCAAGAGAATTTCAATCTGCCTAGCCTAAAAATTCATCTGGGAAACACTCAAATGCAACTATCTCAAAACAAACGTTACCAAACTACTCAATCCTGTGCGTTTAAAATCCTCCTCGAAACAAACATTTAAGCATTACAGGGGTTGGCATAAAATCTGCTCACCGTTGTATAGTTGTATATGGTTCAAGAAATGGATCATTTGTTGTATAGTAAACATGTTCCAAAAGTGTTCATATTGTTATATCTGTGTTGAAGATCTAATAAGAAAGAGTAAAAATTATCTCTTCTTAGATAGAACAAAGGCAAGTTTGTTGGAGAAGGATGCAAGTGAGCTCTTGAATTGAAAATGACACAAACACAACACGAACGATCGTTAGGAAGACTGCAAAACTAAGTCGGAGGGGTTCTCTGAGAGGAACTCTGATGCTTAAGTCAAATGGAATGTAATTTCAATAATAAGCGTAGAGAACAAGTAGCATGTCCATTGTTGTGGAGGGGACGATGTATTTATAGTCTAATGTGCACAGATGACATATTAGAATTTTTGATTTGAGGGTAGTTGTATCATTTTGTAAGGGAATACATTTTCTGTCACTTATGATTGATATGTCCTAAAGCATTTTAAGTCTTTCAAGTTTATTAGAATATTCTCATATAAGCCAATGAGGAGAGGACACGTGGAGTTATCCCAAATTGTACTTTTCCGGACCATACTAGTTAATTACGTGTGCAGAAAGCTAACGAGTTCTTACTAGCCAACACCTTTAACGCGTGACCGATAAACGATGCCAAGAAGCATACTGAAGGCGCCTCTGTACTCTGGCTTAAGAAAATAGGTGGGCAAGTGTGGTTCTCAAATCCTCTTCTGTAGAACGCCTCTTTTTTGATATTTGAGCTCTATCAAATAAACTTTGTTGGGCTACGGCATAGGCCTTCGCCCTATTTGAAAACATAAGGACCCTCGGGCTAAGGCCCACAAAGTATAACCATATTATTTCATATCAATAAGAATAATGTCAAAACCGACTAGTTGGTTATAACTTATAAGCATGGAGGATCCGTCTCACGTAATTAAGCTCTATTAGATAATCTGTCACATATTATTATCTTATTTTATATAATATCTCCAATGACCAAAAAAAAAAAAAAAATTACAGTCCTTAGAAAAAAAAAGAAAAAAGTGAAACGTCTCGAATTCAATCCTCATGACAATTAACATGTGATATTTCGATTCTAGAAAAACGAACAGACAAACAGAAACTTAATCGGTTTTCCAATAGTCAACTTGTCAACTTGTTCCCTTCCTACAAAACACAGAGGACACAGCCAAACCATGATTTTCCCAAATTTCTGTACAAACTTCAAATCCGATTCTATTCTGACGCTAAGCATCCGTTTAGAAACAGAAGGGAAATGTCATCGACTGTAATATCCCGCGTTAATAATTACATTATATCGAATTATTATCTTTTAATTACTTTACTGAAATCGCATTTTAGTATATCGATTAATTGAATTACCGCGTACTCGACGAAAGAAAATCGATATCGAATTAAAAACATTAACCGGAGTCGAGAATTAATGTAACAGTGTGTCGAACCAGATAATTTATATCGCGATATATGTTACATCAACTTTTCCAAAATCACATCAAATCTTTTGCTTTTACTCACCCCAATTAATTTTCTGAGACCCTTACCATCAAGTCTCATCCTAGTTACTCCTACACCCTACCTAGCTTGGGTACTGTGAGAGCTAGAAAACAGCAATTCAAATTACACAATCCTCATTCTTATCCCTCACTTGCCGTTCCAGAGAAAGAGAAAAAAAAAGAGGAGTTAACCTTACTGGATTCAAGGTATGACTTTGCTTCATTCACATTCAATATTCATTCATTAGCCTTCAATGCTTAACAGTTAGTAATCAATACTCTTATCTGCCCAAACACATCACAGTTGGTAATCAATACTGCCCAACGACATCACAGGACTCAGCAAACAGAAAACCACTACCTTACCAAGGTCTGTCCCCATTCTTTTTCCAGTTACCCAGAATTTTCTTAAAACAACATGAATGTATGCTTTGAATGCTCAACAGTGGACTATAGAACTTTAATATCGATTACAGTATAATAGAATTCTAGAGATATAGCAATCCTAATTTCTAGCTGTCTTTCTTACAAACAAATAGAAATTTAGAAACCCATAAAACTAGAACGTAATTTTACTACGGATTTGTGAACCGAGCCACTTAGGGCTCGGGTCTTCGATCGAACAACATAGAGGGTAGGGCTCGATCACTGGTCGAACGGCAACGACGGCGGCGCTCTCATCGACGGAGACGGCAGTGACGCCAAGCACCCTCAATAGGGCCTCCCTGGAACTAACCTGAAAATAGAATACAGAGAAAGGAGATCAGTGTTTTAAAGAGAAAAATGGGAAAAACAGGGTGTGTGTATGCGTATGCCCTTGTGCCGTGAGAAAAAGGGAGGAGGGAGGCGACGCCGAGGAGGGAGGCGACGGCGGAGCATCCGACGGCGCGGAGGCGTTCGAGGCAGAGCAACGGCGTGCAACGGTAAAGCTGTTCGAACGCCGGCGACGACATGCGACGGGGCTGGAAACGCACGAAGGTGAGCTCTCGCCGGAGATGGAAGGCGGCGCTGATGGCGGCAGCCCCGAAAGACGACGGCGAGAAGGGGGCGCTGACGACGCTCCATCGGAGCAGAAGGACGGCGGCGACGGTGACACGTCGCCGGGGACGAGAAGGCAGCGCGACCTCAGCGAGAAGGGAGGCGGCACGTCTGGAGAGAGAGAAAAGGGAATGTTCTGTTTGTGAGAGTGAGAGCGCCGAGAAGACGATGGCGCCGGTGACGCGTCGCCGGGAAAGGATCGGCGACATCGGAGGAAGAAGGGAGAGAAGAGGCGGCGCCTCTCTGTTGTGAGAGAGGGAGCCGAGAGAGAGAGTGAGAGAGGAGGGAGGCGGCAGAGTGGGTTGGGGGGGTAGACTAGGGTTTTATTTTATTTTTTAATTTGATTATGGATTGGGCCATTCATTGGGCCGAGAAGAAAAGAAAAAAAAAAGAGCTGGGCTTCTTTGTTTTGGTCTGGGCCGAGAAAAATGAAGGGAAAATGGGATGGGCTGTGTATGATGTGGGCCGAGAATAAAGGGGTGTTGGGCTGGGATCCTTCTAAATTTGGGCCCAGTAACTTATATAAATAATATGGGTTGCTATTACTAATCCCTTGGGCTTTCCTTTAATTAAATTAATTTGGATTGTGGTCCTTATTATTAAATAATTAGAAGACCTTTAATTGGTGAATATTTGGGACGAAGTTCGAAATTCGTTTATTATTTAATTGACTTCCTTGCCCTTTTAACTAATAAAATTTAGCATAATATGAGTTAGTTAGACTCATAAATTAAGCTATTGGTTTAGCTTTTAATTATGGAATAATTAATTAAGATCCGTCTAATATCCATTATTAATTAGCGATCGATTTCATCTTAATCAACCTTGCGAACGAAGCGTCCTTTAATTTCTAGACATTAAAGAGTGAGCTAGAATTATCAATATTTATTAATATCAATAAACGCAAGACTTAGTAATAGTATAAAATTTCTAATAAAATCTTATCAAATAAGATTTAGGAATTCTTTCGATAAGAATGGTCCTTTGTTTCGGACTTCTTATTTATTTTCTTGTAATAAAGGTCGGACGACGGGGTGACGCGATCGCAACAGAAGGGACTGTGAACTTGTGAGCAATAGTGCTGCAGGTGGGCTTTCTTATATATCAACAAAATTAAATGATTCATTCAAGCAGTTATTTCTTTTCAAAATCTTTGAACTGAAAATGTTTCAAATATTGTCTTGCCATAAATGTTTTGAGATTTATGTATGATACCTATCTCGTTTGGCTATGCCAAAACCCGAGAATCGAATTGAGTCTGTCTATGGACCCATGGCGGATTTTGTGTACACAAGTGACCGAGAGTCATCCTACAAGGTTGACCGGTCCGGTGGCCGTGGAAGGAGGCCTCCTTCCGGGACACAACAATAGTGATGAGATATGGTGGTTCTGAAAGAACTTGGACGATCGATCGAACTTTAAGATTCACAAAAGAATTTAGTAAGCTTGTGCTTTTACGTCAAAATCCTCAGACATTCTTGTTAGAATGGCTTGACAATTATATATGTATTTTTCGGCAATGTGACCATCGAGTGCTTTGTCTCACCGCATTTATTTCTAAATATGCGGGTTGAGCGGTGATGGATGAAGGTGGAGTGCCGAGCGGGCTTTTGTCGGACTTTTAGATAAACTCTTGGGAAGATGCATGTCCTCATACATGTATCTTAATTTCATATTCCATGCGAACACTCGTTTTGTAGTCAATCTAATGCTCGAACCTTCATAATTGAGCTAATGTATGAACTTATTGTGGTCGAATCCTTATGATTGACCCCTTCATCTATGTTTTATTTTGGATAATTCTCGTTCGAATTAGTACATTCTAGCAACATCAATCCCTTTCTATCCCCTCTTCTAATTTCCCTTCCCTAGTCGCGGTTTTCCCAGCTTTACTATCCTTAGCAAAGTCTGGTCGTGACATCGACATCGTTGGCTACCCATTTCACGGCCTCCCTCTTCCTCTGCCCCCTGGGCCTCCGCCGCCTTCTATGCTCTTCCTCTCTCTATCACAACAACCAATCTCTCTACCGATCAAGAACATGGTATTTCTCCGAATCCAAGTGGAAAAACCTCGATATCTACTCACTCCTATTACTTCTTCCCATTGCCTCGTTGTCCCACATCGTCTTCTTTCTTACAATTTCCGAAACCCCAACGCACAAATTCTCATTCTTACAGCAGTCCGTCGTCATCTCCTTCTTCTGGGCAATCTTGGTTCTGATCGCTGTGAAAGAAAGTTTGGATCTTTGCTCTGTACCCGATAATTTTGTTTTCATATTTACTGCCATTGCATTTGTGATTGATGTTTACATGACTGGGAGGGGGCTTGTCGGGGTTGGTGGTTGGCTCTATCGAATTCTAGGTTATTTGACTGCTCTTTGCGCTGCGTGTTGCCTGTATTTATCCGTTAGGCCTAGGGCCTTTTTCGCGGAGTTTTTGCTTTCATGTGGGCTTGTTTTGAAGGGCAGCTGGGTGTTGCAAGTAGGCCTGTCGTTGTACTCTGACGCATTCGGTTTGAAAGGGTGTAGTAAGATTGCTGGAGGGCAAGCTGATGTCAAGTGTGAGCTTGATGATCATGTGTGGAGGGGCGTAGCATTGATTAATTTGGTGTTTGTTGGGCATGTCGTCGTGGTTATGGTAATTGGCTTTGTGTTGTTTGGATTGTTGCATAATATGAAACAAGGCGAGGGGAGTGGGCTGATTCTAGGGTCTGAGAGCATGCTCATGCATCCACTTCCTGAAATTGAGATTGAATGAGAGGGTTTGGCTCTTTTGCTGTTGATTTCATCATATACATTGAACCATTGTAAGTATTACGCTGTTAATGGAATATATTCATTCTTAACAAGTAGTTATTGCAATGCTTTAATCTTTTGTATTACATGTTAAAGATTATAGTGGCTTTTGTGTCTCTTTTGTTATTTCACCTCTTCCACTCTTGTTTGAAAATCTCGTGGCTGACTCATTTTGTGCAATACATGAAACTACAGTTACTAGTACTTCCAAAAGGACAAACATGTATAAACTATCAGCTTAGGAAATTTCAAGTAAAAGTTGATTCATAATGTTTTTAGGCTTGTTCTTCCAAATCTTAGATTGAAAATCAACAAAAATAACAGAGACCAAGGCCAATTAGTACCCTTTTGGTATACTAGCATTAATCAGTTATCTATTCAAGTGGTTTAGGAGTTGGGGCCATGCTAATGGCAAGATGGAGCTGGATTCCTTTCTCAGTGTTGCCCCTTTTGTTTTGCTACTGTTCATATTTTCCAATTTCAACTGTTGCCAGACGCAAAGTTCGAGCAGACTTTAAATTTGATGATGACCATGAACCTATCATGATGCTAAATGTAATCTAATCAGCTTACTGCTTACAGAAATGGCTATCCCATTGTAAATATCTGAAAATTTTGAGTAAAGTCTATTTGTCAGACTGTTAGAAAGCGGATAACGTGAGAATACATCTCTTTGCTCTAGCAGTTGTATCATTTTATATGTGTGACAGGGATGAATGATGATAATTAAGGACAATCATCTGTTAGCTTTTCTTGGTCTTTGATGTTCTACAGCTAAAACCCTTCGCTGTTTTCTAATAATCTTCTCAGTGCAAATTGTTTTCTCATGGATATAGTGGCTGCTTCCCCAGTTACCACATTTTTCGCATTGACTGAAACTTTCAATTCTTCTAAGTTAGAAATAAAGGGAAATGGAGCAACAAATTTTTTTTGGTATGTCTTACACAGATTGATTTCCCATGTGGCCCTTTTGGAATTTAAGTTTGGAGAACTTTTGTCTGCGGAGATAGATTTTGCCTTCATACCAGTACATCATTCTTTCCCTGCAGCTAATAGGATGGTACATGTGACGTACGTAAAAGTATAGGATTTAATACTATATACATACATATATATATATATATATATATCACAATTTTGTAAAAGATATATCTCTATTTCCTTTAACATATAATAGGATATAATATGCAAACCAAAATTTGTAAAACAATGCTCTATATAAATATAATAGGTATAGATGTTGCAACTAGAGGGGCTTGATCTATACCTGTATCTCGCCTGATACTTATGTTAATTAATAATCACTGACTTTGTATTCCTTCTGAATGACCACTAAACAGCTAAACTTATTGATTTTGATTCTGGAATGAGTTCAAATAATTATGTTATTATTTGACGAATATGGGATTATGAGAGAAACTTATCTTTTTCCTCACATATCTCAGCATCAGATTTATTGACATGTTGAAGAAATATGCTGCAACCATAAATTCAATGTGGAAAATATGAAGGAACATGAAAATTATCTAATGTATTATGAACAGTGCCTGCAGACAGATCGAAGCAGCCATTTATTGGTGTCATTTTCTTTCATGATAAGGGAAGAGGCAGTTGTTGATTATATTTAGAGCTAGGAATTTACAGTGGATGAACATTTATGTCATACTTCTTAACCTATTATTATGTTCAGTTTCTGAATGCTGCAGCACATAGAAGAGGTGGGACACTAAACGGATTTGTCCCAAGGAAAATGATTTCCTAAACCTTTGGAAAATGATTTTCTTTAATCATTTAGAAAATGATTTTCTAAATCATGAAAATGGATATGCATAACCCAAGGAAAACTGTTCTATGCATCGAAAGTAAGACATAAAGACAGTACACATCGAGTGATCTCTACTTAATTATTCTTAAGTGATCTTTTCTTCTTTTTTTGACTTGTCCTTAAAATTTTTGTTTTTCAAAGGTAGCTCCTCTAGTAGTACAAGATATCCAAGCATTGTTTTTGTGCCCAAAATTTGCTTGAGGAAGTGAATATATTTTTTATTTTTATTAGGTGGCTCAATTGAAGGTTTTCATATAGATTTTTTTGATTCATGTTGTTAGAATGAAGGTGCAGGTCGTACATTTGTATTCTAGTCATTAATAATTATTGAACTTTTTTTACTTCAAGAATATTTCACAATGGAAAGACGATTTCAAGCACCGGTATATATAATATGGAAGAAAAACAATAGAACACAGATCGGATAAATTCATAAATTTATGTCCTTTACTGAGTCTGACCATAATCTTTGAATAAGGAGATGAATGTGGTAAAACGTTTACTTCTAGGATAGATTGATAAAGCATATGATTAAGTATTATTTGAAGGATTAGATGATCAAACAAATTTAAAATTAATCATTCCATTAAAGTAAATGGTAGATTAGCTTGTATTAATTTATATACATCTGTCCCCTAAATGGATTAGATGATTATTCTTGGTCGTTGACACATTTGAGACGCACCTGCAGATGATCATTCATGCCTTGTGCTTTCTGACTATTTGCAAATGCTGTGTAAGAGGAAATACTCGGAGATAATTCTATGCCCCGATGTTTTTAAAGATTAATAGCTTACTGTGACAAACTGATACATAAATCTTTGAATGTATGAAGTCTGCTGGTTTAAATAACATTCATGTTTCAACCAGATGCAGATATAGAAATGCAAACCCTACTTCTAGTTATTCTTTGTTCATGCCTTATGACTTACACCAACAAATAGCCCAAAAAATCTGTGCCAAAACCGATGAAGAAAAGCAAAAGATAAAGAAAAACCGCTGCCACAACTCACCAAACAAGCAGCAAGGTAGAATGCCCTTTTGTCATGTAGAATTCTCGAATCTCTTGAATATTTCTATGTACCTCTCCTGCAACATTGACATCAAATGTTTGCTATGCAGCTTCTTACAGGCCTTATCTGAGCTGGAGTGCTGCTCTTGATGAGAGGACTCATCTCCGACGAGCTCAACCAGTTTGATAGACTGGCATCGACTGCAACAGTATTTCTCACTTTCGAGTCAGAGTGAGGATCTGTGGCTGAGAGGATTAAGTTCTCCTTTTGCAACTTCAGCTGTTTCGTTGCGGCCTTGGCTTTAACTACTCTCCATTGAGATAAATTCTCAACTGGACTAAGCACAGAAGAAGCATACCGTCGAGCATTCGATCTTGATTCAGTGGCCCGCAGCTGTTGTAAGTCCACTACACTTGTCTGAACTTGATTCTTGGTAACATCGTTATCTGATTCAGTATCATCACTCCGAATGCTACTAACATCATCCACTTCTTGATCACTTTCCTCAATTTCATCAAGATCTATCTCGTCTTCGTCTTCTTCTTCATCATCGCTGTACCGACAATTTTGGTATCTATAGCTTGCAGGGTAGGACGCGATGCTTGATGCGATTGCATCCTCTTCATAGTGCAAGCCTGATGTGTTGTTCGTTTCTTCTACACCCTCGGAAAGATACACGCCCACTTCATCGTCTTCTGGAATCGGTTCGTAAGCCTTCACATTTAAATTAAATCTCACTTTCTTCTTTATTTTCAATATTGATGGCCTCTCCCTACAGAAATGTCAAGAATTTACACCAGCAGATATAAGCATGAATTGCATCTAAAAAAAAAGCATGAGTTTGGCTTACTTGGGCTGAGATACTCCTCCTATATCTGAAGTGAGGTTTTCTTTGACATTGGAATCAAGAGGCACGTAGCTTTGGTTGTCCTAACAGATTAAATAGGAAAAAATAAATGCAAGCTAATAAATCTAACTTCGAAAAAATGGAGTTTGATGTTTCCAATGTAATGGAATTTGAAGAGGTTGATGGTCTTACCAAAGAGGGATTTTTGTGGCGAGGCTTTCGGCGTTTCTTCTTCTCTTTGAATCCGAAGCATGCAAGAAAGCATCCCATTTTATGATTTCCTCTCTTGTCGTAGCTGAGTGTGTGGTATGGAGAGAATGCGATGGAGATTTGTTTTCTTATGTATTGTCCCTCCAATGAAGTTTGAAAATAATAACGTTGAGAAAAAGGGGATAATGTAATAATGATAGGTGGGTACACATGAGCTAAGCATGAATAATAAAGACAACAACTACTTTTCCATTTGGTTCGCAATTTTACAAGTGTCATATTGTGAAGATTAAAGTTGTATATACTTCTTATATTATCTTTATTTAATATTTTTAAAATTTGAGAATTAATTATGTGGATGCATTTATCATGGTGATTAATAATACTACAAAGGTAAATTTCTCTAATTCTTTGGTATGTATAATTTGACGGTTAATTAGGGGTGTCTAGCGGTTTTGGTTTCGGTTAGGCAGGAACCTGACAACAACTACAATTTGGTTCGCAATTTTACAAGTGTCATAACCATATTATCTTTATTTAATATTTTAAAATTTGAGAATTAATTATGGGATTTTATCGGTTTCGATTTCAAAGTTGAAAAATTTCGGTTATTGGTTAACCAAAAACAAATTCGGTTATCGGTTCGGTTTCGATTCAAAGTTGAAAAAATTTTGGTTATTGGTTAACCGATAACCAAACGATTCGGAACCGAAAAACCGTTTTTAATTTTTCATTATTAATTAATTAATTAAAATTTATTAAAATTAATTTTTAATTATTACTTTATTAATTATTTTAATTATTTGTTAAATATTTTATTTATTTATTTATAATAAGTATCAGTTTTTTAATTATTATTGTATTTATTTTTATTATTAATTAATTTTTATTCGATTTTTCGGTTAACCGAAAACCGAACCATCGGAACCGATCGGTTTTCGATTAATCAAAAATTTAAAACGGTTCGATTTCGGTTCCACTTTTTCGGAGTAATTCGGTTCATTTCACCGAAACCGAACCGTTTAACAGCCATACGGTTAATGATACTTACAAAAAAAAAAAGTATTAACTTTTATGGAATGGAGACATGGCGTGAAATTATAACCATTCAAAAAGTTAGTAAGTTTTATGAGATTGTTTTATTATGAGAAGGGTTCAAACTCGAATCTAAATTTATATTTTAATTGAATATTTTGAATTACGAGTACTATCCAAATTGATTACAGCTCAGCAATAGAAATACAAGTTTGGATCTCTATTTTAACTTGCATTGCACAAGTTTTTGCGTTAAAATGATGATCTAATAAATTGATAAAATTGAAAAACTACGCTGATAATTCGTGAATAACTTAAACAAATTAATGGTTAATTTATGTTGGGGACACAAAAAATATTGGTAAAATGTACAATTAGTAATTTTCAGAATTGAAACATGGTCTCTCCCCTATTCACGACCAGAATTTCAGATACAGACGAACGCTTCATCAAAATCGTTGTCATTTAATAAAATAGAATTGTAATTGATGGGATATACCAACAAAAAGCCCATTCGCCCTAACTAGCCTCCAAACCCTAATCGTGGTCGACAGGGATGGCAGTGATCGGATCATTGAGTCCGAATCAGGATCATTTTTTTCTTTGAAATGACATTAATAACTACCACGCCAAGTTTCGTTTTAAAATAAATTCTAATCAAAGCGCCCATCCTCTAAACCCCAACCAACCTCCAAACCCTAATCGGCGCCACCCCCTTAAAATGGATCTCGGATCCACGGATCCGGACGGGTCTGAATCCGTTGCCACTGCCCTACACGGAAGGCTAAGAGTCCCTACAGGCGGAAGGCTAAGGTCCATATAGGCGAGAGAATAGTCCTCGTGCGAGAGGAAGAGTCTCACATGGGGGATCGAGATCCATTGAGGGTCCTCAGATATGTATAAATAGGAGTTAAATCGAAGGTAGAAGGGTTAGCAACTTGTTGAATACTAAGAGCTTTTAGCTACACTCACTGTAATCAAATCATAGTGAAAGTATTGAGGAATCACTCCTCCGTGGAGATAGATCTTATTTGGATCGAACCACGTAAAAGCCTTGGTGTTCTTTACTGCTTTACGCAAAATCTCGTATATTAACATACACTAGATTTATCATTGGCGCCGTCTGTAGGAAAACTGAACAAAAAAACTTCGTTTTTCTACAAATTAATGGCAAGAACACGTGCAACCGCCCGACATCGGCAACAACCACGCCAAGACGACCGGTGGTCACCGCGGAAGGAGATTGCGACGCCACAGCGGCCACACGCCGAGGGCTACATGGAAAACATTCCATACACCCTCAGATCGCCGCGCCGACGGGAAGAAGACGCCGACCTCAACGCCATGAGCAGGCGGTTCACCGGTCTCACGAAGCCCTCGCGGCGTATTCGAGTTCCTCAATGTCAATCTCGGCCAATTCCAAAATTTCATTCACCAGAGGACAAATGGGCGGCACCTCTCGAGTGCCCGAATCGCGAATCTGGCGCCCGAGGTCGCCACCCCACCGAGGCGGTCAACGCCACCTCGGCACAATAGCCGAGAACGCGTACATCAATCCGCCGCCAGAAGTCCATCACCTCGCCGAGATGGCCGCAACCATTCGCCACCACGCCGCTCGCTGAAGCCCTCTCCACCTCGGCATGCCTCCCGAGAGCCGAGCGAGAATAGGAGAGAGGAAGGCGAGTGAACTCCCCTGGAGAGCGATGAGACGCCGTTATCGGTCTCCCACCCCTCCAGAAAGAGATGGCAACGATCTCCCGGGGTTCGACCGGTACGGGAGAATCATCTCTCCTTTTTCCAGAGAGATTCTGGACACGCCCTTGCCCCAGCGATACAGGGCACCCAACATCGCTGCCTACGATGGCCTTGGGGACCCCTCCGACTTCCTTTTCGCCTATACCACCAATATGGCGAATCAAGGAATGGAAGATTTTCACATGTGCAAAATCTTCCCCGAGGTGCTGATCTCCAACGCCCGACGTTGGTTCACCTCGCTTCGCCGAGCAAAGATACACCGCCTGTGACCTCATGGATCGCCTTCAGTGGCGCTTCATCGAAGATGCCACCTCGGCAGACTCGTCGGACACGCTCACCATCCGCCAAGGGCGAGACGAGACGTCAAATTTCATCTCGCGATTTATCAAGGAATCCCTCAAGATTGATGATAGTAACGATCTGTACATCATCAATGCGTTCAAAAACGGGATCCGACCTGGCGCACTGAACAAAGAAATCACCAGGGAGAAACCAAAGACGGCGAGTAAACTTTGGAACCTGGTAGACAATTATGTCAAAGGGGACGAGTCAGATCGGAAGAAAAGAGAGATCTGGGATGAGCAAAGGGTAGAACGAAAGAAGCCAGATGACCGAAATCGAGGCGCTGATCGTCGAAGCGCCTTCGATAGAATCAAGAGAGGGCCATTGGAGTCCAGGCTCGGACCTCGGCCAAACCCTGGTGGCAAAGCGCCTCCTCTGCTCAAATCGAGGGCGGAGATATTCGAGCTCCACTCCGAGCTCTTCCCGAAACCACCCCCTATGAAAGGAGGGTCCAAGAAGAGGTCAACAGAGAGGTATTGCGACTATCACCAAGGGTATGGTCACGATATCAAGATTGCGTAAACACAGGCTCGCAGATTGAAGAGCTCGTCGAAGGAGGCGCCCAAGAAATACCTCGATCGAGTGGGCCAGGAACAGAGGCGCAGAGGAAAGAATAATGGTGGCAACAATCTGCGGGCCGACCTCGACGGCGACCCGGCCGAAGATGACGAGGACGAAGGTCCCAACGCTATGGAGCAGTGTCTATGCCATTACTGGACTCACAGCAACGAGCAGCAGGCGTCGTTAAAAATGAAGCTCGGAGGCCGGCCTCGAGGAGCCGAAAACAAGCGGCTCGGGATGGTGAGAACATCGTGTTCTCCAAAGATGACCCGGTGCCCAAGATCATGCCCCACCAAGACGCCATCACGATACAAGCCGTGGTGGGCAACAAGAACGTCCACCGGGTCTACATCGACATCGGTGCCTCCGTCAGCATTATCTTCCAGAGCTGCCTGGATAAACTTGAGGTCGGAGGATTCAAATCGTCCCCGCACCATCCCAGCTTGCGAAGCCACTCAGAGACGGTTCAACCCGGTGTGTCACCCTTCCGGTTACCGTAGGACGTGCTCCCAGGTCGGTCACAAAGTCCATTCAATTTTTCCTGGTACGAGCTCCCTCTCCGTACAACATCATCCTGGGCAGAGATTGGCTATACGCCACCAAGGCCGTCTGCTCGGTGTACCACCTCACAATCAAAATACCCACCCCGGTGGGAGTGCTAAGCATCCAGGGTGACCAAACGGCAGCCAAAGAATGCCTACGAGTCTCAACCCAGGATGTAGCCTTACCTCAGGCATAGCAATTCTGAGAATCCCGAAGCCGCCGCCGAGACGACGACCGAGAATCTTGACTATCTGACGGCGACCCTCCAAAGTTGTCAAGGTCGGCGTCCAGGGCCCAGCTGATATTCGGCAGCATGTCATGCGGCTTCTGAGGGAATACAGGGACGTGTTCGCATGGTCCCCACTCGACATGACCGGAGTGTCACCCGAGCTCATAACTCATCGCCTCAACATTGACCCGGCCACTAAGCCAGTTCGGCAGAAGAAAAGAGTGTTTGCGACAGAGCGCAGCCAGGTCATAAGAGACGAAGTGACTCAGCTCCAGAAGGCCAAGATCTTGTTCGAGGTTAAGTACCCGACCTGGATGGCTAATCCAGTCGTGGTCCGAAAGCCAGGAGGGGGGTGGCGCATGTGCGTCGACTACACCGACCTCAACAAGCACTGCCCGAAGGATTGTTACCCCCTCCCCGACATTGACAAGAAGGTGGAGGCACTGGTAGGCTACGATGTCTTTAGTTTCCTAGATCTGTACAAGGGATACCACCAAATCCTGATGAGCCCGGAGGACGCCCCAAAAATAGCGTTCATCACCGACTTCGGAGTCTTTGTGTACCGAAAGATGCCTTTCGGCCTAAAGAACGCCGGAGCTACCTACCAGAGGATGGTGGACGCAATATTCAAGGACCACATAGGGGAGATCGTCGAGGTCTATGTCGACGACATCGTAGTCAAAAGTCAAAAACGGAGAACTGCGCCGACGACCTCGGAACTATCCTCCAGCTCCTCAGGTCGGCCAACCTCAAGCTCAACCCCCAGAAGTGTACCTTCATGGTGAAGACGGGTAAATTCCTGGGATGCTGGGTTTCTCAGGAGGGCCTGAAGGCAAATCCCACTAAGGTGAAGACTGTGCTCGACATGCAGGTTCCAAAGACCATCCGTGAGATCCACAAACTCACCGGGTGCCTAGCCACCCTCAGCAGATTCTTATCTCGGGCTGCCGAGAAGCAGCTTCCCTTCTTCAAGATCTTGAGGAGAGCTCCGGACTTCGCCTGGCAGGAAGAACACCAGTCGCCATGACAACCGAAAGAATATCTCGCCGACCGCCGACCACATCGCCCAAACAAGGTGAAATCCTCTCTTTATATCCGCCGCCTCGGACGAGGCAATCGATCTTGGTATTGGTGCGAGATGAGGTGGGACGGCAACTCCCATCTACTTCATTAGCCGGGCTCTCAAAGGACCGGAGGCAGGTACACCACCTCGAAAGGTAGCACGACCCTAGTGAGCGCTAAGCGGCGCCTCGACCCTACTTCCAAGCCCATTCCGTCCGGTACTAAGCGACTTACCCTTGAGACAAGTCTTGTCAAAGCCGAATCATCCGGACGTATAACCAGTGGGCACTGGAGCTCGGCGAGCACGATATTTCGTACTCCCCGGGCCGGCCATAAAGGGCAAGCTCACGACTTCTGGTGGAGGCCAAGTTCACCGAGGTCGGCTCTACCGGCGAGTCGCTCCAACTCCCGCCCCCACGGCGGAGAATCATCCTTGCACCGCCCGATGGTTCTTGGCGGATGTGCGTGGGCGAGCTTCATGCAAACGGCAACGGAGCGGGCATCCTCCTCCCGACCTGGACGAGCAAGAAGTGACCCACGCCTCCGGTTTACCTTCCCGACCACAAACAACAAGGTGGAGTACGGTGACGATCTCGGGACTCCGCCGCAAAGGAATTGAAAGTGGACAAGGTCCAGATCTTGGAGATTCCTGTGTCGTGGTAAATCGGGTCCTAGGCGGATCTGAGGCCAGGAGGATCGAATGAAGCAATACCTCGAGAAGGCGAAGGAGATCTCGACCTCATTCGGTACTTCAAGATTCATCGAATCCCGCGAGGGGAACATACCGGCCGACGTCCTCAGTAAGTTAGCTGCGTCATCAACAAGTCCACCAGTGGAGGAGGTTCATTCCAGAAGCATCGCGGAGTCCCACATCGGCATCATCACCGAGGTAGAGCCGAACTGGATGTCCCCCATAAAGGCTATCTCGAAGATGGTGCCTTTTTGTCCTCAAGATCGGCTCGAGGCGAAAAGATGATGGTAAAATCCCAAAAGTACCTCACACATGAGGGCGTTCTATACAGAAAGTCTTATCTCCAACCCCTCCTGAGGTGCCTCGGACCAGAAGAAGCCGACTACGTACTCAATGAGATTCACAGAGGGTCTTGTGGAAGCCACATCGGGTCGCGAGCTCTCTCAAAGAAGACGCTGAGGTCGGGATATTACTGGCCCACCCTAATCCAAGATTCGGCGAGCTCGTCAAAAAGTGTCCGAAGTGTCAGCTTCACTCCACAGTCAAGAAGCTACCCCAGATCGATCTAAGCAGCCTACAGAGTCCGTGGCCTTTCATGCAGTGGGGGATCGACATCGTTGGTCCGTTTAACCGCGCCGGGTCGACCGATACTTAGTCGTAGCTGTAGACTACTTCACAAAATGGGTCGAAGCTGAGCCACTTTCGAGCCTCACAAGCAGGAGGATTCAGACCTTCGTGTGGAAGAACATAGTTTGTCGCTTCGGCATACCGCATATCTTGGTCTCGGACAACGGCACCCAGTTCGTCGACAAAACTTTCAAGGAATGGTGTGAAGAGCTCCAGATCGAGCAACGTTTCACCTCGGTCGCACACCCGCAGGCGAATGGTCGGATCGAGATGATGAACCGCACGATCGTACAAGGATTTAAGAAGAGGTTAGACCGAGCTAAGGGTGATTGGGCTGAAAACCTCCCTCAAGTCCTCTGGTCCTACAGATCGCACAGAGAAACCCCCTTTAGCTTGGTCTACGGGACCGAGGCTGTCATACCGCGCACCGAGTCCACGCACTCTTCACTTCAACCAGAACGGGAACGAGGAAGACCTGCGTGTCAACCTTGATGCTCTAGAGGAGAAACGCGAGCTCGCCTTCATAAACGAAGCCAAATATAAGGGCCAGGTCGCACGGTACTACAACAAAAGAGTAAAAGCCGCCACACTCCAAGTAGGCGACCTCGTCCTACGAAATAATGAAGCCAACAGAGCCGAGCGTCTTAACAAGCTAGATCCGACATGGGAAGGTCCATACCGCGTTCATGAAGACCTCGGCAAAGGGGCCTATAAGCTCGCTCACTTATCCGGTGCACTTATCCCCCGAACCTGACATATCACTCATTTGATGAGGTACTTTACATAGCTTTGATTTCAGATCAACATCATGTTAGTCCTCTTATTGCTTTGACCGAAGTGCGATGTTATTTACTTCTCAATAAAACATTTGTTTTTCTGAATAAGTATTCCACTTGCCTCATCTTATGCTTATGTGCACATTTGCTCTCAAGTCGGATAACACATAATTAACCTTCACTGGGGACGCCTACGAAGATGACAAAACCCACTAAGTAGGGTACTCGACTCGGTAGCGTCGCGTTCGCGATTACTCATTCAATTGAGCGTCTCGGTGCAAGGCATACAGGACTACTCATTAAATTGAGCGTCTACATGCACACATCTGATTACTCATTAAGTTGAAACATCTACATGCAAACGACGTCCACATCGGATCTCGTCAAATTATGCCCTTTATTTGGGAAGATATACATACATATCGATCTAAATACATTTACGACTAGAAACCAAGTCCTAGCTATATTTTTACCTCTCGAGGGAAAATATACACTTGATACACGCCTAAATACATTTACGACTAAATACAAAGTCTAAGCTATATACAACTCATTCGGGCTTCGAGCTCCACCGCCAAGTCCGGGTGAAGCTACACCGCTCGAGATAAAATCCTCGGTCGGCGATGAACACCGGGATGAACTCGGTGCTCTCCACCCAATCAATGAGGTCGGCACCACACCGCCTGCTCGGGTGCACTCGAGCCAAGACAGATGGGTTCCGACCCGAAGGGGGCATTCCTACACCCGAGGTCACACCTCGGCCCCTTGAGCTTGACGCCGGGCCAGGATCACGACCTCGCCCCCGACTTGCCGCCCTTCCACGCCGACCTGAAGTCCTGGGGCGCTTCCCACCTGCCGACGACCGCCCCCTAGGCGCTCTCCTCTCAGCGGGACCCATCAACCGGAGCACTTCGGCATGATCGGCGTAGCCGCCTTCTCCTCCTCGGGTTCTTCTATTATTGGACCAGTGGAGCCCGCTGTGGACTCGTTGCGGGGCTGGGGCATGCGTCGTTTACGGACGAGCTCATACATCTGCATGTACTTCATGATGGAGTCGAGGCAGTCTCTAAACTTTTTACTGTTGGGCCCCTCCTCATCCCTCAGCACCATGCCCTCTGCAAGCAGGCTCTGAACTCGATCGTCAGCTTCTGATATGGTAACTCCACCAGATCGGTGGATTACCTTCTCATACTCTGCATGCTCCTCCGAGATTTGCCCCAGCTTCTCCTGAGCCAACTCGAGCTGCTCCTCACATTGTATCAGGCGTCCTTGGATCACATCGGCAGATAAGTCCGCCCCCTGGACTTCGAGCTGTATAATCCTTAGCTTTAGAGCCTCGTTCTCAGCCAGGAGGCGGGCCACCTCTCGATCGGCCTCTTGCAACTTCTTCTTCAGGTCGACGGATGATGCCGAGCTGACGTCCATACTCGTCAAAACTTGAGTCAGTTCGGACGATCGACTCCTCCAAAATAGCGCCTCCTCGTCCTTCTCAGCCAAGGCACCTCGGGCTTCTTTTAACTTGGTCAACAAATCATGATCCAGCCCGAGGTATTGGGAAGCGAAGTGCTATAAACAAATGGCAAACACATTCATTTCAAAAAGCGTGTTTATTACTCACAAAGTAGAAGCTTTACAAAGCTCAGGATCCTAATGACCCCGGCGAATGAACCTATTACAACTGTTGGCTGACCTGAGCCTCTCTGCCGGGCTCACTGGCATCCTGCTGCTGCTCTTCCTGCGGCTGCAGATCCCCTTCAGAGGGAGGACTCGAGCTCGGCCTCGCCTTCTCAGCCTCAGCCCGCACCTCGGCTAGGAGATCCTGAAGCTCCGGGTCTTCGTCCTCCTTGCACCCGGCCACGACCTCAGCCGTCAGAAGAGAAGTGGAGGCCGCCAAGGCCTCCAGAAGAGGGAAAGACCCAGCCCCGGCAATCACTCGGGCATAGTTCTTATTCATCGTCTGGGGAGCGACCTCGACCCAGCCATGCTTGACTTTGTCAAAATCAGGCATCTGGGCCGCCAACCCCTCCAGGTGGTCCGACACCACCTTCGTCCGGAGTACAGCGGCCAGGTCGGAGATAAAGGAGGAGAAGGTCTCCGATTCGATGAGTCTGGCGGTGAAGGCCCTAACATCGGCCTCGACCTCCAAAGAACGCACTCTCTCCTCGGCCATCTTCCTCTTCACCTCGATCGCCTCCTCTCGCGACTCCCGAGCTCGGCCCGAGCTATCTCCAAGCACACGCCTTCTTGAGGGCGGTCTCGGTGGCCTCGGTGGTGATCTTTGCCGCCTCGGTCGCAGCCCTCTCGGCCGACATCCGCCTTGCAACATCAAGACAAGCCTCGCGACCCTTGCGGCCTCGGCGACCCGCTCCTCTCCGACGCCTCGCATCGAGAGACGCCTCGAAATATACCTGCAATGTGGTGCAGCTCCCCATCAGTGACATCACGAAATTCAACACGATCGAATGTATCACAAAAAACATCAAGAAATATAGAAGAGACCTATACCTTGGGGAAGGATATGGGGAGGCGGAAGTCGGCACCTCGTGACGCGGATTCGGCACGCAGTGTCCGTCATCGAGGCTGGGCTTGACCTCGGTGAGGTGCCGTCCAATGAGCTCGGTCGTCCACCACCTCGGCACCTTGCCCGCCACCACCACGGGCACCTTGCCCGGCTCGGCCCGCCTCGCCTTATTTTTTGGTCGCGAGCTCGGCGACTTTGCGGGGGACGCCTCGGCCGCATCCACCGCCTTCTTCTGGGAGTCGAGCTTCACTGCAAAACAAGATAAGGAGTTGATAAGCAAAAGAATACAGAAGTACAAAGAAATAAGGACAGTGGGGGTGCCCTCACCCCGATCCGACCCAGGCCCAGGAGCCTCCGACCTGTAAACGCTCAGCCCGGCATCAAACAAATCTTTCTCGGTGCACTTATAGGACATCTCACCTATCATATTGATCTCCTCCTCTATGACACCAAGGGCTTTGCACTTCGGATCCCTCATCTTACTCAAACCCCAGTCATAACTCGGGTGCCCATCAACCAGCAAAAAGAAAAACTTGGATTGCCAGTGAGACACCTTCGAGGGAGCAGTCACCTTGAAGGTTTGACGAGGTGAAAAGTAGTACACACCTCTTATACACTTGATGCTAAAAAAACGCATCAAGATTTCAAAAGACAGGTTTTCGACAAGTGCATAACAAGAGAGCCCCACCCCACCAATCGACCTAATGGAGTTTGGGAAAATTGGCGAGATGGGGATCTGAAAGTATTCTTGAATGCTTCTAAAAATGGGAGCTAGGGGATATCTAAGGCCCACCCTTAAAGCATCAACGTAAACAGTGATAAACCCCTCCGGGGGCGCCATCGCCCTATCTCCGGCCTGCGGCAGACACCACCAGGCCTCCGATGGGATATGGAATTCTAAGGCTATTCTCCTCAAATCCTCGGCGGTCAACAGCGATTTGGATTTCCCAACCTTATACTCATCCCACGCAGACGATATGGCTGGGATCCTAGCACTAATGTTCCTGGACTTACCCGATAATGTATATCAGACATAATCCCTAATCTCGATTTCACTATCGGGGGAGGGAGACGATCGGGTTGACCCGGAAACTCCCGTCGGAGATGAGCGGGTGGATCCAGAAACTGATGTGGGGGAATACTCAGAAGTAGAGGAAGAAGACATACTTACTTTTCGGTGAGATGTTTGGCTCCTTCAACAAGTTCGGAAAAAGTTGGAAATTTTTTGAAAGTATAATCTCTGATACAGGCGAGAAAGAGGAAAGTGAACAGTTTCCTCAAATGGGACTATTTATGGGGCAAGTGGCGCCTAAAACTGCCGTTTCAACTTCCCATGTGGCTAATTGTGATTTGCTGTGGAGTAGACGCGCGCACATGTTTCGAGCGCCTACCAACCGTCTGGCGCGTATGACGCAATCAAGGACGCGATGACACAACCGGTCTAATCGTGCAATCATCACTCTGACTCCGGACCTCGGCTTCGTCCTTCCAAGCGACGTCGCTATCCAACGTCAGGCGATTCATATCGATCCTCGGCATCCTCCAAAAAGACGGGCCACTCAGGTCGGACCCCGGCATCCTTCAGATAGGCGTCAGATCTCCAGGAAGGCGGTGCCACTCAGGCCGGACCTCGACATCCTACCAACGGACATCGCCCCCCACCATCAGACGTCTCAAGTCGGACCTCGGTATCACCCAGAAGGATATCTCTATCCAGATCGGACCTCGACATTACCTATGCGGGTATCGCTATCCGGTCGGACTTGACATCCTTCACGGACATCTTTGTCCAACGACGGTGACTCAGGTTCGGTCTTAGGCAAGTATGCGTGCCAGACGACGCCAAACTCGATTCGAACCAAGATCGCCAAGTCAAACCACGCCATCAAAGAGATCGAAAAACCTCAGACAACAACATCGGTAGAGCAACATCCCACCTCGGCAAGCGCATTCTTCACTTCACCCGGCACGCTTGTTACTCGACTATTCGGGGGCTATGATGGGATATGGCCCAACCGCTCGGGCCCAGCGACAGCCCGCACGAGTGGGCGACATTAATAACGCCCACGCGGTTAAGCGAGGCCCATCCTCTAAACCCTAACCAGCCTCCAAACCCTAATCAGGCGCCACCCTACACGGAAGGCTAAGAGTCCCTACAGGCGGAAGGCTAAGAGCCCTTATGGGCGAGAGGAACAGTCCCTACGTGCGAGAGGAAGAGTCCCTACATGGGAGGGGATCAGATCCCGCCTTAAGGGTCCTCAGATATGTATAAATAGGAGTTAAATCGAAGGTAGAAGGGTTAGCAACTTGTTGAATACTAAGAGCTTTTAGCTACACTCACTGTAATCAAATCATAGTGAAAGTATTGAGGAATCACTCCTCCGTGGACGTAGATCTTATTTGGATCGAACCACGTAAAAGCCTTGGTGTTCTTTACTGCTTTACGTAAAATCTCGTATATTAACATACACTAGATTTATCAGTAATCTTTCACGAGTTCTGTATCTCTTAGCCGTCGTTTTTGGCCAAGTTTCGTTGCATGGTCTTCCCCGAAAAAAACGATAATAACTTTCAAATTACTCAATTTTGACCAAATTTTGATTTTTTATATCAGAAAAAGGTTACGCCTACTAGTTTATACAAAAAGTGGCCATATTTTACATAAATTTATAATTGTAGCTAAAATATCTCTATTATAGTAATATAACCATTTTTCACAATTAATAACTCTTAATAATTAAATGACCATGATTTTATTTTTTTGGTACAAGGACTAGCCACCCGAAAGGAGAAATAAAAAATTAATACATTTTATATAAGATGATTTGTAGTGCTCCAAGCCTTTGTTTTGACGTGTTCTTCGCGTTGTATCTGAATGACATGGCCCATGACTCAAAACCAACCATCAAAATTCTCTGTTTCTCTCTCCCCCCTCAGCCCCTCCCCTCTCTCATCTTCTTTTGCACTAACTAAATTAACGTTTTCTCCCTCCCTCGTCTCTGTCATCTATGCAATTTGCCGTCTCTTAAAAGAAAAAGAAAAAAAACTCAGATGACAAAAATTTGAGCAGCTTCTTTCCAGCCTCACCGCCCATTACACATCCGACGACGTCGTTTTGTCTTGTCTCCGATGGCCCATCATCCTCTTCGCCTATCGAGCATCGATCCTCGGATGCCTCCCCCCGCGCTCGATGCGGTCTCGCCCTTCGGCAAGATCGGTGGCCTCGACCGCGACGACTTCCGAGAGCGGCGTACGAGGTGTTCTTCACGTCGTGCCGCGCGTCCCCGGGGTTCGGGGGGCGGAGCTTGATCACGTATTACAACAGCTTTGAGGAGGGTGGGGAAGGAGATGGATTCGGGTCGCCGAAGCCGCCCGGGGTCGGGATGGCGGTGACCAGCCGGGTGAAGAGGGCTTTGGGGCTGAAGATGCTGAGGCGGTCGACGTCGAGGCGGAGCAGCTCGTGGGGGTCCAACCCCTCGTCGCCGAGGGCGGGGAGCCCGAGGGTGTCGCCGTCGTCTGTGGTGAAGAGGCGGCCCATGACATCGGCGGAGATCATGAGGCAGCAGATGTGGGTGACGGAGCAGAGCGACAATAGGCTGCGGAAAACTCTCATGAGGACTCTTGTTGGCCAAGTACGTAAAATATGTATTTATTACATATTTCCTTGCATGACAAAACAATCACATTTCTTCAAACAATTATTTTGGGATATATATTTCGGTAAGATGATAAATGGCTCATCAAATCCTCGCGAGAAACCTTGTATAATAAATAATTAATTACAGCTTAATATCCGAATTATTGATCTTTCAAATGTCTCCCCAGCTATATATAATTACAATCAAACAATCGAACTATTAATAGAAATATTCAAATCTATACCTAATTATAATTAACTACTCAAACTATCACATACAAAATTCAATTTTTGGTCACAAAAAGATTTCATGACTCGTTGGAATTAATTATTATTATTGGGCAACGAAATGGCATTAATGCTTTGGTGTCAATTCATTTTCAAAATCTAATGGGAAATGGATTTTTGAGACATTTTTGTTAATTTTGTGATAGTTCTTGCATACAATTGTAATTATGTATATTTTGATATATTTTTATTACAAGATCAGTTCGGGTTCAATTGTAATTATGCATGATTATTGATTAATCATAATATTTTTATTAAAATGTCAATAATTCAGGTATAAAACTGTAAATTTCGCATCCATTAGTTGAAGGCTTATTTATGTGAAAATAAAGCTTATTTTGTGTTAATTGCAAATCAAATCAAATCCCAACCTTTTAGCATTTTAAAAAAGTTTCAATAATATCCCTAACATTTCGATTTGTATTAACAAAGATGGGGAGGCGAGCGGAGACGATCATCCTGCCGCTAGAGCTGCTCCGCCATTTGAAGCCGTCGGAATTCGCGGACGCAGAAGAGTACCACCAGTGGCAGAAGCGACAGCTCAGAGTCCTCGAAGTAGGGCTCCTCCTCTCCCCCTCAATCCCACTGGACAAATCCGACGCCTCAGCCGAGAAGCTGCGCGCCATCATCAACTCCGCCGAGGGCAAGTCCATCGACACCGGCAAGAACTCCGAGACCATGCGCTCCCTCTGCAGCTCCGTCGTCTCCCTAGCCTGGCGCAGCACCGACGGCGGAAGAACCGACGTCTGCCACTGGGCGGACGGCTACCCCCTCAACGCCGAGATCTACAAAACCCTCCTCCTATCCATCTTCGACATCAAGGACGAGACTTTAGTCCTGGACGAGGTGGACGAGCTGCTGGAGCTGATGAAGAAGACGTGGTCGACGCTGGGGATCAACAAGCCCATCCACAACCTGTGCTTGACTTGGGTGCTGTTCGAGCAGTACGTGGCGACGGGGCAGGCGGAGCCGGATCTGCTGGTGGCGTCGCTGACGATGCTGACGGAAGTGGCGAACGACGCGAAGAAGGCGGATCGGGAGGCGAGTTATATGCGGATGGTGGCGTCGCTGGTGAGTGCGATGAAGAAGTGGTGCGAGATGAGGTTGGTTGACTATCATGGGAATTTCGACGTGGGTTCGGTTGGGTTGATGGAGAGCGTTCTTCCTTTGCTTTTTTCGGCTACGAAGATATTGGAGGAGGATGTGGCTACCTATATTCATCAAGATAAGGCCACCGGGAATAAGGTCGATTACTACATCCGCTCGTCTTCCAGAAATGCGTTTGCCAAGATGCTGGAGGACCACAATGCTGCGAATATAGATACACACAGAGTGAGTGAAATGATCATCAAATTAGCGAGAGAGACAGAACAAGTAGCATCCAAGGAGAAGGAAATCTTCAGTCCTGTGATGAAGAAGTGGCACCCCATTGCTGCCGGAGTTTCCGCGGTCACGCTGCATACTTGCTACGGGACGTTGCTGAGGCAGTATCTCAGCGGCGCGTCGGCGCAGATGAACGAGACCATCTTGGTGCTGCAGAGAGCTGGGAAGTTGGAGAAGGCGTTGGTGCAGATGGTGGTTGAGGATTCCGTCGAATGCGAAGACGGAGGCAAGGCCATTGTCCGACAAATGGTTCCTTACGAAGTCGACACCATTATTCTCAAACTCTTGAAACAGTGGATGCAGGAAAAGCTCAGGATTGGGAAGGACAAACTCCAGAGAGCAAAAGAAACAGAAGTAATTAACCTAACCTTATTATTGTTATTAACACATTTTTTCATTGAAGTTGCAATTAAAACATGACTTTTCAAAACATTAGTTAAAAAATACAACTTTTCAACTTTTTACAATTATAATAATAGTCACAATCTTTTTCATCGAGTGGTAACATGTCCAATAGTTTTTTATTCTGTAAAAGTGTTGGAGCATGGCATTTTTTGGACCTTACATCAGACTCGGGATGGGGGGGTTTATTATTGTAAAAAACTGAAAGGTTGTGTTGTAATTGCGACGTTTGAAAAATCATGTTATAATTACAAATTCGGTGAAGTATTGTGTTAAAATTAGTAATTAACCATTAGTATTCTTAATACACTCAACTTCATATTTCTCTAACCATTTGTTTGCAGACATGGAATCCGAAATCAAAATCAGAACCATATGCTCATTCAGCTGAAGAAATGATCAGATTTTGCAAGGAGACTATAGAGAATTTCTTCGAAATTCCAATAAACCTATCGGAGAGTCTAGTCTATGATCTGACCGACGGCTTGGAGCATGTGTTGGGAGATTACATCACATTCGTCGCATCATGTGGTAAACAAAAAATTCTTTTCCTTGTATCTATGGCTGGAGAAGTGATAATATTACTCACTTTTTGAGAGCACATTTTTGTAAGTATCACTCAATTTCATACTACGTTGGCAACTATTATTTTTATTTAATAATTTCTTTTAATTCAAATACCTTAAAAATAATCATTGACATAACTGATTTTATAAATTATTATTGACACCACTAATTAATTCAAAGCCCGATATGTTCATTTTCCCTTCAAATAAGTGCATAAAAAGGATAAATCGAGTTTTAATTTTTGTGTAATTTTTAAACTAGTGATATCAATAATAATTTCGAATTAAGATACTATAATCAAAATAAATATATAAAATAGGATAAAGTTAACAAAGACTAAACATAAACTGTGTACACGACATGTACTATTCGAAGGTGGGTGACATATCACATATGGCTTCTCCCTATAATAAATCAGGGGCGGAGACATTTTTTTTAATTTTTTTTTATTTTAGCATCTTTGTAGTAAAAATAAAATAAAATCAACTTTAACTTCCTATAAGCTATTAAGTTATATTTATGGCTCTACCACTTATTGTAATTCATATATTCTTTCAGGGTCGAAGCAGAGCTATCTCCCGACGCTTCCGCCGCTAACGCGATGCAGCAAAGATTCCAAGTTCATCAAACTGTGGAAGAAAGCCGCATGCAGCGTCGGAGCCGAGCAGCAGGAGGCGAACCAGAATTCCACGGCGGCGGAGGAGGTAAACCACCCTCGCCCGTCGACGAGCCGCGGCACGCAGCGTCTCTACATCCGCCTCAACACCCTGCACTACCTCGTCAAGCACCTCCACTCCCTCGACAAAATCCTCTCGCTCTCTCCGAAGGTGACGCCGTCAAAGAGCCGCCGCTTCGGGAGCAGACGGCAGCTCGGGCACTCCTACTTCGACCACAGCCGGTCCGCCATCCAAGCCGCGTCCCAGCAAGTGGCGGAGGTGGCCGCCTACCGCCTCATATTCCTCGACTCCAGCTCCGTCTTCTATGCGAGCCTCTACAATCCCGACGTCACAACCGCGCGCATTAAACCAGCTTTGAGAATATTAAAGCAGAATCTCACTCTCCTCTGCGCGATCGTGACCGACCATGCGCAGGCGCTGGCGCTGAAGCACGTAATGAGCGCGTGCTTCGAGGCGTATCTCATGGTGCTGCTGGCCGGGGGGAGCTCACGGATCTTCTCGAGGTTGGACCACGAAATGATCGAGGAGGACTTCGACGGGTTGAGGCGGCTTTTCAGCACTTGCAGCGAGGGTTTGATCGGGGAGGTGGAGGTGGCGGTGGAGGCGGAGGCGGAGACGGTGGAAGGGGTGGTGGCGCTGATGGAGCAGACGACGGAGCAGTTGATGGAGGATTTGAGCATCGCGGTATGCGAGGCGAGCGGGGTCGGGGTGGGGGTGGGGTTGGGCGCGGGGCAGAAGCTGCCGATGCCACCGACGACGGGAAAATGGAGTAGGTCGGATCCGAATACCATATTGAGGGTCCTTTGCCATAGGAATGATCGGGCTGCGAATAGTTTTTTGAAGAGAACGTTCCATCTAGCAAAGAGGACTGGCTCCCCTTGAAATTTTGTGTATCAAACAAAGTGTATATATTGCATATATGGTAAAAAGAATTGATGTACAATTTGGCAAGTATTACCTATTGATAGGGAAGTTGATCGACTCCTGTAATTTACACGTCTCCATCACATGATATCATTTGCTTCTTGTCTTTCCCTTACTATTGCTCATCCTTTAGTTTCTCCATAATTCAAACGATCAATTGAGACAACCACAATTCTTCCTCACATTGATTTTCGTACATCCGGCGGCAAGAGATAAGGGACTGTGATTTCCAACCTTTCGATTTGTTTCTTAATTAATATTGATTTGTTTCTTAATTAATATTGATCTGTTTGATGGTACAACATATCAAGATAATTATAAAAAAGCTCCATGTAAATCAAAACAATATATTCAACTTTTTATAAATATCATGTAATATATGATATATTTATATATGGGATGTTGCTAATCGATTGTTACATTTATTATTAATAAAGAACAACAACAATACATTAGATTACAATATTACCCTTAAATTAAATGTATGATGGAAATATAATATGCAATCTATATTTTGTACAAAATGTTCTTTTTACATTAGTATAGTAGATATATAGATATCTTGTTAGTGAAAAACTGCTGAATTATACTGAATTGACAATCAACAGCCCTGGCATCATAACACTGATCACCTGATGTGCAGGCGGCAGGCCCAACATTGGACGAACGCTAGAATTCATTTGCTTTTCATAAAGTTGCTCAAAATCAGAATGAAAGCGAAGGTGCTGATATTGTCTTGGCGGGGGGTTCAGGAATTACATTACATTACATTTCATCAGCAGAGATGTATAGTCACAAGTTAGAATGAGCTTACATTCTCCGTCGCAAAAGTCTTGAGAGGAAGAAAGCTTGGGGTGTAGATGGTTGTACAGCTGTAGCTACAGCGATCCGATTCAAACAAATCAACTTCTTGAATAGTTTTAGTATTGCTGGAGAAGTATAATGGTTTACCCCTTCCCCATTCCATCAGATGTTACCATCTTTGAAAACTTTGACCGGGCAAAGATATCCTAAATAATCATCCATATCAGCTTTCCGGATGATTAACCCTTCGTCCACGTTTAGATTTGTGAGGATCGTGAAAAGGAGGAGCAGAAAATGCTAAAACGTTCTGTTTCAAGATCAAGGCAAGAAATGCATCTTGAGAAGCCAAGAAGCCCTTTTTTGGCAACGTAGTTGCCAACTAGTGAATACTGCATTCCAACGATGCTCATCATAGTTGGGATAAAGCTCATCCACAAATTCAACAATTTTATATGGCTTTGAGTTCAATTGCAGCTCAAATACAGCTAAGCTTGGGATGGATTTAGAAAGATAGAACTTGACAAACTCAGGAGTCTCGAGCAGATCGAGCCATGGCTTACAAAGACACTTGCACCTCATAGTGGTTTTAGTGGGAAGTCTTAGGAAGATATTTAATTTGATCTCTGATGGCAGAAGTTTGAAGAAATCTTGCCCCATTTTGGAATTTTAAGCTGTTTATTAAAATTAAAAAAGATATAAAAAAAAAAAGCGGGAACAAAATCTTAATCTGATCAAAGAAAACATACTTGAAAGCTAATATCACAACATGAAATTGTAGGATTCCAATCCTTATCAGTAAGTGGCGAGTAAAATATTGAATTTAGGCCTAAACCTAAACCCTAACCCATCCGAAAAATCATCTAAAAAAATAATTTGGCAAATTTGGTAGGTCTAGTAACGAATTTTGCAGGAACCTAAATACAAAATATTACTTTCATGTCTGTTCAGCATCGTAGATCGAATAAATAAAGAGTAAAATCCAGAGAAAAAAAATCTGAAGAAGAAATAAGCATAACATAGATGGATAAAAATTTGTTGGAGTAACGATAAAACCTCATTTTCATCTTCTTCATCCGGCGAAGTAGAGGGCGGAAACCGAGGCGATGGGGAGAAAACAGAGTTCAAAACTAGAGTGCTAAATGAAACGATTGAGATATATTATTATTTATAATTAATATACAATATATATATAGGAGAAAGATAATGTATACTTTCGAAAACATTTCTAATGTATAAAAACCTAAATTCTGGCACCATTTATCATGCCCATGGCCATGTTCCCACTCAAATATGTCCTATCAATTTCTACAGCTTTTTTATATATATATATTTTTTTTTTTATTGTAATCTGTAAAGAAATATAAACCAGCAGTTTCTTCTAGGGGTGAGCAAAAAATCCGAAAATCGAATATCCGATCCGAACCAAATCGAAATTTAAAATTCGATTCGGATTTTTTGGATTTTCGGATCGGATCGGATTTTTTAAATCCGAAAATTCGAATTATATATAATATATATATATATATATATAATATTTTATTTAAATATTTTAAAATTTAATATAAATATATATAAGAATTAACAAAAAATGGTTTGGATTTTCGATTTTTTCATAATTTCGAAATTTTCGGTTCGGTTCGATTTTTTTTATAAAAAAATTGGGTTTTCGGATTTCGGATATTCGGTTCGGATCAGATTTTCTCTCTCTCAAAATTTGAATTTTCGGATCGATTCGAATTAGACAAAAATCCGAACCGAAATCTCAATGCTCACCCCTAGTTTTTTCGATTGACTATGCAAAAAAATATTACAAAAATCAAGATAGGATACTAAATTCAAAATTCAGACAAATTTAACTTGGAGCCAACTTCAGATTTGCCGGCTGTATAAAATAAGTACGACCAGCAAGTCATTTTTAATCCAAAACTTCATTTTCCAGTACCCTATGTTTTAAAATATAGATATCAATGCTTTATTTCAAATTATTCCAACCACATATTTCGTATATCTTACTCTATCTTTTTACATTTTAGTCACTTTAACTTAAGTATTAAATAAGTAATGTGTAATTGATGAATCTAGTATGTGAGTGTCGAGATTTATATAAAGCGATAAAGAACATCCAGCGCTTTTACGTGGTTCGATCGTTAATGAGATCTACGTCCACTTTAGGAATGATTCCTCAATACTTTTACTAGAGCTTTTCGCATGCAGAGTATTGGTTCTGCCTCAGATTCAAGAAATTGCTAACTCTTCTAACATCGCTTTCCTTCTATTTATACTGACCAAGATACGCCATCGTAGCGCGTCCGACCTCTCCATTGGTCGTGGTGTGACTCTTCCTCCGCATGCCTTCCATTGGCGGGCCGGGACCTTTCGCCTTCGTGCGCCACGTGGAGGTGGCGCTCGACCTGTTACAGGGCGTCCTCTCCATCGCCGAGGATAGCGGTTACGGGGGCTGTGGATTTTGGGCGATGATTAAGTCTCGCCTTGGGCTCGACCGCGTGGGCTCGCTATCGACGTTAGGCCCACTCGTTTGGGCTCATAGTGGACCCATCGGTTGGGCCATATCTCATCATAGCCATCCCCGAATAGCCGAGGGACGGCGAGGCCGAAAGTGAAGAAAGCCGCCGAGGTGAGGTGTGGCTTGGCGAAGTTGTTCGTTGGAGTTGTTGTCCTTTTAGTGTGATGGTCTTTTATCGTGCCGCTGAATCGAGAGATGTGGCATCGAAGGAAGTCGAGGTCCGACCTGATATCGCCTCTGCGTTTGTTACGCCGAGGTGCGGTGCAAAATGGTGTTTCTCCGTGGTGGGTGCGATGTCCGACCCGAGCGACCGCCTTTTCGGGATGCCGTGGTGTGTCTCGCCGCACCAGACTCTGCGGCTGGTTAGCCGAGGTCCGATCTGGTTGTAAGCTTTCCGTAAGCGGCGAAGCCGGTGACGGCGCCGAGGTCCGATGTGATTTCCTTGGCATTTGTGGGAAGGACGGGCGCGACTGGCGCCGCCATCCGGAGGACGCCGGGTCCGTATGATGATTGCTAGGTCGATCGGCGGCCGTCCTATCTGGCGTCGTCATACGCGCCAGCGGTAGTTGGGCACTCGAATCCGCGTGCGCGCGTAACGCACATCCAATCACGTGTGGCGCGTGTTGAATTTGAAACGGCAATTTGCGCGCGCCTAGTCTTATAAATAGGCGCAAAAGAGGCAACTGCTCACTTTCTTCTTCTTGACACTTAAAATTTCGAGAGAATTTTCGAGAGATTTTCCGAGTTGATCCCGATTTTATTGAAGTAGCCGTATACTACTTTGAAAAGTAAGTATGTTTTCTTCATCTTCTTCTCGCCCGAAAGTTCCCTTCCGCCTCGGGTTACGGGCGTGAGTTGCCTGTAAGAGACTATATGTGCTACAATGGTTTGGGTAGGTCCAGTAGGGTCGAGTTCTAGTATTCACCCGTATCCTCTGTATGGGATGGTGCGAAGGTGGGCGCGGTCGGATTTGGCGTTGCGTGAACTTTTGAAGTTGTTAGAGAGTCTGGGATCCGGGGAGGCGTGGTGGTGTCTGCCGCATCCCGACGATAGGCGATGGCCCTCCGGAGGGTTTATTACTGTCTATGTGAGCGGTTTGAGGCAGTCTTAGGTACCCTCATCCCTGTTTATCTTAGCCTTCAAGAGTATTTCCAAATCCCCATTTGTCAATTGACCCCGAATTCCGTTAGGTCGTTGGTGGGGTTTGGGGCTCTCTTGTTATGGCATTGCCGGCGAGTTGTCCTTCGAGGTATTGATCGCTTTTTAGCGTGAAGACCATAGGAGGGTGTACTATCCGTCACCCCGGCTGAAATTTAAGGTAGCCGTCCCTCCAAGGTGTCCCATCGGCGAGAATAGGTATTTCTTTCTGCGGTGAGGGAGCCGAGGTATGAGTGGGGTATCGACCTGTTGGTGGACCCAAAATCAAGCCCTTGGGCCATATGGAGGAGTTGTTGAGCGACCTTGGTGAGATCTTATCCATAAGTTACACCGAGGACGATCCGGGCAGGCCGGCCGAGTGTTTTCGGCCCGGAGCGTCGGGACCGGTGCAGACGGGGTGAGGCATCCCCTTTTCTTAGTCCTTATTCGCTTTATTTTGCTTTGTGCTAATGTGTCTTTCTCTTTTATGCAGATGAAGTTGAGGACGAGGTGGGCTCACCATCACGGGCAAGGCCGTGGCCGAAAAAGCAGAGGCGGGCTGGACCTAGTAGGGGCCCGAAGAAGGTGGACAGCATGGGCCACCGATGAGTGGGCTCGAGCCGGGTCCACCGGCCTCGAGTCATGACCTCAAGGCCGCCTGAGTACTGGTACCGCCCAAGCTTGGTCGCATCCCTCCCCGAGGTACGTAGGCTTCTTCATATTTAGATTTGTTTGCTTCGCAATCGGTCATTGACTTGTGCATCTCCTTTTCCAGGGTGGGAGCTCGATGATGGGGGCCTGCGTGCTACCGGGAGCTGCAGAGTCGCCACGGGCTTGCACCGAGAGCTCACCGCAAGAGGCGCTGAACGGAGCTTGCCGCTGGGGCGGAAGCCGAGACCGCCGCCACCGCGAGGGCGAAGCCGAGGCGCCAGGCTTCGAGGCCGGGAGGGCTGCTGCCGAAGCCGCCTCAAGAAGAGGCACTGGCACCGGAGGCCGCCTGTGAGGTCGAGGAGCTCAAGGAGGAGCTGGCCGGGCGGCAGGAACTCGTCGACGAGAGGAAAGGCAAGGTGGCCGACCGTGGACCCTTGTTGAGGGCCTTTGCACAAATGGCTCATCGAGTCGGAGAGCTTCTCGGCTTCATTGCCGATCTCGCCGTCGTCTTTGCCGGCGGTGGTGTCGGATCACCTGGGGAAGCTGGCGGCCGCCATGCCTGATTTTGATAAGGTCAAGCATGGGTGGACCGAGGTCGACCCAAGAGAGGTGGACAAAGCTTACGCCCGGGTGATCTACGGGGCTGACTCCTTCCCAGTGCTGGAGGCTCTGGCATCCAGCTCTACCCTCCTGACTGCTGAGGTCGTCGCCCAGTGTAAGGAGGACGAGGATCGCGAGCTTCAGGAGCTCCTTGCTGAGGTCCGGGAAAGCCGGCGGAGGCGGAGGCGGCGAGGAGGAGGCGGGGTCGGAGCTCCCGGCGGAGTTGGGCACCGCAGGGAGCATCGAGGTCGCCGAGACCGCCATAGCCCGAGGTCGGTGGGCTGAGGTCGATGTAATAGCGTGAACCGCGGGTCGATAGGACCACGAGTCTTTGTAATAATTTTCCCTTTGTTGAGTAATAAACGCAATATTTTGAAGATTTGTGTTGTCTTGTTTATTTTCGATATTCACACCGAATGGATCGGACTTGACCATGAATTGTCGACAAAGTTAAAAGAGGTCCGAGGTGCCTCGGGTGAGAGGACGAAGAGGTACTTTCTGGAGGAGCCGGTGTCGACCGACCCAAGTTTTGGCCACTATGGAAGTCACCGGCTCGGCCGTCACGATCCGAAGAAGAAGTTGACGAGGCTGATCGGAAGGGCCCGCCCGGCCGAGAACGAGGCGCTGAAGTTGAAGGTCGCGCAGGCGGAGTCCGGGGCGACATATCCGCCAACGCTATCCAAGGACGTTTGATGCGGTCACGAGGAACAACTGAATCGATCGCGGGAGAGCTCGCTCGGTTGTCGGAGGAGCATGCAGAGTACGAGAGGGTAGTCCGCCGAGTGGTGGGACTACCATATCCGGTCGACGACCGAGTCCAGAGCTTGTCGGAGGCATGGTGCTAAGGGATGAGGAGGGCCCAACAAAGAAGAAGTTCAAAGCTGCGCCAACTCCGTGGTGAAGTTTATGGAGATGTATGATATCGTCGAAACGTCGCATGCCCGCGCGACGGCGAGGCCACAGCCGGCTCCGCCGACCGATCATAGAAGAACCCGCAGAGGCGGGCGGCTACTCGATCATGCCGAGGTATGCGAGGTTGATGGGTCCGCAGGGCGGATTATCCGGGGCGATCCTCTGGGGCGGACGGCGACCGAGGACCTCGGTCGGCGACGGAAGAAGCGGGGGGGTCGGTAGTACTCCCGACCGGTGTCCGGTCGGTGTGACCTCGGTGCATCCCCACCGCCGGAATGCCCAGACGCTTTCGCCGCCACTCAAGTGTCCTGTGGTGAAGGTGACCACGAGTCGATGCTTCGTCAGGGCGCCTCGAGCCCGCCCGAGCGCGGAGGAGCAGTGCCGTGGTGATTCGGCCTTATCGACCGGGTCGAAGGCACCGAGTTCGCTCGGCATACATCGTCGGCTGGAGATTTTGTAGAGAATTGGTGCAGCCGGTGGGTCTGGCGGCGGAGCCCTAAGCCCGAATGAGGCTATGTATAGTATAGACCTTGATGTAGATATAAATTATTTAGACTGCTTCAAGTGTATATTTTCCCTCGAGAGGTACAAACATAACTTAGGACTTCGTTTTGGTCGTAAATGTATTTATACTTTGTATACATAGGTGTGTATTTTCCCAATAAAGAGGTATAAACGAGCTCAAGCCCTGTTGTCTCAGATATGGCTTGGTACTTTGTTTGTAGTCGTTAATGCATTTAGACTTTGTACCGAGTGCATATCTTCCCAAATAAAGGGGTATGAGATGGCGAGATCGGTCTCGATGTCGCTACATGTAATGAGTAATCGATCCAACTTAATGGGTAATCAGATGCTTTGCGTGTAGACGCCCAACTTAATGGGTAATCAGACGCTTTGCGTGTGACGCCCAACTTAATGGGTAATCATGACGCTACCCTACTTGGTGGGATTTTCATCTTCGTAGGCGCCCCTGTGAAGGTTTAAATGTGGTGTATCCAAACAGATGTTCACATATGTACGAGACGAAGTGAAATATTCATTATAAAACAAAGTGTTTTATCAACATGTAATCAACATCGCACTTGGCAAAGCAATTAAGGAACTAACATGATGCCGACTTTAAATCGAAGCTATGTAAAATACCTCCTTAAATGCATAATGTGCCAAGTTCGGGGACAAGTGCACCGGACAAGTGAGCCACCTTGTAAGCCCTTTGCCGAGGTCCTCGTGAACGCTGACGGGGCCTTCCCATGTCGGATCCAACTTGTTAAGACGCCACCCACTCTCTTGGCTTCATTATTCCTTAGGGCGAGGTCGCCCACATGGAGCCAGGAGGCTTTGACCGCTTGTTGTGGTACCGTGCGACTGGGCCTCAGATTGGCTTCGTTTATGAAGGCGAGCTCGCGCTTCCCCGAGGCGCCAAGGTTGGTCCGCAGTCTTCCTCGCTCCGGCTCGGTCGGTGGAGAGTCACGAGGGCATGCCGCCGATCTTAGCCGTATGACGGCCTCGATCAGTGAGACCGAGGCTAAAGGGGTCTCCCGTGCGCCGTCTCGAGGCGTGGTCCCAGGGACCGAGGACTTGAGGAGATTTTCACCCGATCGCCTTTAGCTCGATCCACCTCTTCTTCAATCCTTATGACGATCGTGCGGTTCGTCACCCTGGTCCGACCATTCGCTTGCGGGTGTGCGATCGAGGTGAAGCGTTGATCGATCCAAGCTCTTCGCACCACCCTTGAAGTTTTTGTCGACGAATTGAGTGCCGTTGTCCGAGACCAGGATGTGCGGTATGCGGAAGCGGCAGACTATATTTTTCCACACAAAGGTTTGAATCCTTCTGCTCGTGAGGCTCGAAAGTGGCTCGGCCTCGACCCATTTTGTGAAATAGTCTATGGCTACGACTAAATATCGAAGCTGACCTGGTGCTCGGTCGAACGGGCCAACGATGTCGATCCCCCACTGCATGAAAGGCCACGGACTGCAGTACGCCAAATCGATGAGGCGCTTTTGGTGTGAGTGAATCGGCACTTTGGGCACTTCTTGACGAGCTCGGCCGATCTTGTACAAGTGAGCCAATAATATCCCGACCTCGGTCTTCTTTGAAAGTGCTCGCGACCGATGTGGCTTCCACAAGACCCTCGGAATTTCATTGAGCACGTGGTCGGCTTCTTCGGCCCGAGGCATCACGGAGGGTCAAAGGTAAGACTTCCCAGAGAGCCCTCATACATGAGATACTTCGGGATTTTGCCATCATTTTTTCGCTTCGGTGATCCGAAGGTAGTGCGCCGTGTTCCGTGTAGGCCTTCGTGAGACATCCAATTCGGCTCTATCTCGGTGATGATGCCGACGTGACTCCGCTATGCTTCGGAATGAATCTCCTCCATCGGTGGACTTGTTGACGACGCAGCTAACTTGCCGAGGACGCCACCTATTGCCTCCTGGGATTCGGTGGATCTTGAAGCACCGAACGAGGTCAACATCTCCTTCGCCTTCTCGAGGTATTGTTTCATTCGGTCCTCCTCGGCCTCGTGATTTGCCTAACACTGGTTCACGACGACCGGAATCGCCAAGATTTGGATCTCATCCACCTCGCCTCCTTAGCGGGCTGAGTCCCGAGATTAGGGCCTCATACTCCACCTCGTTGTTGGTGGTCGGGAAGGTAAACCGGTGCGTGGGTGACTTCTTGCTTATTTGGGCCGAGGAGGAGGATGCCCGCCCGCTGCCTGCTCTTGCACGATGCTCCGCCCACGCACATCCGCCAAAGAACCATCCGTGGTGTTAGGGACGGCTTCCTCCGCCGTGGGGCGGGAGCTGGAGTTACCTCACCGGAGAGCCTACCTCGGTGAATTTGGCCTCAACCGGAAGTCGGCGAGCTTGCCTTTATGGCGGTGCGGGTGAGTACGAATGTCGTGCTCGCCGAGCTCCAAAGCCCACTTAGCTATACGTCCGGACGACTCGGGTTTCAACAAGACTTGTCTCAAGGGCAAGTCGGCTTAGCACCGGACGGAGTGAGCTTGGAAGTAGGGTCGAGGCGTCGTTTGGCGTCACCAGGGCCGCTATTTTTTTCGAGGCCGAGTACCTTGTCTCGGTCCTTTGAGAGCTCTACCGATAAAATAGATGGGAGTTGTCGTCCCACCTCATCCCGCACCAAGATCACGTTGATGGCCTCGTCCGAGGCGGCCAAATATAGGAGAGATTCACCTTGCTTGGGGCGGACGGGTCGGCAGGTCGGCGAGGTACTCCTTCACATGCGAACGCGGCCTGGTGTTCCTCCCGCCAGCGAAGTCCCGAGCCCTCCTCGTGATTTTGAAGAATGGGAGCTGCTTCTGCGGCTCGAGAGAAATCACTGAGGGCGGCTAGGCACCCGTGAGTTTGTGGATCTCACGGATGGTCCTCGCACCGCATGTCGAGCACCGCCTTCACCTTGGTGGGATTGGCCTTGAGCCCTCCCGAGAAACCCAAAGATCCCAAGAACTTGCGGTCTTCACCATAAATGTACATTTCGGGGTTGAGTTTGAGGTTGGCCGACCCGAGGAGTTGGAGGATGGTGCCGAGGTCGCCGGTGCAGCCTCCGCTTTCCTCGACTTTGACTACTATGTCGCCGACGAGACCTCGACGATCTCCCGATGTGGTCTTTGAATGTTGCATCCACCATCCTCCGGTAAGTAGCCCGGCGTTTTTGAGGCGAAGGGCATCTTCCCAGACGCAAAGACGCCAAGTCGGTGATGAACACGGTCTTTGGTGCGTCCTCCGGCTCATCGATTTGGTGGTACCCTCAGATAGATCCGTGAAGTTCGAACATCTCTGGCCCACCAATGCCTCCACCTTCTTGTCGATATCGGGGAGGGTAGCAATCTTTAGGGCGATGCTTGTCGAGGTCGGTATAATCGACGCACACGCGCCACCCTCCGTCGAAGCTTCGGACCACGATCGGATTAGCCATCCAGTCGGTATTCGACCTCGAACAAGATCTTGGCCTTGAAGTTGAGTCACCTCGTCCCTTACGACCGGCCGCGCCCGCCGAATATCCTTTTCTTCTCACGGACCGCTTGGTAGCCGGTCGATGTTGAGGCGCGAGTTATGAGCTCGGGTGACACTCCGGTCATATCGAAGGGGACCAAGCAAACACGCCCCTATATTCTCTCGTAAGTCGATGACGTGGCCGCGGACGTCCGCTGGGCCCCGGTGCCGACTGACGACCTTCGGGCGATCGTCGTCAGATAGTTGGAGGCCCTCGGTCCGTCATCCCGGTGCCGGCCTCCGAGGGCTCGGTAATTGCTATGCCCGGGCGAGGCCGATCTTGAGTTGAGAGTCGTAGGCATTCTTTTCCGCCGCTTGGTCTCCCCGGATGCCGAGCACTCCCACCGGGGTGGGAATTCGACGGTGAGGCGGTAGACCGAACAGACGGCCTTGGTGGCGTCTGCACCAATCTCTCCCGAGGATGATGTTGTGCGGAGAGGAGCTCGGACCGGGAAGAATCGGATGGCCTTGGTGACCGACTGGAGCCCGCCTACCGTGACCGGAAGGGTGATGACCCCTGGCCGGATCGCTTGAGTGAAGCTCCGAATCGAGGGCGCGGAGTACCGAATGCCTCCGACCTCAAGCTTGTCCGCATACGGAAGATGATGCCGACGGAGGTCCGGCGTCGATATAGACCCGTGGACGTTTTGTTGCCCACCGCACCAGATCGTGATGGCGCCCGCGCGGCATGATCTTGGGCACGGGTCCTCCTCGAGAACGTTATGTTCTCACCATCCCGAGTCGCTTGTTCTTCTGGCTCTTGAGGCCGGCCTCCGGCGTCGTTCTTGTGGGACGACCTGTCGTCCCGAGGGGCAGTCCGTAACAACATAGACCCGCTCCATAGCGCTGGGACCTTCGCCCCGCCGCCTTCGAGTTGGGTCGCCACGGGTCGGCCGCAGCTGTTGCCACCTCCGCTCCTTCCGCTCTTTCTTCTTGGACCACCGTCCGAGGTATTTCTTGAGGCCCTCCTTAACGAGCTCGCCGATCCGTGAGCCTGTGTTTCAGCAATCCTCGGTATCGTGACCATACCCTTGGTGATAGTCACAATACTGCCTCAGGACCTCTTCGATCCCCTTCATGGGGCGGTTTCGGAAGAGCTCGCGTGGAGCTCGAATATTTCCGCCTTGATTTGAGTAGGGGCGCCTACCACTGTGGTTGGGCCGAGGTCCGAGCCTGACTCCAAAGGCCCTCTCTTGATTCTCGAAGGCGCCTCGTGATCGGCCCTCGACCCGGCCATCCGACTTTTTCTCTGGACCGCCGTCCTGCATTTCCCGCTTCTTCCGATCCGACTGCCTCCTCGACGAAGTTGTCCACCAGTTCCAAAGCTTACTCGCCGTCTTTGGTTTCTCCCCGTGATTTCTTTGTTCACCACCGGGTCGGATCCCATTTTGAACGCGTTGATGATGTAGAGGTCGTTCTTTGTCGTCAATTTTGAGCGACTCTTTGATTTAACCTCGAGACGGTTTGACATCGTCTCGTCCCCGCCTGGCGGATTGTGAGCAGGTCGGAGGAAGGTCTGGGCGGCATCTTCCGATGAAGCGCCATTTGAACCGATCCATGAGGTCCCGGAAGGTGTATCTTTCGACGGAGCGAGGTGAACCAACGCCGTGGCGTTGGAGACCAAGACTCGGGAAGATTTTGCACATGTGAAAATCTTCCATTCCTCGATTCGCCATGTTGGTGGTGTAGGCGAAAAGAAAGTCGGAGGGTCTCCGAGGCCATCGTAGTCGCTATATTGGGTGCCCTGCATCACGGGCAAGGGCGTGTCTAGAATCTCCACGAGAAAGGGAGATGATCCTCCGCATGGTCGAACCCCGGAGATCGCCGCCGTCTCTTTCGGAGGGTGGGGATCGATAGCGACGCCTATCATCCCTCCGGTGATTCGACCGCCTTTCTTCCCTCCCTGCTTTGCTCCGCCTCGGGTCGGCATGACGAGGTGGAGATCGGCCCGCGAACGGCGAGGCGATCGATGATGGCGGCTCGCCCGCGGTGGCGGCTCCGCGAATGAGGCGGCGGCTCGGCGGCGGCGAGCGGTCCAAGGCGTCGGCGCGATGCGCGTTCTCGGCTATCTCGCCGAGGTGGGATCTGGCTATTTCGGATGGGGGAGCGGCTTCGGGCGGCCGTGGTGTTCAGTCCGGGGGCCCTCGAGGGGCCCGCTCCTTTGGTCCTCTGGTTGAGGAAGCTTTGGAATTGGCCAAGATTGGCGTGGAGGAACTCGCTCACAGCTCGGCCGAGGACCTCGTGGGACGAATGAGCTGTTTGCTCGTCCTCGTTGAGGTCGACATCTTCCCTACGTTGGGAAGCGGTCCCGAGGGTGTATGGAAACATTTTCCATGTTGCCCTCAGGAGTGTGGGCGCTCGTGGCGTCCGCGATCTCCTTTCCGCGACGCTGAGTGACCACCTGGTCGTCCTCAGCCCGGTTGTTGCCAGCGTGGGCGGCGGTTGTGCGTGTTCTTGCCATTTAGTTGTAGAGGGAAACGAAGCTTTCTTGTTCAGCTTCCCACAGACGGCGCCAATGATGAATCTAGCTATGTGAGTGTGCGAGATTTATATAAAGCAATAAAGAACACCTGTGCTTTTACGTGGTTCGATCGTTAATGAGATCTACGTCCACGGAGGAATGATTCCTCAATACTTTTACTAGAGCTTTTAAATGCAGAGTATTGGTTACAAGCCTCAGATTCAAAGAAATTGCTAACTCTTCTAACATCGCTTTCCTTCTATTTATACACTCCGACCGCCATCAGAGGCGCCCGACCTCTCCATTGGTCGTGGTGTGACTCTTCCTCCGCATGCCTTCCATCGGCGGAGCCGGGACCTTCGCTTTCGTGCGCCACGTGGAGGTGGCGCGACCTGTTCCGGGGCGTCCTCTCCATCGCCGAGGATAGCGGTTACGGGGCTAGGGTTTTGGCACGATTAAGTCTCGCCTTGGGCTCGACCGCGTGGGCTATCCCTATTATTTTTAGGCCCGGATCGTTTGGGCTGTTAGTGGACCAGTCGGTTGGGCCATATCCCATCAAATAATCAAATTAATTATGTCAAAATAAGTCATCACATCTGTCATGTTTGCTCTTGTGATTTTGGAACTACTAGTCATTTGTTTTTTAACTTTACCGTGTCAAGTACCATTTGGCTAAAGATTAAAAAATGGCTCAAGATCATGCATGATATGACCATAATCAAAAGTGGGATGATTAAATTTGCTAGCAAGAAATGACTAGATTTTTTTAGGGATCCATATTGAAGTTGAGTTTCTTGTTAAGAGTAACAAGACAAATGCCTTTTGTTGGAAAACGTAAAACAAAATAGTGAGAACTTGCAGTTCCATTAAATTTGATCATTATATAAACGTGAAAATAAAAAAAAGGTTGGAGATCAAAACTAACAATAAACTTAAATGCAATCGAAACTAAAATGAAACAAAACCGTAAGCTAAATGCCGAGTCGAGGAGGCCTCTTTCCAAGACGAGATACGCCCGGTAGTGCTCTCGGTTCAGCGTATCGTCCCCAAAGATGAAACGGCGTCTCGTGGGTGGCAGCACCATGACCAACGAGCTCCGCGAATCGGACGGAGGCGAGAAAAAGCTTGACACAAAGTATGTATGCGAAAGTGCTCTAAAGTATGCCGGAATGCTTTTGCGAGGGTGGTTTATCGCCGGGAGACATGTCCTATTTATAGGCGCCGTCCCCTCATGGAAAGCATCTTGAGTCAACACCCGCATTGATGTCGGGTGTTACGAGTTATGTCCCCTATCGAGTGCGGCGGTTTCGGAGACAACGTGGGCACGCTTCCGCAGAGCCATCATGTCGGAACGTTACCGACGGTTACGATGAATCGACAACGCGTGCGTCGTGTTCATTGGACGATCCGGACGCCTCTTCAAGTGCACACAGAGCCCAACGGATTGGGCCACACGAGTCGGGCCCTGATCAACTCCATCGCACGCCAGCCCAACGGATCGGGCTAAACGAATTGGGCCTCTGACCAACTCCATCTTTGGGCTCGATCAAACGCTGATCCAAAATATAAGGACAATGGGCCACGGAATCAGCCCACGAAGCAAGCCCACGAACAGCCCAAAGAATGCCCAAAGACCACCCAAAGACCAATCGCAAGATCCAAGATCCACGGACCACGATCCACGATCCACGAACCACCTGACCACGGACCAGAGCCGAGCCGAACCGAGCCGAGCGGAGCGGAGCGTGGGCGTGGGCGGCAAGGCGCATGGCACGGGCCGGGCGCCGGCCCGCACCGGCGGCGGCGGCGGCATGTCTACAGGCGTGGGCTTTCCACCCCATCACTTGTGCACATAATTATACTAAGTGTTCAATGAACCACTTATATAGACAATTAATGAAGGTACATTAATCAATGTGGGATAAGGATTAATTAATCCATGCTTATCCCATTAATCAAATAACTCCATGTTTAAGTGACAAACTTTGATCCATTATTTCTCACCACCGAAATCGGATTTGAGAACGTGAATACACCACCATCATCTACTCGAACGTAGATCGATCCTATGCCGCTTAATTTCACAAAATTAAACGTTACGCCACTCAAAATCTTGGTCAAAGTAGCTTCGAAACTCGACCACATATATAATAAACATATATATATATATACGTGATTTCCAACAATCCCCACATGAGTGGAAATAGCCATATGCATGTATGCAGACACACTCCCCTCAAGAGATGTTAAAATATTTGGACAGTGGTTTATAGCCTTGAACCTTCCATAGTTAGTACCATCGAGTACACAAAGGATTAGTGGACACGATGCTTGAACTATTCCCCACAACGTGCATCGAGACAATGGTATTAACACTTTAACACCTCAACCTCATCCGTTCTCACGCTTGATTCCATTTTGGCCATGGACATCCACTTTGGATTCATAAGTGTTTTGTTTGAAGCGCCCCACTTCGCACTTACATAGGTGATTCTTTACCGAGTATCTTGCCATACTCAACCTCCTCGAGGTATCTTAGGAATCATTAAGAGTCAACGACTCAACCTCACCACTAGGTAAGTTTTTCAACACTCGCTTGTTTTTAGGAACAGACTAACTCGAGTGTTTATACACTAACTCCTATAGCTTAGTTCTCCCATTGAACCAAGTTCTTGGGATCTCCACCATCATGGTCAAGTTACCACTATGATTGTTCTTAAGATGTGGATTTTAATCCCATTCCTCTAAAGAACTTGATCATTTGATCCCTGCTCAACCCTTTGGTTAACGGATCTACAGATTATCTATCGACTTGACATAGTCAATTGATATAACCCCACTGAGATCAAATGCCTCATCAGATTATGTCGCCGACGATATGTCGAGACTTACCATTATACAAACCACTTTTCGCTCTTTCAATAGCCGCTTGGCTATCACAAAGAATCATCACGGTGGCACGGGTTTAGACCAACATGGAATATCTTCCAAAAATTACGGAGCCACTCGGCTTCCTCACCGCCTTTATCCAAAGCTATGAATTTCGATTCCATGGTGGATCGGGCTATACACGCCTGCTTCATGGATCTCAAGAAACAACCTCCCCAATCGTGAACACGCACCCACTTGTAGAAAGTGAATCTTCGTGTCGATATCCAATTGGCATCACAATACCCTTCAAGCACTTGGGGATATCTCGTGAATGCACCCATGATTTTGAGTATACTTCAAGTACCTCAAAACTCTCACTAAAGCCTTCCAATGCTCCTTGCTCGATTGCTCGTGTAACGACTCAATTTGTTCACGGTATGAAGTTATGTCGGGTCGGGTGTAATTTGTAAGATACATCAAACACCCGATGACCTTAGCATAGTCTTCTTGTCCAATGTGTTCACCCTCGTTTTACTCAAGTGAACATTGAGCTCAATGGGGTCTTAGCAGTAAACTATCAAACGCGTTGAATTTTTAAGCACTTTCTCAACGTGGTGAGATTGTGTCAAGATAATTCCGTTTGATCTTCTTAAAATCTTGATTCCAAGAATCACATCGCTAATCCCATGTCTTTCATGTCAAAATTTCTTTTTAACATGCGCTTTGGTCATTAATGACTTGAGTATTGCTACCCATGAACAACATGTCATCTACATACGTACACACTATAACATAACCATTATCGTTGTTCTTAACGTAGACACATTTATCACATTCGTTGATCTTGAAACCATTTGCCAACATTATATTGTCAAATTTCATGCCATTGCAACGGCGCTTGTTTCAAACCATATAGAGACTTCACGAGTTCAGATACCTCGCCTCGTTAACCCGGTACTACAAACCCTTCTGTTGCTCTATATATACCTCATCCTCGAGGTCACCGTTCAAAACGCAGCCTTAACGTCCATTTGATGAATCTCAAGATTGTGCAAAGCAAAGAATTGCGGTAAGCACCCTAATAGACGTAATCCTCGTCACGGTGAATAGGTATCAAGAAATCGCACCCTCTCTTTGTTTAAACCCTTCGACAACCAAACGGGCCTTATACTTTTCAATTGATCCATCTACCTTGTACTTTCTTTTAAGGATCCATTTGCATCCTAAGGGCTTACAACCTTCCGCAAATCAACCAAAGACCCAGTGTGGTTTTGCGAAATAGAATCAATCTCACTTTAAATGACCTCTCGCCAGAGCATCCCGTCGACCGAGCATAGGCTACTTTGATCGACGTTGGTTCTTCGTCCAACATGAACGCAATATAGTCGGGACCAAAATCCTTTGGCTCGACTTATTGCCTCGCCTCGGTTCCGACCCTCCGGATCGACCTCGATCGCTATGCGATATCGGTTCTTCCTCCAAAGGTTTAGAACTCAAGCTTCACCATCGCTCTATTGCTAGAATCGCTTCACTTTTATCCTTGTCTTTATAGGGATAAACACTTTCAAAGAATATAGCATTCCTCGATTCAATCGTCACCCCCACAAATATATCCGTACCTCGACCGTGGATCGAAAAAAAGATAGGCGCCGATGTTCGAAGCATACCCAATAAAGATACAATCGATCGCTTTAGGTCCAATTGTAACTTGTTTAGAAGAGGCACCTCAACCTTCGCCAAACACCCCACACTTTGAGATATTTGTACGATGGCTTTCTTCCTTTCCACAACTCGTAGCGAGTGACATCCTTACCTTTGAGTGGAATCTTGTTCAAGATGTAGTTGGTCGTCAAAACAGACTTCCCCCACAAGTTCTGGGCAACCTCGAACTAATCAACAAAGCATTCATCATCTCCTTAAGTGTTCGATTTTACGCTCAAGAACGCTTATTAGACTGGGGTGAATAAGAGTCGTCGTTTGATGTATTATACCACTTTCGTTGCATAATGCCTCAAACGGAGCTACATATTCTCCCCTCTATCACTTCTAACAGTCTTAATTCGACAAATTAGTTGATTCTCGGCCGTTCTTGAAGTTTTAAAAGCTTCATAGCCTCGTCTTTACTTCTTAGAAGGTAAAGATAACAATATCTTATACATACCATCAATAAACGTGATGATGAAGTACTTTTACCACCTCTAGTTTGTACAAACTTTAAATCACACACATCGGTGTGAATAAGTTCTAGAGGCTTAGTGTCTGCCTCTACCGAATGAAACGGTAACTTAGCCATTTTAGCTTCCACACAAACCTCACATTTCGTTTGTATATTAACTTCATTTAACTTTAGCAAATCTAAATTTACTAATCTTTTATTGCATTTAGATTAACATGTCCTAATCTACAATGCCATAAATCGAGCACTTTCGGTCAGTAAGAGGAAGTAGATGCATTTTCATTAATAGCAATCTTGGGTACACGACGACAACCATTACATTCAATTTGAAAAGACCCCGAGAAGATAACCCCTACCAAGGAACTTCCCAAACTTAGTCAGACAAACTTGTCCGACTCAAAAACTAGTCTAAACCCTTTATTAACTAGAATAGAGCCCGACACTAAATTCTTGCGGATGTCCCGGATATGCAAGACATCCTTCAATGTGATCTCAATGCCGGATGATATCTTGAGCACCACATCACCAACTCCGCAACCTCGGACGAAGCTTGGTTCCCCATGTTGAGCTTCCTCCTCAACAGCTTGTGGGTGGAGAACGATCTTTCGGCGCAGACGCGTGCGCTTCTTGCCAGTGTCGATGAACCATCCACCTTGATTCTCGACGTGGTCGACTTCTTCGTCACCACAGCAGCCAAGTCATCCTTGTCCCATTTGTCAAGTCCTTCTCGACAATATTGGTAACTTGTTTAGCCTTCTTCTTCTTCGCTTCTGACGGTCCTTACTCGTGTGGCCATGCTTGCACAATTGTAACATCCCATCAAATTTACGGAAACCACCTTCCTTTGCCTTTGTCTTTGACATCGACTAACACGCTTGTTGGAGGACCGCCTCCAACATGTTGGCTTTAGCATCGATCAAGACTTTCGCTTTAAATCTTGTTTCTTCACGCCGACTCGATGCAGCGGTTTGACGATCAAGTCTTCAAGTGTCATATCCTTTCTCTTGTGCTTAAGGTAGACCTCAAGTCTCTCCACCCCGGTAGCTTCTCATCGTAGCGACGACAAAGCCGTCCGAAATAGTGTGCCCTTCGGCTTGAACCTCGTGCACAATGAGTTGAAACTCTTGACTGGTCCATGATCGGTCGGGAATCGACCATCTTGTAGTCCAAATATTTGGCTACAATGAACTTCTTAGTACCGCATCATCACTACGGTATTTCTTTTCTAACGCATCCCACATACATTTGATGTCGTTACAACAAAGATATACACTATACAAACTATCTTCTAAACTACCAAGTATAAAGTTTTACAAAGATAGTCGCCAAGGCGCCATTATCATATGCCGCCGGACGTGAAAGTCCGTCACCACCCCTGAACGACGGGCTCATCTTCCACCAAGAAGTTGGCGAAGCCCAACGTCGTGAGTAGAACAACATCTTTGTCGCCATCTCAAGTCGGATCCTCCAACTTTGGCGGCTTCTCGGCGGCATCATCCTCGCGTATGAACAGCACCGAGATCGATCCCAATCGATCCACCAACACCACTTGAAGTGTCTTTGGAACATGGAACTCGAATGAGAACCACCAAGTTAGATCCCATGGATCCAACAATGACCCACCGAAAAGTGCGATCGTCGAACCAAAGGAACCACTAAAAGTGGAACCAAACGTTGAACCACTAAGAGTGGAACCAACAGTCGACCCAATGGGTCCAATGGTTGACCCCGAAGGCATCAAACCAAACATGGTCGTAGCCATAGTGCCGAATCGATGGCAAGAAGAGGCAAGCGGCAAGAAGGCGTGAGCGGCAAGCAGCAAGAAGCAAGGTGGTAGTGGTCGCGTACGGCCGACATCTCCAAGCAAAGGTTTTAATTTCAAAGTTTTAAGTCAATTTGAAGTCGAACTCCTTGTGGCAAGTCTTATCTCGCCTTGCGATTGATGGAAAACGTATAAAATAAGACAGAACTTGCAAGGACATAACGTGAAATGTAAAGGTAGGAGATCAAAACTAACAATAAACTTAAACTAGAATCGAAACTAAAATGAAACAAAACAAGAAGCTAAATGCCGAGTCGAGGAGGCCTCTTTCCAGAAGACGAGATACGCCCGTAGTGCTCTCGCTCGCGATCGTCCCCAAAGATAAACGGCAATGCGTCCGTGGTGGCGAAGACCATGAGACCAACGAGCTCCCGCGAATCGAACGGAGGCGAGGAAAAGCTCGACACAAAGTATGTATGCGTGAAGTGCTCTAAAGTATGCCGGAATGCTTTTGCGATAGGTGGTTTATGCCGTAGACATGTCCTATTTATAGGCGTTGTTCCCTCATGGGAAAGCATCTTTGAGTCAACACCGCATTGATGTCGGGTGTTACGGAGTTATGTCCCCTATCGAGTGCGCGGTGGTTTCGGAGACAACGTGAGCACGCTTCCGCAGAGCCATCATGTCGAACGTTATCGACGGTTACGACGAATCTGACAACGCGCGCGTCTGTGTTCATTGGACGATCCGGACGCCTCTTCGTGCACAAGCAGCCCAACGGATTGGGCCACACGAGTCGGGTCTCGGATCAACTCCATCGCACGCAGCCCAACGGATTGGGCTACACGAATGGGCCTCGGACCAACTCCATCTTTGGGCTCGATCAAACGTTAATCCAAAATATAAGACAATGGGCCACGGAACCGTGCCCACGAGCGTGCCCACTAACGGCCCAAAGACCAATCAAAGACCAAGATCCACGATCCACGATCCACGGACCACGGACCACGGACCACGGAACGGAACCGAACCGAACCGAGCCGAGCCGAGCCGGGTCGGGCCGGGCGGCGGCGCGCGGGCGGGCGCCGCACGGCGGCATGCGCATGGCACAGGTGGGCTTTCCCGCCCATCACTTGTGCACATAATTATACTAAGTGTTCAATGAACCACTTATATAGACAATTAATGAAGATACATTAATCAATGTGGGATAAGGATTAATTAATCCATGCTTATCCCATTAATCACATAACTCCATATTTAAGTGACAAACTTGATCCATTATTTCTCACTCACCGGAAATCGGATTTGAGAATGTGAATACACTACGATCATCTACTCGGAACGTAGATCGATCCTATACCGTTTAATTTCACAAAATTAAACGTTACGTCACTCAAAATCTTGGTCAAAGTAGCTTCCTGGTAACTTGACCACATATATAATAAACATATATATATATGCGTGATTTCCAACACCTTTCAAATTCCCTATACCCTTTTTTCAATTAGGGATGTGCATCATTATCGTAAGATAAGGGTTGTGGTTTCCCAATCAGAGGACTTTAGAGTCCTATATGGTGCTCTTTCTCACTCGCAAGATTTTACTTTCCCTATCTCACTTTGAGAGTTGTTCTCCTAGAGTATGTCCTCGTATGTTGTATTTGTTCTCTTGTTTTACCCCCAAAAAAAAAAAAAATAGTGTAAGATATCAAGTTATTGGCCATTTCATATTTTAGAGGCCATGTAGGAATAGAGACAGATTAGGATTTTCGATGTTATACATTATGCATCAGGCATAAGTTTTTAAAGTGTGCTATTTTTTCTGAAATATTTTATAGTTGCCTTCTCCTTTTTGTTAACTTTTAATGATCAATTCCTTATCATATTGCTGACTATATCATTCAACACATGTTTATGAGACGAATTACAAGGAAATGCAATTTTGGCTCAAAAATCATCAAAACTCTCTTCAGACTTCTTGGCCAGAAAACATTCATCACTTTTGATGTCATCATACTCGTACTCGAATTTAATTGGAAAATAGGAAAACTGGGACCATTGGACGCATCGATGAAATTGGACTCATTAACTAAAGTTTATTGGTCGCTCAAAAAAAAAATTCAAAGCCTTCTTGGCAATCACTACTTCGAATAATGTCACACCCTAACATCTAACAACTGGAAATCTGGAATGAATGCAATCGGTAGACACGTAGAGGATGATGAGATGAAGAGATGTATGGAGAGCGTTCACTGAAAAACGAACGAAGGTCGCAGGAAAACAGGTGGTGCACACGAGGTAGAGAGAAAAATCGTCCCTAGTGAGAGAACTCAACCCTGCTTTAGTGCTTTTTCAGCTTCTCGCTTTTTCGGCTTTTCAGTGTTTTTTCAGCTTTTCTTTTTTATCAATTTAATATAAAATTTAAAGCTCGTGTCACAGTGGATTCGAACCCAAACTTTTAACCTCGGACATTAACCAACCACTTTACCATTAAACCAACACACACACGCTTTTTCACCTTTTCTTTTTTTGGATCAATTTATACATAAATATTAAAAGTTGCATCACGGTGGATTCAAATTCGAGACATTTGATCTCGGACATTAACCAATTTACCACTAAACCAACACACACGTTTTTTCAGTTTTTTTGTTTGATCAATTTAATACAAAAATTTAAAGACCGTGTCACGATGGATTCGAACCCGAGATCTTTAGCCTCGGACATTAACCACTCTATCACTAGGTCAACACACACACACACCGTTTTTTTAGCTTTTTTTGAAAATTAAATACATAAATTTAAAGGTCGCATCATAGTGGACTTGAACTCGAGACCTTTGCATCGGACATTAACCACTCTATCACTAGACCAACACACACACACACATCATGTTTTCAGCTTTTTTTTATTGTCAATTTAATATAAAATTTAAAGATCGCGTCACGGTGTACTCGAACCCGAGACCTTTGACCTCGAACATTAATCACTCTACCACTAGACCAACATACTCACATATTTTTTCAGTTTTTCTTTTTTCTTTTTTTTTGATCAATTTAATACATAAATTTAAAGGTTGGATCACAGTGGACTCGAACTCAAGACCTTTGACTTTAGATATTAACCACTCTACCACTAGACCAATACACGCACATCATTTTTTCAGCTTTTTTTTGGATCAATTTAATACAGAAATTTAAAGATCACGTCACGGTGGACTCGAACCCAGACCTTTGACCTCGGACATTAACCACTCTACCACTATACCAACACACGCACACATTTTTTTCACTTTTTTTTTTTGTCAATTAATATAGAAATTTTAAAGGTTGCGTCATGGTGGACTCGAACCCGAGATCTTTCGTCTCTGGCATTAACCACTCTACCACTAGGCCAACACACACACAAATTCAGCTTTTCTTTTCTTTTTTTTGGTTAATTTAATATAGAAATTTTAAAGGCTACGTCACGATAGACTCGAACCTGAGACCTTTGGCCTCAGACATTAACCACTCTACCACTAGGCCAATATACAAACACACAAATTCACTTTTTTTATCAATTTAATACAGAAATTTAAATGCCGCATCACGGTGGACTCGAACCCGAGACCTTTGGTCTCGGCATTAACCACTCTACCACTAGGCCAACACACGCACACGACAAATTTAGTTTTTTTTTTTTTGGTCAATTAATACAAAATTTTAAAGGCTGCGTCACGGTGGACTCGAACCCGAGACCTTTGGCCTCGAGCATTAACCACTCTACCACTAGACCAACATACACACACACAAATTCAGCTTCTTTTTTTTCGGGTAATTTAATACAAAAATTTTAAAGGCTACGTCACGGTGGACTCGAACCCGAGACCTTTGACCTCGGGCATTAATCACTCTACCACTAGGCCAACAAATTCAGCTTTTTTTTCTTTTTCTTTTTTGGTAATTTAATACAGAAATTTTAAAGGTTGCGTCACGGTGGACTCGAACTCGAGACCTTTGACCTCGGACATTAACCACTCTACCACTAGGCCAACACACACACACAAATTCAGCTTTTCAGTGTCTATTTGTGTCACTTACGATTTTTTTTCTAATGACTATTATAGGGGATGGTCCGGCGAGTCTGCAGCAACGTACACACACGACACAGCACAACCTTGCACGTCCGGCAGGGAGAGGGGTCCTGAGCACAAGTTGGCACGATGGGGCTGGGTGCCCGATGGGCAGCTACCGGCGTCTGGCGAGTAAAACACAACACACAACCACACAAAACACAATAAAATAAAACGGTGAGAACAATTGCATGGTCACTGCGAGAAGATGCACGATGGTTGGTGGGGAAATCTCCGGCTGGAATTGCCCGGAGGATGGTGCGGCCATGGGGCAGCCGCACGGTGGTGCCCAAATCCAGCGAGCACGACGGTAAAGCACGAACTACTAATGAAATTCAAACATAGTTAGGATAAGTAGAAGTTTTATCTTATAATCTGTTACCTCTACAACATTTTTATTGAATAAATAAAATTTCAGTAAAAGAAGGGGGGAAAAAAGATTGCTCGAGAAAGATATTCATTCATGCAACATGTTAGCAAGACAAACTCATTCGAAAACAAGAAAATTAGAACACTAAGGGAAAAACATCGAATTGAAAAAAGTACCCAACAAAGAACCACAAACCAAAGCCAAGTTATTATGAACGTCCATCTTTTCCATCAATACAATCGATTTCGACTAGTACATAACATAGATTATAAGTAGGAATAATATCGGCAACAACGAGAAAGAGTAATCAAGAAAAGTTGGGATAATAATACATCTATGATAACTTGGGTTTGCCATCTTGCTGTTCTTGCTTTTTCATTCTTGATACCATATGCTCGGTAGTCTGCAAAAGAAAAGAGATACATCAAGAAGATAGAAAATCTTCAATAACCCTATTGATCAAAGAATTAGGATTTACCAACTGAAGTAAGAGATATTTGAGACTTAACAGAAATTTTTTCTGCGCAAACTCATTTAAATTGTGAATATATTGTGGCATGGCTAGACCCGCGACGACAGGACATTTAGGCGGAAACTCCAGGTTATGTTGCAATAAGGAGGATGTTGTACAGTGTATCTACTACATATTTGAGAATACAGAAATTCCGCCTTCATTTAAATTTTCCATATACAGATCTATGTGTGTTTAATTATGTATCTGAAACCCAAGGGGGAAAGTAAATGTCACCAACATATTCACAGCTCAAATCCAAATGCCTATTGCATCTTTGAAGAATTGGTCCTTTCTTTTTATCCAATCACGTTTCACATGTTTTTCTAAAATAGGGTGCGCTGAAAGATGGATCACTGACCTGCTCAGTGTGTGGAAGATACTTCCCGTCAAAGGTCAAAACAACGCGATCCTTTCCATCTACACCTTTCACTTTGTCAACTGAGCAGTAGAAGTCGATGGCGGACATGCTAACCAGCAGAAGAGGGAGAGAGAAGAAAAAATGGTCAGTCTAATTTAACAAGTACTGTAATTAGAGATTAAATCATATAAAATAGGGCTATCCATCACATGTACATGACCTACTCTCGTGAACAAAATCCATCCGTGTCGGGTTTGCTTGTGTAATCAAAAAATATGGCCCACGAACACAACAAAAACTAGGTTGAACTAAGCAACATGGTGTAAATTATAATCAAATTAGAAACCCACCATCAACTTGATGGTGATCAGAGTATGTTAGATTGCTGGAGTGCAACCAAAAAGGTTAAAAAGTTCATCAAGTTATTAAGAATTTGAGAGCACTCTTGAGGGCAAAAGAAGATGGAGAACTTTTCAATACCAATTTCTTTTTTGAAAGGATAGCAGTTGAACAAAAGGGGTACTTATTTTTACATTTTAAAAAAAGTCTTTAATTTTACGCCAATTATCTTCATGTCTTGACAGCCTCCTCTCAAATCTATAGTCTAATCCACATGAGCTTCAAGATTTCATGAAGGCACGATATCAGAAATTCTGAATTAACCAATCAAAACTTGAGAAGTACTCTTGTACAAAAAAACAAATGTCTAGATGAAAATCAAGATTCCAACCATCAATAAATGACAATCTAAATGATGTGTATTTATCACAGAATCAGAACCTTATTTGGGCTGATTCCGAGTGGCTCCGATGTTGTGAGAATCTTTGTTCTAAGTCCCGATAGAACTATTACAAAATCTTCATATCAATGTTTTGAGATGATCTATGTGCTTCTACCACAAGGTGAAGTAATGTACTTATCCGCTGCCGTTACAGATAATCCCTTTGTCGAGTATTTATTGAAAAAAGAAGTGGTCTAATCTACCTCATCTGCTTGATTATTCACTTGAAACACATTCACTAACTAGCTTGATTAGATTCTAATCTGCTGGATAAGTTTTTAACCAATTCAATTTAAATAAATCATCTAGTGATGTTTAAAAATCAGGCTAACGAGTATAAAAATTGGGGACAATATATTACATGCCGTCGCCAAAATCTTCGTTGATGATCTCTTTGATGCTCTCCCCGAAATGCATAACTGCTTCATTCAATCTGGAAACAAGAAAATCATAATTATAACTGCAGTCATCTACAAGAAGGACACAAACGAGCACATCAATCAGATCTCTAAGCAGCCTAGAGGAACTAGTATCGAATAAACAACTATTTTCACTTCATTGACAGGAAGCATATCCTTGAACGCGAAGCTGAATCGGGCCAAGGATTCACGAATTAATTACTTATATGTTCTAAGAGAAAACTTAGACTGCAAACGAAGTTACAAACTAAGATCGAGATCGATCATTGATTGAATAATTTGATGCTAAAAATTAAACTAAAAACGTTTGCCGTTTAATAACCTATAAATGGTGGGATCTTGAATTAAGTTGGGATCGTAAGAGCGTAGGGGTGGTTGCATCATTTGGAGGAGGAGGTCGTCGGTGAGGGCGGGCAGGGCGGCGCGAAGAAGAGGGGCGGTGGAGGGCTTGAGCTGAGCTTGGTGGCGGAGGAGCTGAGCCACGTAGACGTTGGTCAAGCCGGTCTCATCCGCTATCTGCCCATATGTCTTGCCCGATTTCCGCTTCACGGATTGGAGCTCAGCCACCATCCTCGCCTTCATGCTCGTGGCTTCCATCGGATTTTGTTTGGACTTTTCAGTTTGCAGATGGATAATGAGGCGGCGGAGGGGCTGTGCGACAATATGTATCTTTTATTTTTTATTTTTTATTTGCAACTTCCCCTCCAAACATTCTCTACCAATAATTATTACAATGCGTCGAAATACATGACTCATAAATTGATTTTAGTGTCTTTTAATTTTCTCACAATTTTCAACCAAAACTTTCATCACACACACGTGGCAAATTATCTGTTAAGTATTGTTCCCCGATTTATATGTTCTTCTACAAGTTGCTGCTATTTCTTGTTGCAACAGTTCTCTTTCAGCTGCTTCTGTTAAATTTTCAGTACAAGATATAGCTTTTATTTCTCCACACTAATTGTACTCTGATTTTTTTAAATGACTTTTTATTTATTCCGTGCTCATTTTGAATATATGTGATTAACTCTCCTTATAGATTCTAGCGATCTGATATTATCTTTCAGTTGCAATTGCATATTTTCACCATAACATTTTAGCCGGACACCGATGAATTTTTCCATCGGTAAGTTTCAACTTTCCGTCAATAAATCTAATCACGGGCAAACAATCCTTAAATATGTCGGTGAAATTTATACCGACGGATTTTCATCCATTGATCACCAACGGAATCTAAAAATTCAAACCACACTCAAACATTCCTACTAGAGCATCTAAAAACTTTGCACGCTAGGATTATATTCCTCAAATCAAATATTCGACTTACATTGTTTCCTTACCCTGTCGAGACTCGTTGATCATCCTTCTTTTCAATGTAATGATACAACAGTATAAACAAAAGCTTCTTCTGGTATATACTGAATAAAATTTGCTATGTGTCATTTCATAGGCAGCTGTGGACCGGCATGGCATCTGAAGTCTGTCTGCAGTTTCCATGCAGCATGATCTGCTCGTGCAATCTTCATGACCTTTGCCAATCCTTTGGTACCAGTAACGGAGAAAAACTTTGGAAAAGTCCATAGTAGGATTTTCCTGTCAATGAAAGAAAAATGTCAGGACGAACACTCTAATACTAAGCCACGCCTATTTCATATTCCTAGTTAATTGCGTAGATAATACAGGGTGAAGTGAAAGCTGTACATACCTGATAGTTGAGTCTCAAGTTTTTTCATGTAAGATCTGTTTGTATCAGCAATTGTGATCGATGGAATGTGCCCGACTATATGAGTGTCCTCTCCCCCTTCCTCCTGAACCTTCTGAACCCTGCTCTTGAAGACATCGAGCATGTTAACAATCACCAACTCCCTAAGTGAAGCAATGAATCTGATTCCTTCCGGAACCATCCTCAGCTTTATACATTCATCGATCTTTAAACAATAAAGATTAGGCATAGCTCCTTCCTCGATTCTCCAATTCTCCAAGTCAGTAAGCCCCTGAAGCTCCAGAATAGTGAGACTCGGGAAGCCCTGTGAAGAACAGCAGATCTCGTTCCCTACAAATGCATTCTTGCGTAGTATCAATGTGTGTAGATTAGGGAGTTTCTCTAGAGTGGCCATAGGATCTTCCCTGAGTTTGCTGCTCCTCAGAGTTAATTTCGTGAGGCCTCGACCGATATGGCAGTGCTCTGGTAGCCTGTTTATAATGCCAATTAGATCCAGTTTTTGAAGATGGACTGATCCTACTAGCTCTTTCAAAACAGTCAACTCTTTTTCCGACTGAAAATCATAGCGGATACGGAAAGAGGAGTCTCTGATATGCAAATAATCCATCTTGAGGTGATTGAATAGTGCTGCTAGATGCTCTATTTCCAAAGATAAAATTGCAGCAAGTTTCTGAAGCTTAGTTAACTTGGTGAGATCTCTATAATCTGAAACTCTGGTATCAAAGTTTTTCAAGATTTCCAACTTGCTCAAGCTGTTTAGCAGCAGTTTGCTGGTGCACTCATGTGATGGTGGGAGATAGAGATGTTTCAAATGAGTCAGCTTCCATATGACATTCGGGATGGTCATGCATACGAGGAAAGGTACCCTTAGGTCAAGTGTTTGTAAGTACTTCAAATTGCCGATGGACGACGGCAATTTGCTTAGTTGACAGCCTCTTAAACTTAGGTATCTGAGGTGAAGCAAATCTCCTATACCCTTACATAGCTTATCTCCAAAGTCGAACCTTTCAAGGTCTAACACTCTTATCAGTTTGAGCTCACTGCAAACGAAGTCCAGTGCAAGCTGAAGATTTTTTCGGTTGCTGAGCCTGGAAAAGAACAATGCTGATCTAACGTGTTCGAGGTTCTCCTTTCTGTACTCAAGTATCTCCTTTCTAGGAGGAAAATAAGTGTCAAAATCATAATCAACAGCAATGGAAAGCCTGCGTGTTTTACTGATTGATGGTGCTATAGATGATGGAGAGGGGGTACTTAGTAGTTCAGGTTCATACCGTAGAGGAATCCTTTTTAGAAAATTTTCCTCCTTACCCTTGACAAGGCATAGTTCACGGGTAAGGTCATGAAGTCGACAAGACTTGAACCTACCATTTGCTTCATCTACTCTCACTTGAACCATGCACCTCTGCACAAGTTCTCCTAGATATCTTTCTGCTACGTCCATGAGCGATTCCTCTTCCTCAGATTCTTGTGATATGAAGCCCTCAGCCAACCACAACTGGTACAACTTCCGAGTGGGAATTTTGAAATCCTCCGGGAAGTTTCCTAAATGCAAAAAGCATGGTTTGAGCTGATAAGGTAGATCGTGATAACTTAGAGCTAACACCTCATGAACTCTTCCATTCTCTCGAGAACTTCTTCCCCTCCGTAAATAGGAATTGAAATTTTGATGCACCGTTCTCCACTCGCTTATGGTAGACTTTGTCATCAGAAGTCCTCCAAGCACAACTATTGCTAGTGGCAATCCTCCACACTGTGCAACCATCTCCTTTCCTAGTCTTTCCATGTCCATTTGATTTCTGAGATCTTGATACAATGATAGGCAAAGTTAAGACTTGTAATGAGTGAAGAAAGATAACAGATCTGTAGAGCTGAGAGCTTAATGTTATTTTCCTTTTACGGTATTCAAGAGCGGTTCAGAGTCTTCAGAGTGTTAAGTTTATAGCGTAAGTACATAAAAGAATAGCTTACCACAAAAAGAGATTAAATAAAACAAAGTTTGTGCAACTAAAGCCTGAAAAATAAGATCTGCAGCACGATAAAGTTGGTCAATCACATAAGAAAACTGATGTCTTATCTGCTATATACTGTAGCAGTAGCATCTTGTTCATAGATATGACAATGAGACCAATGAACATCAAAAGCAAGTGATTTCAGATTAATATGTATTTCTTTATGCTTGTAGTTGTATGCGTAGCATCTAGATAGGCATAGTATCAACATAATCAATACTGTGATGTAACAATAACTTAAGATGTTAAGCTTCCCAACAGTTTTCACCGAAGTATACTCAAGACTATGCCTTCAAATCTAAAGAATGAATAATTTTAGACGACAGTTTTTGTTGTCTGTGCTGTTATATTTATGCAGTTGGATGCGTATATTATGTAGCTCTCTAACCTTGAATAGTATCTTCAGAACTTGAACTGTGAATCCCTCTAACGAGTTCATCATCCTCATCACTGAAGCACGAGTGAAAGCTTTCTGCTCGTGATAATGCATCCTCGTCCTCAAAGCCAGAGGAGTACTCATGCTCGTCTACAGACCTGCTGCTGGGATGACTTCTATCAAGTGAAATACCTGAAAAAATTGATGCATCAATGTAAGAACTACTAGCTTGATCACTTCCTGTCAAGTGGAATACCTCAATATCCGAAGCATCATCATACGAGTAGCTAGTTTTACTTTTCTCAAGTGAAATAAGTGAAAAATATTAAGCATCATCCCAACAATCAGGGGCTTACTGAATATAACCTAGATTATTCTACTAATGCCCAAGGCATATGGTACCAAGAAGTAATCAAATAAGTTATTTCAAATTATAGAAATAATCAAGGGCCTAGATTATTCTACTAATGCCCAAAGCATATGGTACCAAGAAGTAATCAAATAAGTTATTTCAAATTATAGAAATAATCAAGGGCTTTAGGATATTAATAAACAATACATTAGCCTACACTATATTTATCTATATAGGCTAATCCTAAATAGTAATGTACCTGCTAAACTTAGACTGCGGGAGACTTTCTTCTTGAGCAGTTCCCAGCTTTCCTCTTGATCCAAATGCCTCTGCTCATATAGATAACAGGGAGCATCAATATCTATGTAACGCGCGATTTCTTTGTTGCGCGTCGTGAGCAACACTTTGATGTTCACTAGTCTGCTCGCTTGCCTATTAACGAAGACAGGTTTGAACAGAATATCCCAGGCATCCATATCCCAAACATCATCAAGCACGATTAGGCATCTCTTCCCCTTCTGCACTTGAATAAGCTCCTCAACAAGATCGTCAGTCTTCATATTGCTGATCGCCTTCTTCTTCTCCGGCTCGAGCTTGTTGAGGATCCTCTGCAGAACATCATCCGGCTGCCCCTGCTGAGACACGAACGCCCACGCGAAGGCGTGGAAATGGCCTCGCACGTGGTCGTGGTGGTAAATCCTCTTCGCAAGGGTGGTTTTGCCTATACCTCCCATTCCTGTGATGGAGACGACTTGGTCGTTATCCTCATTCACCAATCGGGAAACCAATTGCTCGACATGGTCGTCTAACCCTACCAAATCCTCCTCCACGAAATGAGAGTACGTTCTTCTCTGCTGTTGTCGTCTCCGCGTTATCGGATTGGGGATTCCTCTCTGGCGCGGCCGTATATTCCTGACGCGCAGATCGGATTCGAGAGCCGAAACCTTGGCTTCGATGAGCTGGATTTTGGGCTCCAGACTGGGGAGGCTCGTGGCTTCTCTGAACAGATTACTGTATTTTCTGCGACTGGTTGAGGAGGAAGAAGAGGAGAGGTCTACGAGGAGGAGATCTTCGATGTCGTAGGCGACTTCTCTGGTCTCGGCGATCCAGTTACGGATGCCTTCATCAACTTCCTGCCTGGCATCGGCGATCTCTAGGATGGATTGCAGTTGCCGGAGCTTCATTTGGATCACTTCGATTCGGCCGCGCAGTTCGGGGATGTGCCTTGCTCCGTATAGTAGCAGCTCGCTCAGACTGCGTATTACGCAGAATACGACGTATTCCGCCATTGGTGGTTGAGGTTTCAGCTGAGGGTTTGAGCCTTGCAAAGATTCAATTCTGCTGCGAAATTGAGAAAATGGTTGTGCCCGTTGACTTTGAATTGGTGCCAAACCGTGTTGAAATATTGGGACAAACTTATATGCCACTATTTGCGATATTATATATCATTCATATCCATTTAAAAAATTTACTACACCCTATACCCAATTCATTAAAATAATATATTCTTCTGCAAAAAGTGAATGGATTCTGCAAAAAGTGAATGGAATCTGATTCTTTAACAAATTAAAGGCTGCAAATTAAAGTCTGTGCAAATTAAAATTGCAAACTCCCAAACTCGATTAAAGTCTGCAAAAATCTGCAGATTTCAGGTTGACTGAGTTTGGCTCCTAACTATACGTTATAACCTTCTTCACTCATATCCTCTCTCACTTCTTTCTTTATACAATTTTCAAAATTTTGAAAGATAAGAGAGATTGAGCAATTTCAAATCTTTCTTAATACAATTTTCAAATATTTCGAGAGATAAGAAGAGATTGAGCAGCTTTGAGCAATTTCCATTCCCATTCTCATGAGCAATTTTGAGCAATTTACATTCCTCGAAGAACAACCCTAATCAATAGTCGAAATATTCACTTCCCACGGTAATTTTTTCAATATATACATGTTGCTTGTTGTTTTCGTGCGCCAATGCCGCTCTCGGTCGAATAAAGCTTGTTTCGATCGACGAAGGCTTTCACGATCGATCGGAGAGAAGCCTTCGTCGACCGGAAACAACGATTGTTTCAATATATACATACTAATCGTTGTTTCCTGGTCGAATAAAGCTTGTTTCCGGTCGACGAAACTTCTCTCCGGTCGACCGGAAAGATGCTTCATCAATCGGAAAGATGCTTTATTCGACCGGAAACAACAAATTAATTCAATTTCTTGAATTAATTTGTTGTTTCCGATCGAATAAAGCATCTTTCCGGTCGATGAAGCCTTCTCCCGATCGATCCTGAGAAGGCTTCACGATCGAAAGATGGTTTATTCGACCGAAACAACCATTAATATGTATATATTGGAAAATCAAGTGTATAAAGGTCGCTTTCCGGTCGATATCAATTTAATTTTCTAATAATTAGTTATTAATTGAATTTTGTAATAATTGCAGGCTAAACCATATTTTAGGCCAAAACGAGTGACAATATGGACTTACCTATGTTCTCGTGTATAGTTATGCGATTTTTATAATATGTATATTTTGGATTTTTACAATATGTTCTCGTATAGTTATGCTCTCGTGTATAGTTATGCGATTTTGGATAAATAACAATATACTTATGCAAGATCGACAATATACTTATGCGATTTTAACAAGATGATATTTTGGATAAATATTGCTAAATGTGATTGATTGAATAATATGATTGAATATGAGTCGGGTTGTTTAATTAGTTTTCATTATTGCTAAATGTGATTGAATAATGTGATTGAATAATATGATTGAAACAATATAGTCGGGTTTTAGCATATTATGATATGGGTTAGTTAAGATCGAACTAAAATCTCGCTAATTGCATGATCGTTTATATGCCGATTCGTGTAGTGATATTTGTATGATAGGATGTTTATTGATGCGAATTATAGACAAATGAAATAATTATTGTAGTAGTTTGTTGGTTTGTTGTACGTTGTGTAATATGTGACATTGATATAATTGTAGGTCGATCATGTTTTCTTGAGGCCTACCACGATAAATGTGGTGGCGGATGTAAAGACTTATTATAGACCGATTATTTTAAGTATATTAAGAATGTCTTGCTTGATAAGGGCGGCAAGAGTTGGTAGATATGTTTAGGGGTTGCTTTGGTCATCCGATTGATTGGACTCCGGGCTAAGTCTAGTTTATTTTGCACCATTTAGTCTCCGTCGATAGAACCCACGCATCCGAGATGTATTTTTCATCAATGGAAGATATATATTTTTTCATTAGAGATTATGCTCTAGTCACCGCACCGCAATTTGGGTCATCATCATTTGATCCCACACAAGACTACGACTTGAGCGACGCTGAGGTCTATAGCCTTTTTATGGGGCACACAGATTACATTACGTAATCTAGTAGATAGATTTTGTAGTAGTGATTTTAGTGATGATGTAGATCTTCGTCACTATTTACGTGTCGCCCACGTTATTATCCTCTATGGATTCGTATTTGGAGTGCGATACGGGAAGATAATAGCCGATTGGGTTTGGGCATTGGTTGGCGATCCGGAGGCGTTTTGCCGATTTCCGTGGGGCCTACGCTTACGAGATATTGAGATATTATACGACGCAATGTCAACCTAATGCTCAATACCACTTTTACGGACGATCCGGGCACTATATGCTTGGTCACCGAGATCATACCAGCTTGGGAAGTATAGTGGGACGTCACATCAATCCCACAACAGATCCGAGAGTGTTGAGGTGGAAGTTCAAGAGTAGGCTCTCACCGGACTTTTACGTCTCTTTTGAGCAAGAGGTCTGAATTTTATTATAATTTTAAATCATGTATGAAGTATTGTATTTATTAGAATATTAAATAACATCTTTCAATTTATTGTAGGTCGATTATCATCTCACATCGATCGAGCCCGACTCATTCGAGGTTAGCACCGCATCGGGTGTCTGCTCACACCCTCTCCACTCGGTGTGAATTTTGTTATACCGTCAAATCCTTTGAGGGAGGGACGACAGCCCTTCGTCGTGGTGTGTCTCATCCGGTGGATGAGCCTCGACGTAGACGCCGAGTTCCGGCGAGGCTCCACGCTTGTTGAGGATCCCGATCTTCGTGGTCTCCATCGAGCAGCCTCGAGCCTTCACCTTCGAGACCCGGCCGGAGGACATCGTCGGTTGGGTTCGCTGAGGTTCCGGTTGTTGATGAGCTGCACGCCATATGTGGATAGCCGTCCATGTGTTGAGAGACGGGATACAAAAGACATACCGTGGAGGCGGCTTCATCGAAAGGTGGTGGTGAGCACCTGTATGCCTTAGTTCCGTCGATCGTCGTTGGATCCGAGAATCTATCCGGAATCTTTCCGGAGAGTGAGGACAGAGCGGGCAACGCATCGAGAGGCCTATCAAGACAAATTTATTCCAAAGATAAAGTGTGGTTTGAAAACCTCTTAGAAGACTCGATGTGGTTGCACACATAGGGATGATATGACTACACACGCACTCATGTCCCACGCCATCCGACGACGACGACGAGAGGTGAAGATCGAGACCACATCACCGCCCATTCCGGATGTCCCTCGAGGCGGTGGACATATTGAGCCGGTGAGGCAAAGACCGCATCGCCCAGTGATACCCTCCCCGCTACTCTCATCGGATCCATGGTACCACCCGGAACTACATCTCATCATTCCATGATGGATGGACCTATTTAGTGATCCGACGCCTCGGGACGCCGTGAGGCGGACTTTCGAGCTCGTCAGCAGCAGCTGGAGCAACAGTAACTATTAAGTCTCATATTCGCGCTTTATAATATTTCATTATATTTGTTATGTTTTCATTTTCTAAATTAAATGTTTGTAGTTCGGGATCCGGAGAGTGAACGGGCACGAGACCTTCTACCAGTAATGAGGTCACCATACGTGAATAGCCCGATGCCACGTCCATTATCCGATGATATATTGATAAATTACCGGCTTTCTTGAACACAAATAAGGCAATGGTGGTTGTTCGGTCTCGATCGACAAGTCCAGTTGTATTTTTCGTGAATATCGAAATGCCGAGAGGCCTTTGATGTTCGGCACGTTTTATACAATATGCTTCGTTTTTTTTAAGTACATCTACTTATATTGATATGTATCCCTAAAATAATTTTGCAGGTCGTCGATCTATTCATGGTGTATTTGAGGATGAGACTCGATGCCGGGATCGACGTATTGGATGGGGTGGATTATCAAAACACAATCATCCTTGATACTGGTTTTTTCGTAAGTCTTTAATACAATCAATATATAGTATATATGTGTAGTATCTCTAATTACTTAATTTTCAATGTTGAATAGATGTTTCTGCAAAATTCATGGTCCGAGGTACACGCAACGCTTTCGTCCTACATTCAAGACCCGCGTGAGGAACAGGTGATCATGACCCGTGAGAGCATTGTTATGGCATGGAATCCACCAGCGCATTGGATATCTGTTGTCCTCGGCATGACGGGTTATACATCATGGTTACGTGCCACGCAGGTAACCTTATTTAATACAATAAATTGCAAAAATTGAAATTTTCCTTGTTTATTTTATCTAAATATTAATTTTTATAGATCATCATCCCATGCGTCATCGAGCGGCGTTTCGCGATAGTACGCGTGGATATGCACTCTGTCATTCGGTTTGTTTGACTCGCGTATTGGCGGATGGACCAGGATCAAGTGGATGCGAGGATGATGGACTTCGTGTGCCTGACTAGATTATTGCGGCAGTTTCTGATCTTCACTAGATGGTTCGAGGCTAACTCCCACCAGATACCACCATGGAATAATGATGCGATTATTACACGAGCTGCCTCTTCAGAGGTATTTGACCAGGAAGACGATTTCAGTGATGGTCCATTTGCGTGCATGATCGTGAAACGCCTTATTTCGGGTTCACCGAGCATCGAATGGGTACGCCTAATGTTGTAGCATATAGACATAAAGTAGGTGGAAATATATATGAGATATGTGATCCATATAAGAAGCCGAGAGGAAGAGGAAGAGGAAGAGGTAGAAATTAGCATGTACTATGTAATGATTTTATTTATTTTATCTCATGTAATAGATTCTTAGTTACATTATCTTATCGACAATGGATTAATTTTAATATGATCTTCAACTTCAATTTCAATTTCAATTCCAATTCCAACTCCAATTTCAATTCAATTCAATTCAATTTGATTAAGTTAAAATAATAATAATAATGTTAATAATATCTTTACATGAATGTTTTCTTTCATTACAATGTCACTGTCTCGGATAAGTAAGGACACTTCCGACGCGTATGAGATTCATTACCACACAAGCTACATGTCCGTAGTGCACGACTTCTACTACTCGATCCCACTCGCTGGATGACGATATCGACCCACTTTCGCCCCGACTGACGGACTCTATTAGGAGGCATAACGTAATTCCAAAGAACATCCGGAGAATAGTCCAACTAGATCGCGTGGTGAACAGATTGATCCGATCTGAGTATGCTTTGGCTAGCTTTGCGTAATGGTAGTACTCCCCACATAGTTAGATATATGGTGACCTTTATGACTAAAAATTTATATAATCAATTATATGTAAGTGAAATCAATTTGATCAAAAAATTAACATAATTAAACTTAAATTGCACCATATAGCTGCAACATGAGAGAACACGATATCATATCCATGTCCCACTCCAAACACGCACACGATTGCGTATTGAGATTGACTCAATGTTTTGCTTCCATGCTTGACTTTGAAAGTAGAGTCCATGAGGGCACTACATCGTATCTGCGTGATAGTTCCATTGATACCATCATCTTACGCGTTGCTTGGGGTCAATTCACCGCATACCTCTTTGCCGCTTCATGTCTCTCATCGAACCATTTTTACGTAATGTGACGGATTGCCTCAATCATTGAGCAAATTGGCAATCGCTCAGCCCACAATATTCGAGAATTGAATGATTCGGCAATGTTCGATGTCATAAAATTGTAGCGCCTAACGGGCACCGTGATCTAGCCCACTGCACTCCAACCACCACCAACTTGGTATATGCGTCACTACCATCGGCCTTCACGAGACTTTAACATAGCCATCGCTTTTCAAAGTGTGCATCTTGCACGCATAAGCGGCTTTCGGAATAACTGCGGATGGTTGCCCAAACGGGTGATTTTTTCACAGATGGTAGTAGCATAATTTGTGTGTTGCATCGTGGTGACACACTGACCGCGTTCATTATCTTCGACATGGGCATCCGAAACAATCAACATCTCGGATTTGATCCATAAGCGACTTGTAGTCGAGACGAAACCAAGTCCATGAGACATCATTCTCGATCGGATCAATTCCATAAGCTAATGGAAAACTTGCTGTCGCCGTCCTTTATCACGGCAACGAATAATATCTTTATTGCGCCCTTCAAGTGCGTCATCGTCGACTACAATCACGGGTCGGAGGCACAATGTGTACGCCTAATCTGCATGAACCGAGCGACGAAAGAGGTGACGAACCGACCATCCGATCCAATATCCAAGTCACCATCGAACCGGATTGCTCATCCGTAACATATGCGAGATAACTCGGTAGTAGTGAAATGATTCTTCATGTCCACCGTATATCATCTCGATCGCCTATTACGGCTCGCATTGCTACATCAGTATGTAACGTGTACACCGTACTCTCGCAAATCGGCCATAATGGACCTCGGCTTTAGCACTTCACCGTCTTCGCGTATTTTTCGTGATATGTATGCTGCAATTACACGGGCATTAACCTTCCTTACTCCGATATTCACTAGGTTACGTGCAAGTATGTATAGCATCAAACTTGCGGACAAACCAAAATCCACCTTCTCGCGATGCACGTAGTAGAAAAGGACACCGATTATGATATCGACATTTGAATGTAATCCTCGAATTATCGGATCGAGGAATAACAAATTCTACTCGACTTTCCAAATGCCATAGCCCTATGAATATCTTCGCTTCACCTTGTTGTCAAGATGGAACCTTCGCTCACCATCGGGTCTCGAACCGAGTCCGGAGGACGAGCAAAGAGATTAATCAAGCATCATGAAGAATAACGAGGACTAGCCGCTTGCTCATCTCCTCAACTTCTTCCGGCTCTAGCCTCCCACGTGCGCTTGCGTGTTACTCGCATAATCGTAGATGAAGCTTCCCGAATCCACCCTCTCGACGGATCCATTCGTCAAACTCTACAAATGAGCCATAGCTCACCAAAGCGACTCGCGATCTTCTTCCTCTTCATCCGACTGCTTCATCTTCTTCTTCTTCAACGTAGTCGTCGTCATCATTGTCCTCAACAAGTGTATCACCGGTTGTGGTTGCGATATGTCGGGAAACGTAATTCTGGATGGATCCATGTGTTGCGGCATATATTGAGATGTATCGAGATCAAACCAATCGATGATGTAAATTGTTGTGTCAACGATGCATCGAACGATATGTGTTGGGAATTGTAGTCATATGTTGACGGGATGGTATCTCAAACGAAGGTCTATATAGTTCTTGCTCGATTGGGACGTGTCGGCATCGTGAGTCACATAGACCTCGGTTGGGCATCATGAGCCAATCGAAAAGTTGATCATCATTACTCAAAAGTAATTTGATAATTCTACCACCCGAGATCTCGATAGATAATGCAGTTGGTAGGTTGTAATCAACGAATTTGTCGATATAATTTGATCAATTATCTCTATGAACTTGAGATAATTACATTGTCCATTCGAACAAAGGCATTTGATGATACCGCCAATGTAACATAAAGAAGGATCCCACCGCCTCCATATCTAACAATAATGTTCTTCCATCCCGACATCTATAACAAATACAAGATTACATTAATGAAATATACGCCTTAATATGATTTTTCTAATGTACAAAACAAATATACATTCTAATCAAATATACAAATAAGAAAAAATAGCAATCTAATCAAAATCTAATTAAATAATTAAAGTCTCTTACAATAAATTAATTAAAAGGGGACTTATCTAAACGAATTATGTCGGGACTTATCTAAACGAATTATCCAATAATTATATCCAATTATCTAAACGAATTATGCAATAATTATAAATAGCAGAAACAATCGAATTATCTAAAAAAATAATTAAAACAAATGTAAACAAAATTAACAATAATTAATGTAAACAAAATTAACAATAATTAATCTAAACAAATTTAACAATAATAAATCTAAATAAAACTAACAATAAGAAATCTAATATCATAAACAACAATAATTCGAAGATTATCCTAATTGATTTCATTTAAAATTAATTTCGTGGATTATCCTAATTGATTTTATTTAAAATTAAAACAACAACAATAATTCGAAGATTATCCTAATAAATCTAAAATTATCCTAATTGATTTCATTTAAAATTAATTTTTAAAAAAAAATAATTAATAATTAGTATTAAATTCCTTGTTTCCGATCGATACATTCATCTAAAATTAATTCGAAGTTTTATGTCTCCGGTCGATATTTCCTTGTTTCCGATCGACCGGAGACATCAATTAATAATTAGTATTAAATTCATTTGATAATTCGAAGATTCCGTTCGAAAATAGGCTCTCTCCGGTCGAAAATAGGCTCTCTCCGGTCGACAATCGAAGATTCCGGTCGACCAATTTTATGTTTCAGGTCGACCGGAATCAATAATTAATTTAATTATGTTTGAATGAATTAAAAATTAAATTAAGTTAAAATCCTCTCTCCGGTCGACCAATTCCTTGATTCCGGTCGACCGAATCAAGGAATTGGTCGAATTAGAGAGGGATTTTAACTTAATTTAATTTTTAATTCATTTATGCTTTTTAAAAATCCATAAAATTATTTATTTATCTATTTTTCATATAATTCCTTTAATTCATCGACCTCTCTCATATAATTCCTTTAATTCATCGAAGGAGAGAGAGATTCCTTTAATTCATTTATTTTTCATATAAAAATCCATAAAATCATATAAAGCATCTAATTTCATCTAAACTAATTATATCCAATTATATATTATATATAGGTAATTATACAATAATTATCTAAACTAATTATATCGAATTATATATACTAATTATGCAATAAATTCAAAACACTAAACAAATTATCCAATTAATTTAATTATCTAAATCATATATACTGAATTATGCAATAAATTAAAACACTAAATTAATTATCCAATTAATTTAATTATCTAAACGCAATAATTTATCCATACCAATAAACAATAATAAATCTAAACAAAATTAACAATAATAAATCTAAACACAAATTAATATCATAAACAACAATAAATTCAAAACACGTCGAAAATAAATAAAATTCGAATAACTTACTTGTTGAGACATAGCTACTCAAGCTCGGATTGAAGAAATAAATTTGAAAATTTTGAATATAAAATCGAAATGAACGAACGAAAATTGGAGGAGCAAGAGCAAAAGCAATTTGTTGGATTTGTATTTGTTACAATCGATTGTATAAATAGGAGAGAATTGGTTCAATTATTGGTTTACTTTTCTCGCATTTATTTGTCTTCTTCAATTTTTCTCGCAATTTTTCGCATTTATTTGTCTTCTTCAATTTTTCTCGCAATTTTAGTTGTAGGTTTTACTTTTCGTAGTACTATTTTGTACACTATTAATACTGTAAATATGAAGGATAATTTCAATATTAAATATTTCAAAATTCATACAAGATTTCAATATTTTGCAAAATTTCCATAGATTACCTTTAAATATTAATTTAAATATCATACATTCAATTTAAATTAATTATTATTAAATTAATTTGATATATCCTTCTTTCCTATTGAAAAATCGTTGATTCCTACGATTGGAGACATGAATTAATAATTAGTATTAATTTCATTTCATAACAAGTCGATAATTCCTCTCTCCTTCGACCAATTTGATGTCTACAAGGACCGGAGACATGAATTAATAATTAGTATTAATTTTATACAAATATATACCGATAATTCCTCTCTCCTTCGACCTTTGATGTTTCCTATTTAATAGAGACATGAATTAATAATTAGTATAAATTTCATTTCATATATACTTGTTTCCTTCGATAATTCCTCTCTCCATTTAACCAATTTGATGTTTCCTATCGATTGGAGATATGAATTAATTAAAATTGTATTAAAATCCTCTCTCCTATCGACCAATTAGTATTAAAATTTGATTTTAATTTGAATTAATTAAAATCCAAATTCGGTCGATAAAGTCCTCTCTCCGATCGATGATTCCTTGATTCCATCGATCGAAACAAGGAATTGTCGATCGAATTTTCCATTTTAGGTGTTAATTAATTTTTGATTCATTTTTTAAAAAAACATGATTCGATGATTTAATTATATTTTTCATGATTTTCTCACACTTTTCTATATATAAAGTAATTTAAAGAATAATCGATTATAATTTCAAATCATTTATCGATTCACGTGTTGTCAACAAACAAAATATTCTTGATTCACATGTTAATCGGACAAAAACATTACTTGTTTGGTCGGTGGCAAGTCATTTCACCGATTTAAATCGCAATAGATATATATATTAAAAATATAAATGGGTATGTTGTGTATTCATTTTGGAAAATGGGTATGAACTGTACACACTTTTACAAATGTGTGTAGTTTGATATATTTACCCTTGAAATATTTGGTATAAATCATTTTATTGTGCGATGATATAGATGAGGACTTCTCACTCCCATCTAATGAAGATGGTATTTTTTGATTTTGGACAGTCTCATTTAAAATGATTTTTTTAGCAAATAATTATATTTTTAAAAGATATCGAACTTATCTATTTTTTATCAATTTAATCGTTTTATACTTTTCTCGTAAATAATTGTATAAAAAAGAATAGAGCGTCTTAAATGGAATGGAAGGAGTAGATGGAATTTGAATTTGGAGGGAGTGTGTGGACAGGTCATGAGAAGTCTTATCAAGTAGAGCTTGCATGTGGAATGTGACAAATTTAATTTAGACATATCAATTCAGGTATATGCAAAGTGCCAGATTTTACTTGTAGCTTACTGAGATTGGATTGCATATGAGCAAAACATTTTGATTATTCCCAAATTTGGGAGGGTGTTCTTTGTCGCTAGCATACTCTTTTTGCAAATGTTATAGATTTAATTATACTAATCATATCACTTAATGTCATCTATTTTTTATTTCCTAAAAGCCTACAGGAGCAACTACTATGGGTGCGCTTTCAGTAAATTTCTGCTCCTAAATATCTTGTTATACAAGAGACATAAATCACAATTTGCATAATAAATATCATGCAAATCAAACTACACAAGGAAGATAAAGCACAAAAAGTAATACTCTCATAAACTCTCGCTCCTGAGTTTCTTATCACACCAAAAAGGTAAATCACACTTTACACATCCTGCAATCTAAATACATGAAAGGTCAAACCAAATTTGAGAGAATATCATGTAAATATACAGGAATTTATGGGATTCAAATCTGAAATCTTTAACATCGGTAATACTCACACTACTACTAACTCATCCTAAAAAGACTAAATTGTTGTAGTTTTTTATAACTCGTAAGTGTACGTATTACTTTATTAGAAAATAAATATTCAAATACAATAATTGGTCTGTGATTCTCTTTGCATACAATAAACAAAAAAAGGTGTTTGAATAATAATTATTAATATTTAATCAATAGTTTTATGCGAAAATTATTTATAAGGTGGATTGCATTTCGTGGATAAAATTTATAACTTTGTATTTAGTGAAATCAAACAATCGGAAATAGTTGACATTACTCACTAAGTCACTATAAGATAAAATGGTAACGGGCTGGGATTTTGTTTTACTAGGAATTGGACAACTTATTCTAAAGGGCCAGCCCATTGAAAATTTTGAAATAATAATATTATAAATGAGTTTATAAATAAAAAAATTAAAAGAAATTATTTTGTGTATGATTTAATATATTTTTTTTCATATCTTTATCTAAGTTACTAAAGGGCAAAAAGTGAAGAATTTTAACTTGTAGGAATTTGGAAGAGGTGGCATGACCAGATATAATTTCGTTCGGGCTGTAATTTATTTTTGGGTAAATATCAATTTAAACCCTAAACTATACATGTTTTATTAAAAATATCAATTTAAACCCCAAACTATCATATTTATATCAATTTAAACCCCAAACTATCCCGAATACAGGCGTTTTGATACAAATATGATAGTTTGAGTTTAAATCGATATTTTAAAGTTCTATATTTTGATAAAACATATATAGTTTAGAGTTTAAATTGATATTTACCCTTTATTTTTTAGAAGTTCTTAACAAAATCGCTTTTATTAGACTAGTGGTTTGCAACCCTAAATTTAATTACTCATCTTCCTCTTCTCTTCACTCTTCCTCCTCCACAACAAAGAATTATTTATTAGCCGCAGAGTACGCACCACCACCCACCACCGTTGTGCCGCCGCGACTTCCATCTTCTTTTTTCCGTCAAATATTTGCAGGCGCAGGCCCAGGCTGCGGCCGGGCAGCACTCTTCTTGGGTCGCGACAGGGGGCATTTGCACCAAGCACACCCCCCCACTACTTAATTGAGGTAAATTTCCGGTTAACCTCCGCGCTCCGGCCCTAGCCCTGACTTGTACAAAGCTGAGTTTATTTAGATTTTCTGTTAGCTGCAAGAGTATTTGAAAATGTATGAATTTCTTGGAGCATATCTATTTTCTTGGAAGATGTATACAATGCTAATTGATTAATAAGCACCTTTTTCAATCATTACCTGAAATACTTCTGTTTCTTGGAAAATCCCTGGTGATAGTTTTTGATTCAATGTGTAGAAATTGGTAAACTGTTTCCTTTTTTATTACCTATGTTGAATATGTTGCTATTATACTAGTCTGGCAGTGTACAAGCACGATGGCTGGATCTGATTCGCAAAAAGAGATATTGGGAAATACTAATGAAATCACTCTGGAAGATTCCTTGGGTGGCACTTCAGCGAGGACGAGACCACTCAGTTATGATGACATACTGCTTAGAAGAAAAAACAAGGGAGACACAGCTCAACAAATTCCCAGCAGCTCTGGAGCAACTGATAGTGAATTAGCACAAGACAACATGGAGAGGGCATCTGATATTCCAGAATGCCATCCGCGAATAAGTGACGATTTAAAACCACTGGTTAAAAACAAGAACTTAAAAGATCCTATGAAGGTAAAGTCTAGTAGAAAAGCGGATACTGATGCTTCTAGAAAGAATGAGAATTTGGTCCAGGATAATGATGCCCGATCTCTATATCCTGATGCCAAGTCAAAGGACAAAGGACAAAGGATTCCTAGGCGCAATAGAGTGTCGGACGAAAATTTTGAGGGAAGAAATCATGGTAGCAGAAAGAAAGATGACCTTTTAAGTGTTAATCCTGATTACGGACTTGACAAGAGGAAAGATAGTGAATCATATAAACAGGATAGAGTTTCTGAAAGAAGCAGAGTCAAATCTGAAATAGTAAAAGCACAACCTTATAATGAGGAGAGACAGGTTTACAGAAAGAGGAAGACAGACGGCGGATATGCAGTGATTCTGATAATGAGCAAAACAAAAGAAATGTGAGAGATGTGAGGCAAACAGATAAGTTAACTGCCAGAGGCAGAGAATTCTGTAAAGGAAAAGAAACACAAACATCATCCTGAAGAAGATAAATCTAGAGGCAGGGATAATGTTAAAAGGAATGATTCTGTAAGAAAAGGATCAGAACCAACACGGACCTATCTTGAAGAATCCAGGTCAAAAAGAAGACGGTCACGGAGCAAAGATCGTGAGAAAGACAGAGGTAGAAGATCTCTTTCACAATCACCAAAGGCTTACAAGCACACATCGAAAGATAAACGGGAGCTTGCAGAACTATCATCTCTTACTACAAAAGACAAATCAGGAAGAGAGCATTCTAATGTTGATAACAAGAGGATACCAAATAATGGATCTAATAGTCTCTACAGGCGTAATACTAACAATTCGAGTGGTCTTGGAGGCTATTCACCTAGAAAGAGGAAAACAGAGGCTGCTGCTAAAACTCCTTCCCCAACTCGTCGTTCTCCAGAGAAAAGAGCTGCTGGATGGGATTTACAACCTGTTGAAAAAGAGAGTGTCATGGCTACTTCAACTCTGTTCAATTCGAATGCTACGAGCCAAAAATTAGCATTGAATATAATGGAGTGCCCCAGTATAGCTCCTGTGGCTCCTACTGTGGTGAAGCCTATTGGAATTTCTCTTCATACCATATCTTCACAGCTTCATGCTGTTGAATCGATTCAGCTAACTCAAGCAACAAGACCTAAGAGGAGGCTTTACGTAGAAGACTTGCCTGTTTCAGCATCTGAGAAAGATTTAATAGAATGCATTAACAAGCGTTTGCTGTCATCTGGTGTTAACTATGTTCCTGGGACCCAGCCCTGTATCAGCTGTATAGTATGTGTCCATTCATTTTCTTGATCTATTCATCTATTCAGCATGTGCTTTTTTTAGCTAGACATTCAGCAAGCTCTTGCTCTTTTTGAACTGCAGATACATAAGGAGAAGAGCCAAGCTCTTTTGGAGTTTCTGACCCCTGAGGATGCTTCTGCTGCTCTTTCTTTAGATGGAATGTCCTTTTCAGGTTCCAACCTTAAGCTCAGGCGCCCCAAGGACTATGCTAATGTAACTGTAAGAATCATTACCATGATGTTCTCTGTTCTTACTATAAGCCTTGTAAAGATTGATCTTTGATATGGTAGATGCTTCTTTTTAATGACTAATGTTTGATAAGTAGATCACAAACTCAGTATTATTACTTGATATTGTGGGAAGCTTCATTTAATGTAATTGGATTTACTTGCATCTCATTCCTATCTTCTTATTGGCATACTTCACTTCCCTGCCTCCTTAAGTCGTGTCAGTTTTACTTTCACAGAAGAAGTTACTGCATTATTTTACTTTATTAATTTATTGGCTTGGATGGTATGAAATAACAGAAATATGAATTATTCTACCCAAAGCAGTAGTTTCTATTACTAAGATTATTTGGAGCTACTATAGGGATGATTAAAAATGTAGTTTTTGACTTCTCCCAAATATAATACTTCATTTTGCATTAGTTCTTCCTCACTCATCTAGTGATAATATGTAGCAAATCCTTCCTGTTTTTGGCAAAGGTTCATGAGATGTAGCTCTTTTGTAGGATGATGATTAGGTGGATCTTGATTTCTTTTTAATTTATTCATCTTTTTCTTTCCCTCTTTAGATCTACATAACTTTGGCCTTTAGCTGTCCTGTAGCTCCTTGTGATTATATTTAATTACCAAGATTAAATGAACCTCAAGTATTGGCATCGCCTTCTGGGGAATATTGTGGCTTTCTGTTAAAATTTTGTGCATTTAATTGCCAAAAAAAATTCCTGGCCATGCTTTATGAAAGACTAGGTCTAGTATAGTTATATCACATTAGGCATGCTAATTTTGAGGACCATTATCTGATAATTGGATTAGCTATTTTACATTAGGCATGATAATATTGAGGACCATTATTTTATAATTGGGATAGATATATTACATTAGGCATGATGTTTGTCATGAAATTGTCTATCTGGCAGCAGTTGCTCTCTATTCTGTGAATGGTGTGTGCAATCTACATTTACAGACGTTGGGTGTCTTTATCTGAGCTATTCTTGAATTTTACAAATGTTATGTGCATGAGTTAGTGTCTTAAAGCTACATCCTGTTGCAGAACTTGGCACGGATGCAAAACAACATGTGGCATTTGCTTTCTAATTTACCAGTATACTTATTTTGATATTGGCTTTATCACGTGCTTTTCAGCATTATGATAATGGTTCCATTCTATTCATCTAAGGAGGCCTGTAAACATATATATTGTGTGTAATGGGAAAATATACCTCTTAAAAATTCAAGAAAATAATATCTAGTTACTGATGATGTTTTGCCATCACCCAGACATTTAAAACCTTATGGGATATGCCTAGTTTTCTTTTCCGATTCATTTGTAGATGAACTATCCAATCAGGAAATATGCTCTGTATCATACCTCTTCTCTGTGTATAAGTTGTTCTGGAACTGTATGAATCTTCATTTTCCTCTTTTTGTGCTAGTTTCTTGCTTGCATGCAAACTTCATCTTCTTGAGCTTTGTAGAAGGGTAGTACTGGGAAAACTACTTTCCCATTGAGACAATATATTCTCTTCATATTCTTTTAGTTTCTGAGGGTACATTGTCGCTATTATTCCATGTAGCAGGTTTTCAGACAGTTCCTATTTTCATGCAGACTGGTCTTTCTGACAAATCTGTGGGTGTTATTGATTCAATCAGTGACATTATAGAAGATTCACCCAACAAGGTATGCTCTGAAACATCATAACATACTACCATTGCAGGTGTTTTAAAATGTGGCTCATGCACCAACAAATATTGTTCATAATTTTTTATCCAGGTTAAATAATCATTCTGGCACCAGATCAAATGTAAGTGTTCTATTATAAACTCTGCTTGGGTTTCAAGTTAAAGATCTATAACGGAGACCAGAAAAACCCTAGCATGAGTAAAGCGTGTGTTTAAGTGACAAAACTAGCCAGGGCGAAGCTCTGAACTGTAAAGATTAGCTGCTAAGCTGGTGGCACCAGAACCCCTGCTCCTTGTCTCATATTCTATTTAGGTGTTGGAATTTACTCTTGTTTTTATTTTGACAAAGAAGACTATCTCATGAACTTTAGATGTAACTAATTACTAACAAGAATGAGTTGGAACATTTAGCTATCAAATTAGATATGAACCATTCAATCATAGATATTCAGAGTTACTTTCATCTATGAGACTATCTCATGAGTCAACTTTAGATGTAACTAGTTACTGGCAAGAATGAGTTGGAACCTTTAGTGATCAAATTAGATATGAACCATTCAATCATAGATAATCAGAGTTACTTTCATCTATGACACTCATATTTGAATGCTAAATCTTCTGGATCAACCTCCCTCTCCAGACATTAGCTGGATAAGATTGTTATCTGATTTCTTATTAGTTATTATCCAGTATCAATCTATACTATTTGTAAAAGTCGATTATTTCCTTTTCTTGACAAGCTTTTGCTTCACTTTTCAGATCTTTATTGGTGGCATATCGAAACTTTTTCTTCTAGAATGGTAAACTAACATGTAATCTAGTTTACATCAAACTTCTCTTTGTTTTATCATGTCGTATCTCAGTAATTTTGTATGCTCTCTTCAGCTTTTGGAGATTGCTAAAGCCTTTGGACCCGTGAAAGCATTCCACTTTGAGTTTATTGCTAATACAAATGAACCATGTGCATTTCTCGAGGTACACATTTGAAGGTTGAAAAGAGTTTTGCTATGCATAGAGAAAAACTAAATAGGCAATATTCTTGCGTCCTCTGTCTTTACAGTGTTTGCCCTCTTTCAGTTTTCTAGGGCATGTTGCATCTTAAGCTTGATTTCTTTCATTATTGTCCTTTGATCTCTCTCTCATTTTTTGTGTGGTGAGAAACTAATTATTTATTACCTCAGTATGTTGATCATTTAGTTACTTCAAAGGCATGTGCTGGTCTTAATGGTATGATGTTGGGTGGACAAGTCTTAACTGCAGTACTGCTACTCCAGAACCTGATTCGGTGGGGTTATATTATCTCTCTTGACTTGTTCTCATTTGACTGAAGGTTTTATTTTTGCCTAGAAGTTTCTCTCAAACACTCAATGGCCATTGTTTTGTTAGGAAAATGTTGGAAAACTCCCAACTTATGAGATCCCCAAGCATGCAAAGCCCCTTATCAAGAAACCCACAACATTTCTAAAGCTGAAGAATGTGGTATTGTATCTTATTTATGTTCCAGTTTTCCTTCTATCCTTTCAATTCTAATTCATGTTCTAATACTAGTCGAAGTAACATCAAATTACCAATGCCCTGCAGTTCAATCCTGAAGACCTCATTTCATTGTCTGAATCGGAGCTAGAAGAAATATTGGAAGATATAAGGCTGGAGTGTTCCAGGTTGACATGACTAAAATGGTTTAGTGGTTTCAATGTACTTTTCATCATTGCTCAAATATTTTTCTTACCTTTCCTTGATACTGTAGGTTTGGTATGGTGAGATCTGTTAATGTCGCCAAGAAAACAAATAATTTTGGCCCCATAGAATGTAATGAGGTAAGTAACACAAGAGCTTGTACTGATGCCTATGACTGTGACTTTGCAAATAGGAGCCATGGAGTCCAACAACTCAGTGAGAGTACTTCTGGGCTTAGAGAATTTGAGAAATCAGAACCTCTGGATAATAATAATCGAACTTTGAAACAAAAAGATGGTTGTGATAATATTGCTGGCTTATCTGATGTGTCAAGTGGATCAGTTGAACCTGAGAATATAACTAAGTTCAGGGTGCTTGACGAGAGCTTGTCTAATGAGACAACTGCTGGCAATATTACAAAAGATGGAGTATGTGAACTACCATTCAATGGTGAAGATGCTTCTTTCAAAGAACCCCCAAGCCAATCGAACCCTGGAGATTTTACTGGAGAATTTGGGAACCAACAAAATATTTCAGATATTGAGCTCGTAAGCAATTCCAATAATTCTGGTTCTACTACTGTGATGAACTACGAACTTGAAAGTAAACCTTTTACCGAAGACTTGGAGTCAGAAGAGCATAATGCAAAACTACAGAGTTCTGAGGAAGCTTTGAAAATAGATGAGAGAAACAAAGCGGGAAATGTTGAGTTGGATAGCATTGACAGAATACAATTGGATGCTCCAGGAGAAGATGATAGAAAGGATGTCTTTGTGGATCTTGGGCATATCTTTGAGCCTGGCTCTGTTATTGTAGAATATAGGAGGCTGGAAGCTGCTTGTATGGCTGCACATTGTCTACATGGACGTACATTTGATGGTCGTGTTGTGACTGTGGAATACATTGGTCATGACTCGTTCCAGATGAGGTTCCGCTGAAAAGATAGACTAACGTCATAAAATGATACGGGTGTTGCTAGTCGAGGGCGCAGACCTGATGGTGAGAAGCAGCTTTCACGCTGTTAATATATTGTTATTCCTAGCTTGAGTCTCATTTCGGCTCTGCTTAACTTTTGATTTTGCTCATCGCGCAGTATAGCCAAGTAGAATGGTTGACACCTAAAATTGTGAGATGTTTGATTAGATTGTCCTGTAAAACACTACATTTTATTTCATTAGTTTTTACTACCATTATACCGGTTCTAATAACTTCTGTGAAATTCAGCCTGCCTGTAATTTGACAGAAGGGTGGTTGTAAAACCTAGAAAATCTAGGGTAAATTATCCAAAATAATCTAAACTATTGACCTACCTTAAAAATAATCATATACTATTAATAAAATCTCAAATCTCAATAATATTCATAGTTTTAGATTTTTATCCTAATCTAATATACTCTACTTTTCATTAACGAATTTAATTTTATATTTCTGGCCAACTAAAATGGACGTGTATTCTCAAAAACTGACTTTTCATCATAAAAAAAGAACAACATAATACTAGAATAAGCTTCTGGTGATATATGTCAATTTCAGTTAGGTCGAAAATTGTAACTCAAACTATCGAGGAACAATGAAAATTGAGAATATTTGTAGTTTTGGAATAAAAAGTCACTATTAGGTCAACTTGTGGACTACAATTTAAAGAATAACCTTTTAAAAATGTAGTAACATAAAATTTCTAGTCATTAAATATATAATAACTGCAATTCCCATTTGAAACATATCAGGTAAAGTTGTTATCCATTTTTGTAGCATATATATAATACAAACAATGAACACATTTAATAAATATATAGCATACATCACACATCAAGTAATTCAATTTATTATTGTACACCAAATGTATTCTACCCATGTATAGCATGGGTAGAATAGAATACACATCAATGTATTCTACCCATGTAACAAAAATATAATCTATCTAAAATAAGAAGTTACAAGATAAATTACAACAAATCCCTAAAATCAAGGAAATAACCATTTTAACATAAAATAAAATTACTAATATAATTTTTAAATAAATCATGTAAAATTAAAGTATATATACATAGTAATATACTGTAACACAACGTAAATTAATATTATCCAATGATTTATATAAATTAATTCTTAGATCTATTCTTATTTCTTACAAATAATTTGATTCCTACGATCCACCATATACCTATTTATAATATATTCAGATTCAATTAATTTAAATTTAATTTCCAAATTTTGAATTTTATAAATAATAACAAATACTTTCATAATTAATAATATTACATAATTATAATTGAAAATGAGAAAAATCTCCAATTCAAAATGGAAAGGCAAATGAGAAAAGGAAACAAAAAAAACATTGAAAATAAATCGATCAACGTAACAAAAATTAATTGGAAAACGAACATTTTATAAAACAGTATACAAATTTATTTCAAAACCAACATCAAACAGTAAATGACAATAAATTTATCATTTCCAATTCAGTATTACATATCATGCACCATATTAAAGCTTTCATAATTATCTGTAATTTGATATGTATATTGAAATCCTATAAATTTTAAAAATAAAGAAATAAAGAAAAGAAAAAAAATAAGAAAAATCAAATAACCACTCTATGTCTGGTCTCACCCAAAAGAAGTTGGCCATTAACCGGATAAAGCAGTTCTTTCCATACAATCACGAGCTAAAATTTAATTTAACTTATAAAATTGTCACTCCAATTGAATTACAATTGATTATAAATTTCAAAAATTATGAACTAGAATTTAAATTAATTTACAAAATTGTCACCCCAACTAAATTACAAATTAAAAATTACAAAAGAGACCTCAATTATTCTGATTAATCTAGAATGGAAAATCCAACATTGAATCTTTGAAATTTGATAAGTGGAAGTGGGTTTCTTATCATTCAATGAGCATCTTGTATTTCATAAAAATTGAGAGAAATATAATCCTTACGCAAGGGCCATCCTATCCAACTTTCAGGCATTAAGATACATTCCAAGCGCAAATTTAAATATATAATAAATAATAGATAATAGTTTACTATTATTGAACAAAATATTTATAACGAAAAAACTAAAAGCACCAAACTAGGAAATTAGAAAAGAAAAGATTAAACAAGATTGTTTTGTTTATTTACGAGGCCTAAAAAGCAATTAAACAAAGGAAAAGGAAAATGGAAAGAACGATTACATCTCTGTCTCTCTCGAACTTTTAATGGCGAATGATGCCACCACCACAGCTTAAAGTTTCCATCACAGTCTTACACTTCTTCTTCGACCAACTAGAAAGTTTGGGGTTTCAACTTCACTTTACTGTTGGTGGTGTTCTTTTGCCAGCTTTTCAAGCAATTTATGGTCCGCATAGAGTCAATTTTCACTAGCTTGTTGCGATACGGTTGGCGACGGAGTCACGCGGTGTTCGGTTTTCCGGATTGAATTTTCTGGTACGAGTTCGTAATTATGTTGCTTGGGAATCAGGATTTTAGAGTCTTGCTGTAGGATAGTTCTGCTGCGTTTGATTATGATGTTATTGATTGAACTTGCCTGAATGATTAGTAGTTTCTTTACATTTTGAATACCGTGTTCTGTGATATATAACTATTTTGAATTTGAAATTTTAGTTAATTGTGAGATAGGATCCTTTTCCATTTTGGTAGTTTGCAGAGTAATGGGGGCAGATGCTGTGTTTAGCCATTTGGTTATTTTCAGTTTTTATGTGATACGCAATAAGATATTTAACCTATTTGAGGCGAGTTAAATTAATCTATTTGCGACTCTTTTATGTTTTTACTTCCAATCAATTTCGTTGTCCTTATGTTCATTTAGCTCATTTAGTAGTTGGGTTTTACTCTTCTTTTGGAGATTTTTGCTCGCAGGTAAATAAGTAAGTTTTCCTGAAAGATGGGTTAGTTAATAAATGAGGGATTTATAATCAGCTGTAATTTTTTATGCCTTTGATTCATTATTTTGATTACAGATCGAAAAGGGATTTTTTGATTAGCAGAGAATAGAATTAACCTCGAAAAGGGATTTTTTGACTAGTAGAGAATAGAATTAACCTTTTGATTATGTTTTATTTGTTTCTCTATCCCGCACCAATGGCTATGGTTTCTGTCTATGCTCTGAGGATTTGATTCCGTAACTGATGATTTGGAAGCTTGCTGTCGAATAAATAGAACTATTTAACGCATTACATTTGTAGCTGTTACTTGATTCTGAAAAGGGAGGGTTAAGGTAGATGGAAACTGCTAAGCGTTGGTTTGGAAAATTTCGTCCGAAAGAGAAACATAAGACTTCAAACAAGAAGAAGGAACCCACACCATATGGGAAAGAAGGTTCAAAGACACCATTGAATGATGAAACTCCTTCAAATGCTACTAAGCAGAAAGTAGCTGCTGCGAAGCAATATATCGAAAAGCACTACAAGGACCAGATGAAGAGCCTGGAGGAACGGAGGGAGCGGTATGATTTTTTCTCTCATTACAGCCTGTCTTTGTATGGTGTATCTTGTAAGTTGTTTTGGCTTCCATCCATTCCACTTTGTGAAACTGATTGTCTATTGTTTGACTGCTATTCCTTTTCTGCAATCAAGCATCCTCTTTCTAGTGCGTTCCCAGAGTACTCATGGGAGATAGCTGTATGATATTTGTTGCATTTATATCAATGATTGGTGTCTGGTGGAACCCTAACATTAAGCTTTATTTGCGTAAGTGTTTTATTTGGCTTTATCTGTTTCAGATTTTTGACATGGAAGCTAACATTCATATACTAATTTCCAAGTCACATTAATATCATAACAAAAACCTACTCATTTTAGCATTCATATACATACATGTATATGTGTATCTTGTATATATTAAAATCTCTTTAATAAATAATACTGATATAAGTATATATATTATATAATCATATATTAGTTATTACTCTAGAAAATAAAATAAAGTGGTGGTGACACCTTGACAACCCTTGAACGGCAGAGGGCACATCTAACGATCGGAACTATCTTATTCAAAATAAAAACCAAAAATAAATCACAATCCACTTATTTATCTTTTATACTAAATCTTCATACCACTTTTTTCGTACCAGAACAAGTTTCCACCACTTTTATGGACTTGCATGCAGAACGATGTTAACCAATTTATCACAAGGTTGTAATTGCAGATGTTCTTTCCTTTTCCTGCTACATGTTTATAGTTCTGTTAATTAAGGTTTAACTTAGGCATTAGAATTATAACAATAATTGCTGAAACTGATCCTGTTTTAAGTAATACTCATTATACATTCTCCTCAGCAGCGAAATTGGTGTGTTTTATCCCTACTCTTGTCCCGTTGGACATCACATGTTCTCTACTACTTTTAGTACCCGGTTGTGTGCACGTTTGCTGTGTAAGGATGTTAAGATGCTGTTATAACCTTTAATTTCTTTGGATTCTTTCTTTAGAAAGCTACTTGAATAAGTATGTTTGCTTCTCCATGTTCTAAACTTAGGCCTTATTCCTACATTTTCTCTAATTGGGCAAATACAACAGGAAATCTCTTTCTCAAAGATTTTATGTTAACTAATTTCCTAATTATTTAAATGGTTGTTCGGGTGCTTTTTAATACAAACAAAGTTCTTAAGAAGATACATTGTTACAAAATGAGTTATCATTTATGGACAATAGGAGAATGTATTAATTTTTAGAAAGGGTAAGATTTATAAAAGCACTTGTGGTTGTCATTGTCACCCTCACTTTCCACCAGCTGATCACTTGAACGAGTGTGTTCATTAAAATTGACGTATTCTGCATTTTATTGGTAATGTTCTAGTAATCTCTATAAGGGAAAAAATGGGAGGGACTTTCAGGGGAAATCATCAGGTTGCCAGTGTTTCACCAATTTCTGTTGAAGGCAATGTGGGTGACTCTTTCTTTCCATAAGACTCAATTGACTATTGCAGTTAATAATTTTTTAGTGCTATCACTCTTTGACAGATCAGGTTAAGTTGGCATAAAACTTGTGTGTTTGTTTTTCTTCTTATACCAGAGTCCTGTAGCTTTCACGCGTTAACTCTACCACATTAAGGTTAAAAATTATTGGTTAAAAATAGTGAGTTCTGATAATTGAACATTGTCTGTCTTTCGGGATATAGAATTTTAGAGTAACAGGCTCCAAAAATTGACCTTTTTCATCTCCATGATGTCCATAACTAGGTTAAAGAATAATTTCCAAATGTATTTAATTTTATGGATGCTAGGGCAACTTTCCATAGAGTTCACTTTTGAAGTTGATCCGTCAACTATACCTTAGATGTCCTGTGTGTATGTTTATTTTCCACTAGATGGCAACGACTTCTTGATTGGTAAGGTAATAGCATAATGTAGGTTTACCTTATGTAGTTTTAATGAGTAGAATCATTATTATGTAGTGAACCACATCAGTAGCTTTTGTATGGAGGACATGCTATTAGCATTTCATTTGATGGTTGGATGTGAATTATCGGAAGCTGAGCAGTGGATACTCTAATGATTCCCCTGTGGCAAAGTAGAGATGTCTCTTACATATCCCATCATAAATGGATGTATCCCTAATTCATTGTTAGTCTGTGCTACATGAAGAACATAAGCCTGATGCAATATAAGAAGGCCCAGGCCATAGAGGATTATACCAGGAATAAGTTTGGCAGATTGGGATTCATCTAGATATCCACCCATATGGTACTTTATTGTACAGTATATATGATCAATCTATATAGAGAAAGACATGGGTTTAGAGGAAGCATAGAATGGAAAAGGGTTTTGATTGATGGGGAAAAGTAATCTGCTTCAAACCAATATGAATGGAGATATCACCACCCATATTCAGAAAAAGTATGTTCATGAAGTAAAGATTAGGAAGGGACGTTTCTAATTGATCAAATTAGGATTCTACTAAAACCATTATTCCCTTAGAAATCACACTTGAAATGGTGGACAATATGCTAAAGCAGCAAGTGCTTTAGTGAAATTGACTTTGTAAGAGGGATCCTAGGGAGGTTTCCATATGCAGAACTACTTCTCAGAAACTGTCTACATGTTGGAATGCTGGGCCTCTTAGTAGCGATTATAACTCAATACCCCCTTCTCTGGGTTCATCGGCCTTGAAGATTTTTGAACTTTCCAGCAGTCACACTGATTTATGATCTAAACTAACCGTGCAACAACCTGGTGGAAGCTCCTTATTATGTGCTCCATTGCTTAGAGCATTTTCAAGATGAGAGTTTCATGATTGACTTTTACTGAGGTTTGTCATGCTGATAAAGTCTTACAAAGTATTGACCTTTTCTCTTTATATCCTTGTGCATAAAACAAATTTTTAAGCTCCTTGAGGGACCAGTATGGAATATAAAGTTGTCCGGTATGACTTGCCTTTATCCTTATTAAAGAAATAGATTGTGCACAGTGCATAAAAAGATGCATATTATTAGTTAGGATAATATCTGTTCATCTAGTCCATTTTATTATTTAAAAGTTTCTTGCTGCAAATATTCCCTACTCTCACCTTTAACTATGAAAATATTTCACAAAAAAACCACTCAGTTTTCTTATGTTTGTTGCAATTCTATTATTTCTTACTGAGTAGAATAAATGGTCGTTGATTATCTTTGTATTGTAAAGATTTAACTAATAATTTTGTGAATTGTAGGCGTAATGTGCTGGAGAGAAAGCTGGCTGATGCCGAGGTTACTGTAGAAGAGCAAAACAACATTTTGAAACATCTTGAGAAAAAAGAAACAGAATACATGCGCCTTCAAAGGCACAAAATGGGTGCTGATGATTTTGAGCCATTAACAATGATAGGAAGGGGTGCATTTGGGGAGGTTCTCTCTCTCTCTCTCTCTCTCTCTGAGCTTCTCTTTGTATAAGTGTTTATGGAAAATGGTAAAAATCTGAGTTTTATCATATGTTCTGTTGATTAGTTCATGTACAAGAATGACATATGTCACTTGAAATAAACTGTGTAGACTGTTCAGTTTTTAGACGCCCCTTGGAACAACTTTTGCTTGGTTACTCCAAATATGACATAGGAAAAAAAAAGTATGAGTGTATACATTCTTTGCCATCAGAAAAGTTGCTCCTGTTTGAGTGAAAATATACCCTCCATTTTAGGCATGTCAAATTTGATCAATTATGTATTATTCTTCAATGGGCAGACATATGATGTCATTTGTGTTCAGCTAAGATGCTAATATTAATAGCAATAGTTTTAGAGTTTCTATTTGCATGATAGCTAAGTTGAAATCTGTCTTGATGCAGGTTAGAGTATGCAGGAGAAATCAACTGGCCACATATATGCCATGAAAAGCTTAAGAAGTCAGAAATGCTTCGAGGGGTCAGGTAGTAATCAATTTAACTTAATGAATGAGCAATTATATAAGATGCTCTGTTGCCTTGCTTCTATTGCTAATCCTTGTTCTATGCGTTTAGGTGGAACATGTTAAAGCAGAAAGGAACCTACTTGCAGAAGTTGACAGCAATTGCATTGTCAAACTTTATTGTTCTTTCCAAGATGAAGAGTATCTATACCTAATAATGGAATATCTGCCTGGTGGTGATATGATGACTCTGCTGATGCGCAAAGACACATTAACAGAAGATGAAGCCAGATTTTATGTTGGGGAAACAGTTCTTGCAATTGAGTCTATTCACAAGCATAACTATATTCATAGGTTTGTGATGATTTTTTATGCTATGAGTGAATTATATGGCTACTTATTGTTACTTATTTATAATTGCAGAGATATCAAGCCTGATAACTTGCTTCTTGACCGAGATGGGCACATGAAGCTATCAGATTTTGGATTATGTAAGCCTCTAGATTGCAGTAATATTCAAGAAAAGGATTTTACTGTAGGAAATAACTACAGTGGATCTCTTCAAAGTGATGGCCGCCCTGCAGCACCAAAGCGCACTCAACAAGAGCAACTACAACACTGGCAGAGGAATAGAAGGATGCTTGTAAGAATCTACCACGATATGATTTCATTCCATCTTCAGTTCCCAGTTGAAGATGTTATAAAAGCACAAAATAATAATAATATGCATAAGAGCTGGTAAAGCCATAGAACTGGTTAGGCCTTATTTGTGAAGGTCTTGTACCAATGAAACTGAAAGATTCTTGCCAAGCTATAAAGCGTCCTCTTTGTCCTCAATTATTGACTGTAAAATGCCTGAATCGGTTATCAATATTTCTTCATTGAAATTTCTATCATAATTAAAGATCAAAATTTCCATGTTTTATGAAATTTGCATTAATAACATATATATGTGGACCTTGCTGGAATGTCGTAACAGAAGTTATATGTAGTATATGGTACATATGGTGATAGATCTTCCTCCCACTTTTCTGAATCTTGAAATGTAGCTTTTCCATCTCTTCAATCGCTGTGCTAAATAGTTGCTTATTGTGAGGCCTGCATGCAGTTGTGCTTGAATCTCCTTATTTATTTTGCTGTAGGCTTATTCAACTGTTGGCACGCCTGATTATATTGCTCCCGAAGTTCTGCTGAAGAAAGGATATGGAATGGAATGTGATTGGTATGTGTGCTCATCTATGTTGTTCTATATCTTCTCGCAACAAGGTATATTTGTTTTTCAAGTTGAGACTATCTGGAAAGTGTGTATGTGGTAGGTGGTCCCTTGGTGCTATCATGTATGAGATGCTTGTCGGATATCCACCATTTTATTCAGACGAGCCAATGTCAACATGCAGAAAGGTAACTTATGTTTGAGCACTTGCCATTCTGTCTTTTATTACTTTGTGGAATCGAAATATCACATCCGAAACCTACTTCTGCCATTTATAGCTGCATGAGCTAATACATCATCATGCCTCATCTAATTCTTTAATTGATTGCTTTTTGATCTGTTTGAATTTTGATCAATGTCTTGATCTCAATGGTTTCTCTTTATGTTTTTGGTGTAGATTGTGAACTGGAGAACTCATCTAAAATTCCCTGAAGAGGCAAAGCTATCACCAGAAGCAAATGATCTTATATGTAAACTGTTGTGTAATGTAGAGAAAAGGCTTGGAACAAGGGGAGCCGACGAAATAAAGGTGCTTTATGCTGTGTCTAATTTCATATCTTAATAATATCACAAACCATTAACTTCTTCATGGTCTTCCCAGGCTCACCGATGGTTCAAGGGCATCGAGTGGGATAAGTTATATAAAATGAAAGCTGCATTCATTCCAGAAGTTAATGGTGAACTGGATACTCAAAACTTTGAGAAGTTTGACGAGGTTTTATTATTCACTCCTTGTGTAATAATTAAGCTTTTCTTATTTTGATTTTATGTTGTAATACTGACTTTGCAGTCTAATGATCAAGTCCCATCAAGCGCAAAATCAGGTCCCTGGAGGAAGGTTAGTGAATGCTATTACGAATATCTGTTACTAGCAGTCTGACTTAAATTTCTGCAATGATGATTTCCTCCATCAACTCTTTGCACTCAGAACCTCCTTTTTGCTACTGAAATCAAGAACTCAATTTTTGCATGTGTTATAGTTGGTGAAGTTCTTTGTGTTACTTATAGGTAATAGACTATCATAACCTTAGAGGGATATGGACTGGCATTAATAAAGTGTAGCCGTGTTACTTGACATAAAGTCCTTAGTTGATGACTCACGTTAGCCTTACCAAGAAAACATGATAGGCATTTTAGTTGGGAAACTAGGAGCTAGGTCCAAATCATCTGAATATTGGTCCGAGCTTCTGCAATGCCATGGTTCTAGCTACCTTGATTAAGGGCGTTTCTGGTTATCAGCTAGTATTTTTCTTACAGTGGTTTCGAAAAAATATTAACATTAAAATGTTGTAACTTCTCTTCTTTGGTGGAAACATGGATCTAAGTTTGTTTGCGTGATTGTCTCTAAGAAATGCTTAAACTCAGAGCCCATTCAAGCCTTTGATTACTAAATGGTGCCAACACTCTCTTTCATGATGCAGATGCTGCCATCCAAGGATGTAAACTTCATGGGCTACACTTACAAGAACTTTGAAATTGTGAATGAACACGACGTTCCTGGTATAGGTATGACGATATATTACTTATAAGATTCCAAGTATTATAAAAGTTATGAATGTTTAAAGTTACAGTCAGAAGTAGAGGATTCACTTTTAAGGATGTCGATTTTCATCAAGTGTTATATTTTAATCTCCTGCATACATTCATGAATATATAAACGGTGGTGTCTATAAATGTTAGTGCTATGAAGATAAACTCAAATTATAATATTTGATAATTTGATATTAAAATTTGAGAATAATTGTTCTTTATCACTTTGTTCCTACTTGGAAGCTGAATTTGACACCCCCCCCTCCTTCTTCCCCTCTTAATTATACCTCCCTCATCTACTATATTTTCATATGGGGATACTGCATTCTTTATCAAATTTAAAATTATCTAATTATGTTATAAATACAAATTATTTTAAATTTTATCAAATTTAAATGGATTTGAATTTGGAGCTTCAATAACAAGAGGTGAGGACTATCATCTGTTATTTTCAATTTTTATCTGATCTTTTTTTTTTTTGTATTTACGAGCATCATTTATGAGATCTTCAATAGGCAATTTACACCACGTACTTTCCGGCTCAACAAGCTAGCCCAAAAAATGAAGTTTCACGGTTTGGGCAAAAAAATTCTAGCCCCAATTGGCCAAACCAAATAGTCCAATAGGGCTGTTCCGAAATCGAGCGGGTGGCCGATTGACATCCCTACTTATCATCGTTCGTCAATGCCTGCTTTTAAAACAGTTAACCACGCGTAAACCATGCATGTGACTCTTGTTATCATCGTGAATTATCATTACATATCTATACGTTGTGTTGCTTCTTTCCTTGAATATGGAATTAACAATTGTAGACTAATGTATTAGTTTTGTTCTTTCTATTGTCAGCCGAACTGAAGAAGAAGAGCACCAAACCCAAGAAGCCTACCGTCAAATCCCTCTTCAGTACGATTCTTTTCATGTTCTCAATGTTACTATTCGTGTATTTTTGTACCAAAAAATGCAAGGAAATAAGTATTTTGTTAAAATCTTATTACCACCTATGACAGACGAGGAGTCAAATTCAGAATCCAATCAATCTGCACTGGGAAGCTTTCTAAATTTGCTACCTGAGGACGTAGAAATCTCGAAACCAGGAGGATCAAATGGTGATAACATCTGACGACTGTAGTAAAGCTTTAAAAACGATGTTTACAATTCGTTTCAAATGTTAGAATTTTTTTTATTGGGCTGTTTTCATCTGGTTGTGCTTAAAAAGTTTCGGTGAAGGCAGGTTTCCCCATGCATATGTGAGGTTGTGTAAATTATGCCTTGGTTGTATATAGTCTATTTTTATTTTCATTGATGATGTGTAATTCTGTTTTCATCTTCGTTGATCGTGTAATTGTTGTCTTCAGTGTCAATTTAGCTGGCAAATGAGAATGAGAACATCTGCGTTGAATTCTAAGTTTGAATTTTCCACAATGAAATATTAAATCTGGAGATTCTTGGCCACTGCAAGTATCGTAGCGTATTTTTGCCACATAAATGAAACAACGTAATTTCTGAACAGTTTTAACTGACAACACTGTCTACATGAAGCCGAGGGGAAAAGGGAAAGTCAAATCTTCGAACTTCCTATTCCGTTTGGTTGGCAAGAGTTTAGTTCCGGTAAAGTTATTTGACGTGATTTGATTCTATATTTTCAAATTTGTGTTTGGTTGAATTCTAATAGAACAAGGAAACTAATAAAAATTCTAAGTAATAATTTAGCATTAGTATTTCTCAGCTCAACTTGGTATTTTTTTTAGGCACTATTGGGATTTTAAATTGCACACGTCAAAATATCAATGAAGGGTCGATCTCGACGAACCCAGAGACTTGTGCGTTTGTTTAATGCAATCAGGTTGGTTGGTCCAAATCGATAAATACTTATATGCTGATTTTGTAAGTTATGCAAATGATAAACTAAGTAATAAGTAAAGCAGTAAATAACACAGCTTTAAAGTGGCGAGAAGATCATCTCTCCTACATCTATTTTTTTGATTTAACAGGAGAAATTCCTTTCACCTTAGGAACCCATTTATTTTATAATGCCAATGTGCACTGACCAGAATTCCCACATCTCGAAAATCTTGATGCCTAGAGTTGAAGTTATAGTTTCCCTTCTTTTGATCCCTCGAATTTGAAAAGTTCTAGCAGCTGACTTGCAATCTTTCAACAGTAACTGAACTACATCTCACTCTTCTGGTTCATGGATAGGATTTGTGTTTACATGTTCCAACTGAGGTGGGTAAACCTCTGTAATAAAGTATAGTGGTAAAGGCTAGGTTTACTATATATCTAAGCTTGGATATAACTTCGTAGCTCGAGTATACAAAAGTATGGCCTCGTTAGTTGAAACACTTCAAAAATTCTTATGGTTTCGTGCTTGAGTTTTAATGCTTTGTGCGCTTTAATTTCTCGTAACCTTGTTTGGGTCCAAGGCCTTCTAGGTTTGAATAAACTATCCGTTGTAGAGATAGCCTTCAAACTTCTTTATTTAGCAATAGCAATGGAAGTAATTCTGCTTCAGCCCTTTGAACATTTTATGTTGTCTGAAGTCCTTTTGCAATATGTAGATCTCATATTCATACGGTTTTATCGTTCTGAGTAGTTGAAGGTCAACTGTTTCAACCTACGACTCCTCGTATTGAACATTTGATCCTCTAACATTTTGATTGCTGCATATTTCGTTTAAGTCTTCACACGTCGTTTCTTCAAGTTCCTATAGACTCGGTCTCAGCCTCATAGGCTGGACTTTGTAATCTCACACTGACCAGTTTAGTAACATCACGTGTTTGTACTTAGAAGGTCTACTTATTTCTGTCAGGGTTCGTCTTACTCGATCGACTCATATATATAACTTATTATATAAGACATTGATTCATCATATTTTCACAATTTTGGGATCTAAAAAATTAGCTTCTTGTGATGTCCCAACATGTAGTCGTAACAATCAAGATACACTAAATTAATTCTTTTATTTTTTGCAAGCAGTCATACGACGCCGAAAACCTCCTGTTTCCATTTTTCTAGTTTGAGTTTTGCTTCTATTTTTGCGTAGAAGCTTGCAAACATAAGGGGCTGTGTGCTAGATTAGGATTTACTTGTTGCAAAACCACGAATTTCCTTGGTGATGTTACCTGATCCTAAGTAGTACGTAATATTCAATTTTATCCATTCATCTCATAAATCTTATGGTAGAGATTTTTCGATTTTTAAGCTTAATTTCATTCTGATGAGGTAGATTAGTAATTTGATTTGTTATGTAATTGCGAAAAACAAACCATACATTTAGTTGAACTGACTTATGCATTAAAATGAACACAAAAATACATGCAGTTGAACACAGTAATGCATGTGGTTGAAAGCGTGTGTCCAGCGCATAATGCTATCACATGTTTAAAATAATTTTAGAAAGTTTTCGTTATGCACAACTTTATACCGTTTTGTGCATCATCTTCAACGTCTTATGCATGGTTCGCAGAGTTCGCAAAAAAGATGTGGTTCTCATTTGATCTATTCCCTATATATATATATATATATATATATATATATATATATATAGGGGTGGTTATAGAGAACCACCCTAAGTAGAGAATAGGAACTAATCTATACCATCCAAATTAGCGCTTTCATGGTTGAGATTAAAATGTTGAAAATACGAAATCATATCAAATTATATTATAACAAATTATGCGTTTGATTTTAGGTGTGAATAAGGGTGAAAAGTAATTTCATTATACATCAAACGCTCTCTCTCTCTCTTCCGAAATTGATGCGCGTCAATTCCTCTCTCTCTCGTCTCTAACAAATTTAATTAACCCTAACTATTAACGCCTCCCTTCATTTGTTTGCAAGCTCAGATTCTCGAAAATTACCTATAGGGCTTCATTACGATATTGCAAACGAGAACGAATAGACCATATTGTTTCACATTTTTTCCTGCCGGTTGAAAAGGTAAAGATTATTCATTGAAAAGTTGAATATGTTCATGGCTATATTTTAGTTTTAACTGTGTATTCGTCCATTTATTTGTAATGTGAATTCATATGTTCAATAGTCTGTGGATACGAGATGTTTATGTTTACGAGAGTCTCGAATATGTCATAGAAAAAGTTATTTTGGAGTATTATCTATTGTAATGGTGGACAAAAGAATAATATTAATGAAGTTTCCAAATAGTACAGATATATGAAAAGAAGACAAAACATGTGAATGTAAAAGTGAATGTGTCGAAACTAGATTTTTTTTGAGTGTTGTACTTTTGTGGGTTTTTTATGTTTGTTACAGATGATAGTGGTCCCCCTAAAACTTGTGTTGACTATATTTTTATAATGAATGTGTGCACGAATAATGTGCTTATAACTATATCATTAAAGTATTGGCTCTGCATTTCCATATGCATAAGTTACTGACATCATGAGAATAAGACTGTCATATTTATATTCTGTGTCATTGTCGTATGTAATTATTGAGTTGTTCTGCATAATACTGTCTCAAAGGTTGTATATGCATAATATATATTTTGTTAGCTCATATATTGTTAAATCAATTCAATATGCATGTATACATCATTTCCTAAGAAATACATTGGTGACTAAATATGAATCCATCTATAAATAATTATAGCATCTAATTATTGTTTATGGATATCAGTATGCATAAGATACTGAGATCGTGTGAATAAGTAACTAATCCCTATTTTTGATTGTGTGCATAAGATATTGATATCATGTGAATAAGGAACTAATACCTATTTTTGATTGTCCTTATTTGATGATATGCATAATGTGTTAATCAGTGTTGTCTGTCCTTATATTATGATATGCATAATAGTGAGTAATGTTGTAAATATGCATCAGTATAGTTCATACTCTGATATTATTTTAAATATTACATTTTGTGAATATTTATAATTTTGTTTATGCATAAAATATAATTTAATATGCTTGTAGCAATTTCTAATTTTATTGAATATGCTCATATATATTTAAACATGTAGATATGGATACTGGAATTGCTGGAAGGAAACCCCATGGTCTTCTGAGTAAGTTATCTATCAAAAAAACACAATATCATATTTCAAATTTATACTTTGATCTTATGTATATAATCTGAACTTTATTCAATTGTATTTTCATAATTACTATTCAGAGATTCAAACAAATACAACAAAATGCCAAAAAGAAGTAGCTGCTTCGTCGACGCAAGCTACGGAACTTAGAACTAAAGGTAATGATTTGTTGATATTAACATCCATAATGAATTGTTTCTTATATATTAGTTTTTTTTGAAAAACTGCAGCCAGAAATGATTCTTCTACTGAAACTGGTCTGAAAACTATTCCAGGTAATATAACAAAATTATTGTATTTATTATGTATACATGATAAAATACCTTTATATAACACTATGTGTTGATGATAATATGCAGTTATATAACAATTTTTTTTCCAACAGATCGAGGGTAGCCAACACAAGGTCGATTGCTTTGGCTATTTTAACACGGATATTCCAAGTAAAAGATCGAGGACGATTTAGCGACTACAAGTTCAACATGCACTAATAAAGGTTATGCATAATTTTATTTTTGATAATTTATTTAATAATTTTTCAAAGCTAACCAAGAAGTATGATTTGCATGTGCATATGAACCATTTGTAACTCCAAAATAGTATATAACCATTTCTATCTATGAATTGCACGTGGACATCATAACATTATGATAAAAATAATATGTAGGCACAAATATTTATTGAAATATGTTTTCGTTATACATATTTAAATATCTACGAAATATTTAATTACAAATTATGTATGTGATATCTATGTTTTTAAGTTATATATATGCATACAATTCTCTGATTTATGCATAGTAAATTCTGGCCGAAATTACTATGTTTAAGAATCTCATATGCATATGATTAACGTAGTAATGCATACTTAGTGAGTAATTATATTTTGATTGGTAATATAATTAGTATTGATATGCATATATTTATTGAATATGCATCATTATACAATTTCTTAAATTATTTGAATTTCAGCATCAGGATTATATCATAACGAGGCAACATGCTTACTCCAATTTAAAATAATTATTTAATGATTTCTTATTTGTTGTGCATGATAGATAAGGAAATCAACATTGTTGGATCTGGTGTCTCTCCGTTAAAGAAAAAGACAAGAAAAACAGGTGGTGCATTGGGCATTACGGAAGATGTTGAAGGTAAACAACTTAATTATTATTACGTATTAACTTTATATCGATTGTTGGATCTTGGGTATATTTTTTTAATCATGTTATTGAATTTTTACTGATCTACAGTAAGACATGATGTTGTTGAAGGAAATGCACAAGTAGATAATGTTGAACCTTTTGAATGCGCACCAAGTATTGATATTGAAATACCAAGTCGACCGCTTGCGTATAGGGGTCCTAAGAATGTAAGATGCAGACGTCGGAAATTGACAATGCAAGATGTAACTGTAGAGGGTAGTAAAGATCAAGTACTTCCAAGACTCAAAACGCGGACAACACCACAAGCCTTTTGTGAAAGCATAAAGAAACTTAATGATTCGCAAATGGAAGCCGTAGTTCAGTTAGGTTTTGGTCGCATACTCGACTTATACATCAGAGAGTTGCCTTGTCACTTGGCTTATTGGGTTCTCCAGCACTTCAATCCAAGAAACTCAGATTGGAAATGCGAATGGGTGCGGGTCGAATAATCGAGACGATGTTAAGCGGTGTTTGGTTTCCGGAGGAAATAAGCAGATTGAGATATTTGGAAGAATCTGAAACATCAGTTTGTTTGAGCGGTGGCTTGGTTTTTGTGACGGTGTGGAAGAGAGGTAAAGATTGGAAAGGTTACAAACATGATGATTGGATGCGAAGATGGTGGCACATGGTTGGCGACACTTCATGATTACTTTGGCATTCTCTTTGATTGAGAGCACTGGCATGGGTGCGGTGCATTCTTATATAATGAATTGCCATCATGATGTCGAAGCATGAAAGAATGGAATTGGGCTGTCGTGATGCAATCATTAGTAGACCACAAGAGATCATGGTGCAGAAAGAAAGCGGGGATGTTCATTGGTCCAACTCTTTTTCTAGTGGTTAGACATTTTTTGTCAAATTATTATTTGTTATTTATTTTACTTAACTAATATTATGTCTAACATGTGAATGAATCTAATTGAAATACGTTTCTTGTCTAGCTTTTTTACGTGGACAGGTTTGAAATCAACCGGCGTCCTGAATCAAGGTTATACCCATTGTTTTGCAACTGGACTTCGAAGACATTGAGAGAGAGACAACAACGGGAGTTAGAAGATAGTTATTTTGGGGGAGGGTCATTATGCGATGCGATTGAATTACCGAATGATGTTTGTAAAGCTGATTTGGCTACAGGGACAGATGTTGATTTAGGTGGATCCAATGTTAATGCTCCAGGATATGAATCCGAGAGCACATTAGGGAAAAAAATTATGAAAGAGACTATTGACATAGCAGGACGTTTGAAATCCTTAGGTAAAATGATAGAAGAAGCACCAATCTATGAGCTCCGTAACAAGGATTTCAATGATAGTGTGGTGGCTGCACGCAAGATATTGGAGATAACAATTGATATGCACGCACCGCAATCAAAAGAGCAAGCAATCGATGTGCCATTGGATGATGATGCTTTCTTCTATAGAGATGATGTACTGGAATCTGTAGATCGAGCATCAGCATCTAGCCACAGAACACCAAATAACCCCCAAGATTTTCCAAGTTTTGATTTAGGATTGAGTCAATTCGGAGCTGATGCTACTGAGAAAGATATTCACAATGTAAGTTTTTAAATAATTTTCGTTTGTATTTTTATGAATAAAATATTTTAATATATATAATAAATTTGGCTCTTAATTATCGTAGGTTTCGGAGGTAAACTTGGTGGTTTATCATCGAAAATTAATTCTAAAGGAAGCGATGATGTGGCGCAAATCGGTGATGGAATGGTGGTGGCGAGGGTGAATTAATCTTTATTTTCATTATTTATATATTTATATACTTTTATTATACTACTGATTCATTACATGTGTATGTAATGATTATGCATGATATTCAGACAGTTATGCATGTGCATATTGTGCGTATAATTAGTATCCATTTATCTCTGATTTTATGTGAATATCGAACGTAAAGTTATGCATATGGTAACACTTTGATAATAATGGCATCAATATCAGATATGTTTATAATATGTATTCATAACCCTCCAATAGTTATCAGCATGATAATGTGTATATATGCATATAGTAATTTATCTTGCTGATATTTGTCGCAAATTGAACTTAATTTATGATATCAACTTAATGTAGGATATGTCTGAAGCCACTGAAAATATTCTTGTGAACAGTAATGAAGATGATGATCTTGTTATCCCAATTGACCAGGTTAGACCTTATATATGTATATATTATACTACTAATCAATTATTATTGCATTCCTATATGGGCCATTGTGCGTATATCACCATATGCACCGCCTTATTCCATTAAATTTCGATGTCTAAATAACATATTTATTAAAAAATGGTATATATTATTAACCATCGCTGTTCTTCTATGTGTGTGTAGGGATTGGCAACATCTATACAGGATTTTGACAAAGAAAATGCGGGAAAATTGAAGGTGATAAAAAATCCTTATGGTAGAAGGATTTCTTATACATATCAGTCTATTGTTTAATGCGTGATAACGTTCGATTAATCATAACTTAAGCTTATATATGCATGTGATATGGTGATATAATCGTGAATAAAAGTATGACATGTATCTCCGATTCAATGTATGAATTGTAATGATTTTGCATGATATTCGACGAGACATGCATATCGGATTTTGCGTAAGTTTAGTATGCATGGTACACATATTTTATGTGCATTTGGACGCTAAAGTTATGCATGTAGAAACACATTAATAATAATGTGGAAAACATAATAGATTATGTTTGTTATCTGCATTGGTATGCTTCGATTTATAAAAGTATTATATAATTAGATATTTAAAATATGTAATATATAAATAGTTATTCTCTAATTGTATTTAATGTAGTATATCAACTTAATGTAGGATATGTAAAAGCAATTGAGCGTGTTCCATTGAGCGATAATGATGATGATTATCTTGTTATCCCAATTGACTGAGTTAGACCTTATATGTTCTTATACATGTATATATTATACTACTAATCAATTATTCGCATTACTATATGGACCATTTTATATACCAAAATGTACCTTGCATGATTTTAATCAATTTTGGTTCTTAATAATAACATATTTATTATAAAAGTGTTTATATGATTGGGCATTTCAAGTATGCATAAGTTATCGACATCATGAGAATAAGGTTATGCATAATTATATTACGTGTCATTGTCGTATTTAATTATTGAGTTGATATGCTTAATCTTGTGTAATGTTGTTTAATAATTACACATTGATATGCTATCTTGTGTCGAATATAAATATGACATCGGTTTGTTTTATAATCGATATGTATTGTTTAATACATGTTCCTTGTCTTTATAAAAGGTTGTATATGCATATTATATATTTTGTTAGCTCATATATTGTTAAATCAATTCAACATGCATGCATACATCAATATGTAAGAAATACATTGCTGACTAAATATGAATACCTCTATAAATAATTTTAGCATTTAAGTATTGTTTACTATGCTCAGTATGCATAAGATATTGAGAGCGTGTGAATAAGGAACAAATATCTATTTTTGTATGTCCTTATTTGATGATATGCATAATATAAGAAACAGTGTTGTCTGTCTTTATGTGACGATATGCATAATAATGAGTAATGTTGTGAATCTGCATCAATTTTGTTCATACTCGATATTATTGGAAATATCACATTCGTGAATATTTCAAATGTTGATTATGCATAATATATAATTTAATATGCTTATATACCTTTGCTGATTTTAATCAATTTTGGTTCTTAATAATAACATATTTATTATAAGCGTGTATATATTAATAATCATTGTCATTCTTATGTCTGCGTGTAGGGATTGACAACAGATATACATGATTATGACAAAGAAAATGCGGGAAATTGAAGGTGGTAAAAATACTTATGTTAGAAGGGTAAAAAAGTAGTTCAATATGGTTGTAATTAATAGCTAATTAAATATTTCTAGCGGTTGTAACTCAAAATCAAAGATCGATGGCGAAAATGAATTGTTTTGAGGTATGTCGAAAAACGTATGATGCATTGGTTTATTTTATGGCTTTACATATTATATGTTTGTATTATGTTTATGCAAAAACGTTTTAAAAAATGTAATTGTACTTAAATATGTTTTAAATATTTTTGTACTTGATTTTGTATTTGAAGCATGTTGATGAAAAGGAGAGTATTATAAGATCCCACGGAAGGTGACATTGGCGAAAACTATCAAATTTCGCTCACCCTTCATACAAAGCAGATTTGTTTGTCAAACAACTCACTAAATCGGATAAGGAAATCGGTTTGTACGCAATGTACAAAACTGATGACGAAGAGTATGTTTTTATTTTACTGAATAAACATAAAATACATATAGTTATGCATAAACATATGTATTAATGTGAATAACGAATATGTTTTATTTGTTATTAGCGAGGAGTTGATGTTTTCATACGAGTCGATTGAACTCAGGAGGTATGATATGTTCTCTTTGAAGAAAGGTAGATCAGTAAGCATATTCGTTGTAAATGCATGGTCGGTCATACTTAATGACAATGAGCAATATCGTTCGATTCATCTCCATTCGTTTTTTGCGACATCCAATACCTATGTAAGTACAAATATACATTATAGACTTTTGCATACTATATTTTAATTGAATTATTGGTATATTAACTATATGTTGACACTAATCAGTTGGAATCCATTGCCCCCAATAACTGTTCATACGATAGCCGAAGAGACGCATTTTTTGGTCTGATGACATCGAGCTAATTGAATACCAACATAACGCATTGGGACAAATAGACATGGTAATGTAAACATATAATCTATATTTAATGATTGGGTGATGATATATTAATTTTATTAATATAATTATGCAATGCGATTCTTCACCGGTTTATGATGACATAAAATATTACGCATTGTGCGTAGATACAAGGAAAGAGAAAATATTCGTTTGGATAGCACGATTGATTGTGTATCGATATTGACATGGAAAAATATGATGAAGTATGCAACAATATAGTAAGTAATATATTTGTATTCACGTTCTTGTTATTATGTGACATGTGTGTCGGCTAATTAGTATTGTTCCTTGACTCATGCCTAAAAGCGTGCGAGACTAATGCTTTCGAATTCCTCGCATACGATAATGAATATACCAAGGCAAATGTAGTTTCAAGGACAAAGATGCATTTGGTCAAATTGAGGTGGGTGACAAGCGAAACACTATAGATACGGGAGTATACCTTATGAGACATCTCGAGACTTTTATGGGAGATGTGTCTTGAGTTGGAAGTGTGGTTTGTCGGCATCGACAACACGACAGATTAATGCGTATCGAGTGAAGTATTGTGCATCCATAATCGATGCCAACTTAATGCTTCTAGAACATACATCCTTAAGGAGGCGTCTGATCACTTCCAGAAGTTGTGCATGGATACAAGCTTCAATGCCGACCTGTTGTTGTTGGGTTGATTTAGTGCAATTTACCTTGGTTGTGAAACTTTGTTTAACATTAAACATTAGAAAATGACACATTCTAAACTCTAGACCTAATCGCAAATTTTAATTTGTGACAAGGTAATTATCATCTATTTGGATAATTGTTTCTTTATGATAAGACAATAATATTATTGTTTATGCTCGACGTTTTTTTATTTGGAATTTTGCATAATTGATATTGACTGCTTATTCTTGAACATGTAATGCATGCCAATTCATTATTATATATTACTTGTCACTTCTTTTATGTTTTACTTGTATACTGTCTGTAATTGGTTATGAATAAGATGTAGTGCATCCATCATAACTATCGTATGCATACTTAACCATTACTGTGCATTTCGTAGTTAGAAAGTATTTAAAAATTGCAGGTCACTTCTTTATTATGTATTACCTGCCACTTGTTTAATAAATTAGTTGTATACTGACTATAATCGGTCATGAATAAGAACTATTCTGTAGTGCATCAAACAGTAAAATAGTACGCATACAAATCCATTGACTGTGCATTTCGTATGAATTAAATATTCAAAATTATCGAGATAATGTTTTACTAAGTATGTATCAAAGTTATGAATAAATCAATATTAATTGTGCATAGGATAAACATTCTCTGTGCATTTCCTGTGCATAGGATAAACATTGCCTGTGCATAGGATAAACATTGCCTGTGCATAACTATCGTATGCATACTTAACCATTACTGTGCATTTTGTAGTTAGAAAAATTTAAAATTGCCGTCAACTTCTTTATTATGTATTACCTACCACTTGTTTAATAAATTAGTTGTATACGACTATAATCGGTCATGAATAAGAACTATTACATGGTCATCAAACAAGTAAAATAATGCATACAAATCCATTATTGTGCATTTCGTATGAATTAAATATTCAAAATTCTCGAGATAATGTTTTATTAAGTATGTATCAAAGTTATGAATAAATCAATATTAATTGTGCATAGGATAAACATAAATGTGAAGAAACGATGTCGAACTAAAATATTGTATTAATTTTGTTTATTAAGAAATGATAAAATCATTGTTCTAAATGTCCAAACAGTCTTGATAATTATCTGTTTTAAAATAGTAATATAACATAACAACTCATTCCTTGGTGTGAAATTCGTTGTCATTAAATGTTAAAAAATTTGCCATCTATGATTTTATGAATACCCAATACCTTATGCATAATTAATAAGGTATTGTGCATAAAATGATAGCTTTAACAATTAGTACATTCTTTGGAAGCTAGTAATAATTTCTTTTATTCATAAATCATAGAATCATGTTTCAAAAGCGCTTAAACATACTAATAACGAGTTACGTAAAAAAAAAACCTATAACAAACTAATGTAAAATTATTCGACCTCTGCGTCCACTTTTGACAAGATTCTTAGAAATTTGGTAGTTATGCATATTTTTCCAAAAACTTATGCATAATTAATAAGGTATTGTGCCCAGAAAAAGCGTTAACAATAAGTACGTTTAGTGGAAGCTAGTAATAGTTTCTTTTATCCATAAATCATAGATTCATGTCTCAAAAACTGCTTAAACATACTAATAACGAGTTCTGTAAAAAAGTACTATAACAAACTAATGTAAAATTATTCGTCCACTGCATCCACTTTTGGACAGTTTCTAGAATCATGGTATCCAAGCTCATTGCAATTGCGACATCTCCTCTTTGTTTTCTGAGATCTCTCCACAACTTGTTCTCTGTTAGACTTAAGACGATGCCCACCACGGCCGCTACCTTTAGTCTTGGAGGCGTGGTGACAAAATATCAACCTGTTTGGGGATAGGCATGCCATAAAAATCTTCTACTGATCTATCATTGACACTAGTTGTGTGCATCGGAAGCCCCATCACTGAATATTTGTCGCCTAAAGCTTTCAAATCATTTAAGACCTGATCCTTGATAGCAGGGTTGCCTTCACCGCGATGATTTTACAAAATTCAATAAACAAAAAATTATTACCATTTGAAATTTTTTGTACTTCATGAGGAATACTCATAGACCTATATGTCTTCATCCAACGCCTCAATATATACTTATCAGGAATAACATTCATCTTCAAGGATTTCATGACAAAAAACATGTGCTTGTAGATTAAACCTTTCCTCACGAACAACTTGCATGAACAAGATAAGTCATCGGATGTAAGATTAAGAGAAACATTAGACACACCATCCGATCTGTCGTCAACCTTAAAATGCCTCTCGTTCCCAATTCGAGACATGTCATTCATAACACACCATCTATCGCCTTCAACGATGTCCTTTTGCAACTCAACAAAATCTTATTTGTAAATCGGTATGACATGGCGCTCGATTTAAAGGTCGATCTTCATATCGGGAAAATGTGTTTGATCGGCATATGTCATTTGATTGTACCCACTACGTTGTGCATCCATGGAATTATTGAAGTGAAGATACAAGTCTCGAGGTTGGAATCATTTGTTCAAGAACATCCCAAGAAACTATTCGACTTTCGGAAGAAGATGTGGTTCTGAACGACCCACTCATACTAATATCGCGAAATATCTTGGAATCGATAAGATCGATATTGAACATATCTCCAAACCACTTATGATTAAGTAATTGATATTTCTCCATTACATGTTGCCAATTAGCCTCGAAAGCAGAGGGTCCATCCATATCGACCAAACAACCTCATCAAAATCTTGTTTGAATTGCATACTATCTCTCAACGATGGAGGCAACTTCTACAACCTTCATCATAATATGCCACATACATAATCTATCGCGAGAATCGGCCATACATTCGCAATAGCAATCTTCAATCTTTGGATCTTGATCGGTTGTGATAACGTTAGGTCAGTGAACCCATACACTCTAGAAATTTGGACGGCACCCATGAATACGATTGAGTATCCTCATTTGAAATGATTGCGTGTAAAAGTAACACACCTACCATAGTTATCTCTTCCAATAAAGGTGTAAAAATCTTTTATACTGTCCAAAACATAATGGTATTTACATAGCAACACATTGAATCATAAAATATACATATTTTAATATTTACACATTAAAAATATTGTATTACGCTTTCACCTAATAGCGAATATAGCATATATTGTAATGCATAAACATAGATATATCATAAAATCATGTTAATAACTATAATTTCATTAATAGGCGATTCATTAGCGAACATCAATTATACAATTATGAATAACTTTTCAATATTTATGCACATAACATACCATAAATTAACATGTGTATGCAATGATTATGCATGATATTCGAGACATGTATCTCTTGATTCATTACATGTGTATTTATGCACGACATGTATCTCTTGATTCATTACATGTGTATGTAATGATTATGCATGATATTCGACGATTATGCATGTGCATATTGTGCGTATAATTAGTATCCATTTATCTACGATTTTATGTGAATATCGACATAAAGTTATGCATATGGTAACACTTTGATAATAATGGCATCAATATCGGATATGTTTATAATATGTATTCATAACCTCCAATAGTTATCGGCATGATAATGTGTATATATGCATATAGTAATTTATCTTGCGATATTTGTATAAATTGAACTTAATTTATGATATCAACTTAATGTAGGATATGTGCAAAGCCACTTGAAAATATTCCGTGAGCGATAATGAAGATTATGATCTTGTTATGCCAATTGACCAGGTTAGACCTTATATATGTATATATTATACAATTATGAATAACTCTTCAATATTTATGCACATAATATACCATAAATTAACAAGACATTCAATGTATGAATACTATAACATATACGGAGAAAAAAAGGTAAAATTATCGAACCTGTTCATGCGATATGTAGCATCAAACGAAACAGCGTCCCCAAAAAGCTTATAATTTTGGATGGACGTAGAGTCGGCCCACAATAAACGAGAAAGTCTGTTTGCATCATCAACATAAAAAACCATAAAACCATTACAATTATCACGTTTCCATTTGAAGTTATCCAATAGCATTTGAGCATCAACACCAACAATAGACATCCGCAAATCACGCTTATAATTCTTGAAATCGACAATAGTACAACCAACGTCTTCATAATTTCCAACAATCTCCTTAAATATGCGAAAACTCTTGCTTGGACCAATATTAGCTTTCACACCCTTTTCAATAAACATTTGATGCATATAATCAACCTTCCTATTGCTCTTCATGAGATGTCTAAAGGCATCTGGTACCATCGGGTGTGTGTGACCCTCAATAAACTTGTGGATTTTATAACCAACCCCGGCCTCAAAGCGAAACACAATTCTTGCCATACATTGAACTCTACTACTAAATCTTATACGCTTTTGTTTCACAGTAACACCATCCTCGGGGATAGTCAAATTTTCCTTTGAACCTTCGCGTCTACATAAAACTGATCTAAAAAGTATGACCTTGTTGTCTCTGGAACGTTTGATTGAGCTTTTCCGAGTCTCAAAACCACATGCGGCAGCGTATGCATCATAAAATTTTTCTCCCTCTTCCAAACTAGAGAACGACATGTTTGTTTTGGGCTTGAGTACTTCATCACAAAAAGGGAAAACCAACTCTTGATGCTCCACAAAATCAGAACATGTATTGAATTCATTTTCCCCTGTGAAATAATTATGCATAAATATACATATATTATGCATGATTATCGAAATTACATTACAATTATTATGAAGTATAATCAGGCCTCACACTAAATCATTCCCTCAAAGTATGATAATATATTATATCACAATTAGCAACATATATAAAATAACATACTCTTTTACAAATGCAACATATGCATATCAGATACATTTACATGGTCAAATAACATACTCTTTTATAATTTCATATGTTCAAATTAATAGTCATAGAGTTTATATGGTCAAATATGCCTAACATACTGTGCATTATGCACGCTATAAATATGCTGTGAACAGTAATCATTTACAGAACTCTGAAAAAATTCTTGGTCATTAAAAAATGATGGCGTTAGATCAAAACTATACAACCAAAAACGAAAGAATACATGTTGCGTCCATGGTTATGTTGAATACGTATGAAAATTGATAAAGAAAACAGTAATAATGAATTAATATATACAAATCAAGGATACGTTATTTAATATAAATGAAATCCGTAAGTAGAGATATATGAACTCAGATATGCCTAACATTCTGGGTATTATGCACACTACATCAATACTGAGAACATTAATAATTTTCAAAAATCTGAACATAATCTTGAACCATAAAAATTGATGGTGTTTGATCATAACTGTACAACAAAAAAAGAAAACTACCTGTTGCGTCCATTGTTTTGCAGATTACGTGTGAAATTTGATAAATAAAACTGTAATAAGAAATAAACATAACCAAATCAAGGATACACTATTTAAGATCTATGAAATCCCATTAATTAAGGAAAACTAACGTAAATAAAAACAATTACAAAAGTATCCTTATACGCATTACTGAAATTATAAACGAATCATGTCTGATTTTAATTTCCAACCACAAGATCGAGATCAAATCAATGGTAAGGATTAGTTCTTAGTTCTAAAATATATATGGTTCTCGTTTGATCCATCCCTATATATATATATATATATATATATATATATAGGTGAGTGAATCAAATGAGAACCACATCTTTTGAACTCTGCGAACCATGCATAAGGCGTTGAAGATGATGCACAAAAGGTATAAAGTTGTGCATAACGAAAACTTTCTAAAATTATTTTGTTGTGCGACAATTTTAGTAAGTTTTCGTTATGCACAACTTTCTCTTGTTTGTGCATTATCTTCAACGCCTATATCATGGTTCTCAATTCTCAAAAAATGAGTTCTCATGGATCCAACCCCTATATATATATAGATATATATATATATAGAGTTTAGTTCAAATAAGAACCATTCTTATCCTAAAACTAAGAACCAAATGAATTTGTTATGAAAGTTGATGAATCCGTTGAGAAGTTAATGAATTCAAAATTGAATTTTTCACCGGGTTGAATCCCATGAGGCGAAAATTCTATTTTTTGGATTGATAATTTTCCAGCGGATTCATCAACTTTCACCGTGAATTCATCGGTTTTGGTTCTCACGTTCTCACAATAAAAATGGTTCTCACGTTAACCCTCCCTATATATATATATATATATATATGGGTTGGATCGATGAGAACTCATCTTTTGAGAACTTGAGATCTATGCACAAATGTATAAAATTGATGAAGAAAACCTATAGAGTTGTGCATAACGAAAACATTCTAAAATTGTTACCAACAAAATAATTTTAGAAAGTTTTAGTTATGCTAACTTTCTCTAATCTTGTGCATCATATTCAACGTCTTATGCATGGTTCGCGAGTTCGCAAAAATATGTGGTTCTCATTTGATCCACTCCATATATATATATAACGTGATGACCATTTTTATCGTGAGAACATAAAATGATGAATTCACTATTAAAATTGATGAATCCGTTGAGAAAGTTAATGAATCCAAAAATAGAATTTTTGCTCCTCGTGGGATTCGAACACGGGTGAACAAATCGAATTTTTAAATTGATAACTTTTCAACAATTCATCAACTTTTATAGTGAATTCATTTGATTCTTAGTTTTAGGATAAAAATAGTTTTCATTTATATATATATATATATATATATATATATATATATAGGGAGTGGATCAAATGAGAACCACATCTTTTTTACGAACTCTGCGAACCATGCATAAGACGTTGAAGATGATGCACAAGACGGTATAAAGTTGTGCATAACGAAAACTTTCTAAAATTATTTTGTTGGTTAACAATTTTAGAATGTTTTCGTTATGCACAACTTTATAGGTTTTATTCATCAATTTTATACGTTTGTGCATAGTTTTCAAGTTCTCAAAAAAGATAAGTTCTCACTGGTTTCGTAAAAACCTAAAAATCAATGCATTTTATTTACGAAGTTAATGCATTTTATGTATAAAGTTACTGCACTGCGAAATATTGATGAATATGGTTGTCTTTTATCATAACTCAATGGTACATTAATTTTATACATAAAATGTATTAACTTTATACATAAAGTGCATTGATTTTTAAATTTCTAAAAATAGTTTTTATTATAACTCGACCATGTATATATATATATATATATATATATATATATATATATATATATATATATATAGGGGAGGGTTAACGTGAGAACCATTTTTATTGTGAGAACGTAAGAACCAAAAAATGATGAATTCACAGTGAAAGTTGATGAATCCGCTGGGAAAGTTGATGAATCCAAAAAAATAGAATTTTCGCCTCATGGGATTCGAACCGGGTGAAAAATTCTAAATTTTAATTCATTAACTTTCTCAACAAATCATCAACTTTCATAACTAATTCATTGGTTCTTAGTTTTAGGATAAGAATGGTTCTCATTTGAACCAAACTCTCTATATATATATAGGGGTGGATCAAATGAGAACTCTAATTTTTGAGAACTAAGAACTAATATGATCCATTCATTTTATAATCTAATGGTCAAGATTAATTATAAATAGTTAATTATCCTCATAATTTAATGATAACCGTTTAGCCCTAAAATCGAGGATTTGTATATTGATTTTCGTAATTATTCTCGTATGCATAATTACTACGATTATATGCATAACACCATGAATTACATGAACATAACAATGAATTGGAATGAATAACATGCACAAGAACTATGATTATATGAATAACAACATGAATTATATGAACAACGAAAAATAGAATGTGAAATATCCAACTAACGAAAATTTAGGGATTTGACTATTTTATCATTAAATAATTATGTGTCGTCGATCTTACTTAATCTAACGGTATTTATTGGTTCTCGGTTCTTATCTAAGAGGTGGTTCTCTCTATAACCAACCCATATATATATATATATATATATATATATATATAGAGAGAGAGAGAGAGTTTCAAATAATAACTATTTTAACGTGAAAACTAAGAACTACGAAAATTCTTTACAAACAAAATCAATTCGTTATGAAAGTTAATGCATCATTGAAACTTAATGAATCTAAAAATTGAAATTTTGACTCGAGGTTCGGATCCCAAGGGACAAAATTCTATTTTTTATTTAGTAATTTTCTAGCGTGTTTATCAACTTTCACACTAAATTCATTATTTTTAATTCTCACGTTATATATATATAAGAGGAAGAGTTAACATGGCGACCATTTATAACGTGAGAATCATTTTACCATGAGCGTGAGAATCAAAAATGATGAGTTCGGTGTGAAAGTTGATGAATCCGATGAGAAAGTTCTTGAATCGAAAAATAGAATTTTAGTGCCTTATGAGATTTGAACCACGGTGGCGATTTTGAATTTTGGATTCGATAACTTTCCCAACGGATTCGTTAACTTTCATAGCAATTCATTTGTTCGTAAAATTTTTTGTAGTTCTTAGTTCTCACGTTAAAATGGTTCTTAAATCTCATATATATAGTTCTAAAAAGATAAGTTCTCATTGGATCCAACCTATATATATGATGAACATAACGATATAAAGTTGTACACAACGAAAACTTTCTAAAATTATTTTGTTGTGCAACATTTTTAGAATGTTTTGTTATGCACACAACTTTATAGATTACGTTAAATCGACTTTATCGTTTGTTCATAGTTCTCAAGTTCTCAAAAATATAAGGGACGAAAATTCATGTAAGAATGCAAATATATTAGGATGTATATATATATATATATATATATAGGGATGATTCCGTGAGAATGAAATTAAGTGTAGAAATAGCAATAGTTATGTAAGTCTAGCATATCTTTCATATTTGTGTATACAATCAAATTACTATGTTGCACATATTAGTTTAACACATATTTCACCTCCTCGTAGCATATATGCTAAATATATTAGTTTAGCATATCTTTCATTACTGTAGTACAAGAGCAGTTCTAATGTTGCGCGATGGTTGACAGCTGTCGTTTAGCGTTCAAAATAAATTTATAACCTATTGCCCATCACGGTAGCCGGCGATAAGTATAGGGTCGATCCCGAGGAGTTGGTGTAGCAATCTCGATGTCGCGATGTCACTTAAAAGGGATGAGTGGTGTAATTATCTTGATCACTATAGAAGACTAAAGTAACACGAAACAAACTCAAGGGAATATCAAATAATAAGGCGAGTCGGCTTGGGCAACAACCGTGAAGGCGATTAATACTCGGTCCTAGGTGCAAGGTTTTCTCTACATGACATGCATCAACGGTTATAAGAGACATACGTCGTGACCCGTTGTCACGCGTCACGCCTGACGCCCTCCAAATCTATCATTTACGTGTAAAGAAGGCGAGGACACCCTATGCAAACTATCTAACCCGTAATGCCCACGCATGCGAGGACACCTCGGTACATGTAAACCTACGAGCGTTATGATCTAGATGGACCGGTATTGGCAAAGGCGGTTGCTATGACTACTCGCTAACTCGCCCACACCGTCGTACTATTTGGGGTGCGGGACACACACCTTAATCGATTATTACTTGCAACCTCCTTACCCACTATGTTATTTGCAACTAACACACGAGTTTGGTTAAGTTATATAATGTCCGGGACCTAGTGCTTGAGGAACACACGCGAGATCGTAATACCTACTTAGACCTCTCGAGTTATATTAATCATGCTCCACTTAGTCACGCCCAAACGAATAAAGACTTAGCTAGACATAAAATAAATAAACATGCAGCAGTTAATTGAAACCATAATTAAGCGGAACCAACTTACTATTAATTGAGCGAAATAGAAGCGGCGAGCCCAAAGTGCCGGCAAAACATCTGAATAGCAAATAAAAGTGTTTGCCGAAGGAACTTAATGTATGTGATGGTGATGGTGAATTTGATAATAAGAGTGAGAGTTGGAGCAGCGGAGAGACTATGATACGCACAAGTCGGCGTATTCATCCTATATATATAGGCGAGAGGGATCCGTGATGGTGATGGCCCGTTGGTGGAAGTCCTTAGGGTTTCCTTGGCGATCGGCGCTCTTTCCTTGCCGGATGGATCGGGATGATCTCCTCCGGTTCGGGGATTTGGGTTGGCGCATATCCTTTCGGTTTAGCGAGATCCACCCGATCTCGCGTATCTTACCCATCACCTCTCTCCGCTCTTCTCTTGCCTCGCTTCTTGGTCTTTGCTCGCTTTCTTTACTTCGCTTGCCCGGTAGCCTACCCTTACGGAGATTGAACTTGTGCGGTGCAGCAAGGAGGTCACGCCGTGAAAGCGGAACAGCTCTGGGTTTGAAGCCCAGTGTGAGCTAAGCTCCTTGTGCCCTCGAGGTGCATCGTATCTCTATTCATCCGCCATGCAGTTCCACTCCTTCTTGCCCATTTACGCCTGCCTTGTTCCTGCGGACCAATGTGTCCTCCCGGACACAAAACACAACAAGAAAGACACAAAGACTCGATCTAGACCTAGACAAGACACGAGAAAAGAGCACAAAACTTGGGCTCGTCAGTAATCCACGTAGCATACAAAACACAAAACTGTAGCACAAGCGAAATTAAATCTCAACCATTGATCCAGTGAATCAAAGGTTCAAATTCATTCTCATTTCCTATCAAGTTATCATTTTCTACGATCCATCTCCTATATATATATATATATATATAGGGGTTGGTTATGGTGAGAAAGCTCCTTACTTAATGTACGAAAATAGGAATAGTAGCACATCTTTCATATTTGTGTAGCATAATCGAATTACTATATTGCACATGTTAGTTTAACACATATTTCATTCATTCAGTAGCACATATGCTAAATATATTAGTTTAGCACATCTTTCATTCAACAGCACAAGGAGAGTTCTAGTGCTACACAATAATCCGTGTAACACACAAAACACAAAGCTATGCCTTTTAGAAAATTAAATCTCAACCATTGATATAGCAAATCAAAGGCTCGGGTTCATTCTTATTTCCTACCAAATTATCATTTCCTACGATCCATCTCCTATATATATATATATATATATATATATATATATATATATATATATATATATTTTGTTAAATGCGGTTTGATGGTTTTGATAACAAATCTCTCATTCATCATTTTCCGTCAATTTCGTTGTCTTTTTCCCAATTATCGATGAATTTCACCGTGAACCACCGCCATAACCACCATCTCTTTCGATTCTTCAATCATCTATCAAATTCATCTTCTATTTTTTCTCAAAATCCATCAATTTTGTTCTTAATTTTTTTTTTCTTCTTTTTCTTTCTTTCAAAATCTATTGTTTGTTGTTATTCGTGTATGTTGTTACCGTTGTCCGTCGGTGCTGACGCAAAGGAGGAGAAGAAGAAGACTGATTTGATTTCTTTATATTTTATCCATTGCAAAAAATTTAAAAAAGAAAAGACAAATGAATTACCGCATGTCAGCTTGTGGTGCGATCACATATTCAAAATGTATGATCTATATTGCATATTACATACTATTTGAGGATCAGGAATTACGAGAACTTAACTATATATATATATATATATGAGAGATCATATGAGAATAGATATATTTGTGAGAAATGAGAATAATTTCAGCCCTTAAATATGATAGATCTATGGTCTAGATTTGATTAAATAAATGCTATGATTATTGAATGCATGTGCTACGATTTAGTATAATTTTGATTTTAAAAATAGTATTTTTGTATTTCTATTTGAGATAAGATGTGGTAGTTCCTAAATTCATGAGTTTACATAATTAAATGGATTGATTATGGTTATTTTTCTTTATACGTACGAATACGAGGAATTCTTTATAGACAAAATAACACAAAACATTGCGAGAATACAATTCGAGCGACAATGGAGAATCTAGATTTGCTTCGATTTTTTATATTTTTTGTTATAATTTTTATGTTGTTACAACGTTTTATTTATGATGCATCAGTTATTGATGTTTATAGCTTTTAGTTATATATAATGTTGCATTTGATATTTATTTTGATTTTTACATCTTCATTCGTTTTGCATTAATTTATACAATATATAGCACAATATATGATATATATAGCACACAATATATATAATGTTGATTACACATTTAAGATACACTAATAAAGCGAAGATATCGTCTCGATATATAATGTTGCATTAACTATTATATTATATAGCACATTATGTAATTTACATAGCATATTATATATATCAACCACATATTGAATATATAATTTTAAGCGAACAAATCTTGACGAGAGAATAATTTTACATTAATTAATATTTTATATATCATAATATGTAATATTAATAGAACATGATATATGATATACATAGCACACGATATATATCTATAATGTTGAGTACTTATTTTCGATATAATAAAAATAAAAATATACTTCTCGGTATATAATGTTGCATTAATTGATATATTATATGGCACATTATGTAATTTACATAGCATATTATATATATCAACCACATATTGAATATATTAAATCAAACAAACAAATACTGATCAGAGAATAATTTTGCATTAATATATATTTTATATAGCATAATATGTAATATTAATAGCAAATGATATACATAGCACACGATATATATCTATAATGTTGAGTACTTATTTTCGATATAATAAAAAACAAAAGATATACTTCTCAGTATATATTGTTGCATTAATTAATATATTATATAGCACAATATATAATATACATAGCACATTATATACATAAAATATTATGTCAATATTTACGATGTCAAATGAAACCAATATATACTGGTCAGTATATAAAGTTGCATTTTATTATATATTGTATAGCATATTGTTTGATATACATAGCACAAGATGTATATTTATCCCTTTCGAGAATTTTGGTGGGGATTTGTACAGGCTTTGAAAATCGGACATGCAATAATCGTCCGTTTTTTTTTTCAATATTACCCCTTACTCGTTTTCTCCCGCAAAAATGTAGGATTATTAAGTTTAAACACAGAGCGTCCTTTTTTTAAATCAAGATTGAGATACATTCTTATTTCTTATACATATATCTATTCTCACCATAACCACTCCCTATATATATATATATATATATATAGTTTGGTTCAAATAAGAACTATTCTTATCCTAAAACTAAGAACCAAATGAAATCGTTATGAAAGTTGATGAATTCGTTGAGAAAGTTAATGAATTCAAAATTGAATTTTTCACGAGGTTGAATCCCATGAGGCGAAAATTCTATTTTTGGATTCGATAATTTTCTCGTGGATTCATCAACTTTCACCGTGAATTCATCGGTTTTGGTTCTCACGTTCTCACAATAAAAATGGTTCTCACGTTAACCATCCCTATATATATATATATATATATATATATATATATATATATATATATATAGGGAGGTTATGGTGAAATAGATATATGTATAAGAAATAAGAATGAATCTCAAGCATTGATTTAAAAATAATGGATGTTCAGTTGACATAAAAATCTGCCAAAATAAGAATAGAAACCGTGTAAGGGTTAAATTGGAAAAAAAAAAATTCTCTCACCTTTCTGCACGTCCGAATATGAAGGGACGCAGCAAATCTTTTCCATAATTGTAGTGCACGTATGTTGTGCCTTTCACAATATCTAGGCAAAAGATAGCATTGAACAACTACCGATATCAGCATTTATTCTTCATAGCCGTCACTTTCTTATACCTTTTTATTCCATATTCAGCAAATAAAACCTTTGGGTTCTCGTTCGTTCTTCTTTCTTTTTGCCTTTTTGCAGCCAAAATCTCAAACCTTTTGGGGCTTTTATTTCGTCACTCTTTTGCCTGATTAAAGTGATAAACATTCAAACGTCTGAACTACAACAGAGTTCTCAATGGCAGAAGAAGAACACAGCAACAAACGTGGGAGAGTTCAGCAACGAAAAGATGGTAAGTTGTTGCACAATGTCTCGTTTTTTAATTTTTTATGTATTTGTGTATCCGTAAAGTTTTGCAAATCTTTTGGGATCTGTTGTTGTTCTTTGCAAATGCATCGTTGATTATCTTTGGGATTTTGGTTAATTTTTGTCCTTGTTTATTTTGCTAGGCGTAAAATTGATTAGTTGGTTTACTAGTTTTGTGTGTTTTTGTTTTTTTTTTTTTGTTATTGAATTAAGCGATTCAAAATTTTATGTTAATTTTGCATATCTTGTGATTTCTAGGGTTTTGATACCTACATATACCGAAGAGATTTGCATTGGTAAATGTACGAACATTCTTCAATTAGTGTCTTTATGTAATGAAAATAATAATAATAATGTTTAGCACATATATGGCATATATATTGCATATTATTAAAGAAAATTTCACATAAAGATTAACTTTCTTAATATAAAATATGAATGTAGCACATTGATTGTTAGCGTTGCTCATACATACAAATATGTATGATAATTTATTTCGAAGGCTTTGTAATTTGCGAATGTTTGTTGCTTTCTTTAACATGTAATTCAAAAACAATGACTTATATATATAGCTAGCATTTATATGTATAAATTGTAGCACATTGTATGTTGTCTATTGCAAAATTTATCATATGTGTTAATCAACGAATATGATAAATGTAGTTCATTGAATAATATCAGATTAATGTTAATGTAATTGTTATTTATTTGTAGATCGGGGTAAGGGTAAAGTTTCTGATGAAGTAAACAAAAAGAGAGGAAAAAGTTTGGATACTCCTAAAGCAAAAGGAAAGAAAAATCTGGTTGACACAGAAACAGGTATATTACAACTGTATGTTGAATATAATAACAAATATATTGCACATTATCTTTATATCTGTATCACATTCTACATTCTGATTGATTTTTTAAATATTTATTACTTGTTGCATCTACGCTTTAGTATCTAGCATTAATGTTAGGAATCGTTGCACTTGTTTAAGGAAAACGAAATTGGATCCAACATAAATCTTTTTATCAAACATACAAACATCAAGTATTATATGTTGAATATAATAACAAATATATTGCACATTATCTTTATATCTTTATCACATACTACATTCTGATTGGTTCTTTTAATATAGTTTGAATGGTTGCATCTACTCTTTAATATGTAGCATTAATGTTATTAATCTTTGCACTTGTTTAATGAAAACGAAATTGGATAAAAAAAACTTTTTATCAAACCTACAAACATCAAGTATTATATGTTGAATATAATAACAAATATATTGCACATTATCTTTATATCTTTATCACATACTACATTCTGATTGGTTCTTTTAATATAGTTTGAATGGTTGCATCTACTCTTTAATATGTAGCATTAATGTTATTAATCTTTGCACTTGTTTAATGAAAGCGAAATTGGATAAAAAAAACTTTTATCAAACCTACAAACATCAAGTATTATATGTTGAATATAATAACAAATATATTACACATTATCTTTATATCTTTATCACATGCTACATTCGATTGGTTCTTTGAATATTTTTAATTGTTGCATCTACTCTTTAATATGTAGCATTAATGTTATTAATCTTTGCACTTGTTTAATGAAAGCGAAATTGGATCCAAAAAAATCTCTTTATCAAACCTACAAACATCAAGTATTATATGTTGAATATACTAACAAATAAATTGCACATTATCTTTATATCGTATCACATTCTACATTTTGATTGATTCTTTTAATATTTATTAGTTGTTGCATATACTCTTTAATATGTAGCATTAATATTATTAATCTTTGCACTTGGTTGAATTTTATCTTATCTATAGATTCTTGCACTACTACTCTATTATATTATATTATGTTCACGTAGTTAATTTATTTGATATTTATTTGTAGATCGTGGTAAGAGCAAAGTTACTGAATTAGTTAAGAAAAAAAGGGGAAAAAGTTTGGCTGCTGACAACACAATGAGAAAGAAACAAAGATCGATCACGAGACAAGTACATTACAAATAGAGCGTGTGGTGTGGGGAAACTAATGTTGAGTTAGTTGATCAGTATGGCGATGATGACAACGATGGTGCTTTTCAGGTTTTCCAAAGCTAGCTAGTAGATGTAACTTGAATTCTTATTTTGACACTCTCTCAAAAGCGAATGATCGTCGAAATCGACTATAGATGAGATGGGTTTGGGCATGTCGAGATGTTAACATTATAGAGTTACACTAGACTAGCATATTGGATTGTTGAAAACTTTAATCACAACAATTGTGAGTAATATTAGCGGTAATAGGAGGATCGTGTTACACGGATGATGTGTCTGGGGTTTACGGTTTTCGAAGGACGTCGAGCAGTTAAGAGATTTCTTGGGACACACACATCGTCATTGTTTGATGAGTGGATGGGCTTTTTCCGATACAAGTCGACATAGAGTGACAATCATAAGTTGCACAATGCTATATTAAGTTGTGAAGGCGGGGAATTTGGTTTAAAAGGAACTTTATGATTGCCGTGCGGTGTTCTTTCATGGAAAATGGAAGCGGATACATTATACCCTACATCCGAATTGTTTGGAGGATGTTGGTAAGATTCACGAATGGAATTGGGGGAGTATGTCTTGCGAGTCGATAGAAAATAAGGCGACTTGGCGGAGAAGAATTCTTCAATGTTTGTTGGACCGTTACTTTTCTTAATGGTATAAAATCATTGCATTTTTGTATATTAATATTTATTCTATTAATTTATCATTAAACTATTTCTTTGAATCATTATTATGATGACGGTGTTTTATGTAGATCGTGTTGGATACAAACTACGATCGATTCAAGAGAGTATCCTGTTATTGCGAACTGGAGCACTAAGTCATTGAGAAAAGAGGCAGCGGAGATGAAAGGAGGCATGTTTGGTGATGGGTATCCTAATGAACCTATTCAAGTAGAGCATGTCGGCAACATTAACAATGTGAACAACGAACAAGCTAACAAGTATCTTGAGGTTGAGGCCGGTGGTAGTGGTGTAAGTGTTCTTGTTGAGGTTCTTTCGATTGTAAAGAAAATTGCTACGTTAAGTGTTGATATGATGAAGATTATCGAGTTTGTGCCCCGGACATTGCCATTACGTTCCTTCCGGAGGGCGGTCGAAAGCGGCAATGAAGTCGATCTAGTGTACAACGATGCACATTTCACGATCGAAGATTTGTGAATGAAGAACATAATGCGGAAGAAGATGACACTTTTGGGACGATGCGAAGTCCAAAAGCTATGGGATGAGGTGGATTCAGCGGTGTCGAAGAGGCAGTATTTAAGTAAGATTGATGAAGTGCCATCATTCGACTTTGGATTGACCCAAGAATGGAGAACAAATCGTGAAGGTGCAACGATTAATACCGATCTAGTGCAACCAATTGGCGTCGATGTCTGATGGAGAAAGCAGTATTGCTATGATATTATATTTTTATGTATATGATATATGAATGCTATGATATTTTACATAAATGCTAAGAAATTTAGATATATATGCAACATTATATGTTGCATTAAGCATGTCAAACAAAAATCAAATGCTATATAATTTATATGTTTATGCAACACTTTATACTATATAATGCAATAACACTATGCATAAATAATTACTTATATATATAGTTGTCTTTGAATGAAACGTTGCTCGTGTATATTTGTGTATAATTAGTTGTTGCTATCTATGTTAATAATCGTGTATATTCTTATATTGCAGCAAGCATGTTTACGGGGGTGTGATTGAAGATCTTGCCATATTAAACAGGAACAAACTAAAGCACGTCCTACAAAATCATAGCGGTGGCAAATCAAGTATGTTAATAATCGTTTATATTATTTTATTTGACAAGCATGTTAAGCAAATTAATTGCTACAAAATTTATATTTTATGCAATATTACATCTTGTATAAGGCAATAACACTATTAATATTTAATTCTTGATATATAATTGTGATGATCGAAAGGTATTATTTGTGAATATTTACTTGTTGCTATCTATGTTAATAATCGTGTATATTATTTTATTACGTGAGCATGTTTAGAGGAGGTGTGACCGAAGAAGGCGCAATAATGAACTGGAACAAGCAAAGGCACATCAAACATAATCATCGCGATGGAACCAAAGAAGGTTTTATTGGATATAAGCGGAAAAAAAAATTAGATTCGATATGGTTGTAACTAAATCTTAACTATTAATATTTGCTAATTTTTGTAATGATCATTGTTGTGATATTTTGTAGACAATCACTACGATATTTTGAATCTAATGTTAAATATCTATTTCTATTAAATATGAATCATTAATCTTGTTTTTAAATTACGCTAATATTATATTATCTTTTATGTTATTTGAGCGAATATGTATTAATTAGTATTGCTTGTAGATTACAAATTCAATGCGGTTGCAACACCAAAAATATCAAAGTAAGAGTTTGTCAAATAAGCTATTGCTTTGAAATCTCCATATATTATCGAAAAGGTCGGTAGCGTCTAAAAGTCTCACAAAGCGAAAAGCTAAGTGCGGACTCTATGCTCTCTGTAACGCTACAGGATGAGTATGACCCTTTATTCACTTAATATTTTCTATACCCATTGAACATTTATGAGTATAAATTGTATCTTGACGGAAGCTGTATTGTTCGCACATGGAGATGTTGAGCTAACAAAAAGCATATGACTACATTGTCGAAAGATAACATTATAGGAGTAGGTGTAGTGGATGCTTGTGTCTAATGCTTAACAACACGGAAAGAGCCGTGGTGATAGTTCACTAACACGTTTCTTTGCAAGTACTTTTGTTGGAGTAAGTATTTTAATTCATTATCTTTGTTGCATTTTAGTCATTTATCACTATTTATTCATGATTTAATTATGTGATTTTGTGGTGATGCAATTGTTAAGCGAGGTTTGTCAAATGAAGCGAAGGATTCATTTTTGAAAATCTTTCAACCGAGTTGGAATCCAACCCACATCGAGAATAAGTGACATTGACCTCGTAAGTTTATCATTTAATATGATGATATTTTGTTTATCTACTATTAATGCAAACATTAATGTATGTATTCTTTTATATGTAGTTTTCTTTCCTATTTATAAATCCAAGAAATACTTTGCAATATCGTCGGCGTGAAGAATGGGAAAATTTTGTCATTGATAGTATGAGCGATTACGCTCTTGAATGTCGGCGAGAAAAGTATGATGATCTACTCACAAACTTGGTAAGTTCACTGTTTTACTTAGAATATGTTAATAATTAATATTTCAAGTTATTTATACACATCTTCACAAATATAACACATATATATTTTTTTTCAACGTTGCATACTATCAGAATACCTGATTTTCAGAGACTACCCTACAAAGGCAAAAATGATTGAAAGCGTGGAATTCCAAATTCCAATAATAAAATGGGGCAACAAGCAAAATGCAGTTGATAGTGGAATATATTTAATGCGGCACCTAGAGACTTTCATGGGAGATGCGTCGGTTAAATGGATTTCTGGATTTACTTCAAATCATTCAAAACAGTTATTGACTATGCGTGTTCGCTACTGTGCAGCAATGATGATTTGGGAAAACAACCTCGTGAAGAATACGGTATTGGCTAATGCAGCTGTTTATTACCGTGAAGTTTGTGTTGACACAAATGTCAAACCAGAAGTATTGTTGTTTGGATGATAATGGTAGTTCTTGTTTTTTAGTTTTATTTATTTTTATTTAATAAGCAGGATTCAACAATTTGTTATGGTATGAAATTAGAATTTCTGATCGTATTCAATGACATTTTTTATGTCTCAGTATGCGACGTTGCATTCATATTTCATTGATGTAGCATAAATATCGATATACATAGCACGATATGATATATATATTATGTTTATTAGTTATAACCTAGCTTAAACGAAATTTTATATAGCATATTATGCTATACACATAGCGTATCTTTGTATATCTAATGTTGAATTAGTCATCAAAATAACAAATAAAAATAAGCATTATTCGTCAAGGTTGTCATATTTTATAATATCAATTAAGACAAACATATACTCATGATTATGTGATGTTGCATTCATTTGTATTTGATGTCACACAAATATCGATATTCATAGCGTTATGATGTAAAAATATTTTTTAAATATATATACTACATAATTATGTTAAGCAAAATACTTATCCGTATATAACGTAGCTTTAACTAAAATTTTATATAGCATATTAAGTTATACACATAGCATATGATGTATATATATTGTTGAATCATTCATCAAAAAAAATAAATTGCAAATAAGCATTATACATCAGTATTTGTATAATTTTGAATCATTCATCACTTTATGTTATTCACATAGCATATGCAGTATATATAATGTTGATTAATCCTTTATAATAACAAATGAAACTAAAAAATACCCCTAAGTATATAACTTTGAATTAAATGATACGTTATGTTGCACATCTAAAATAAAATATAGCAGTAGAGTCACAATATATATAACATACATATTTAAGCTACTAAAAAATATTAACCACTATCGTCTGATTTTATGTAGCATATTTTGTTAAATACATAGCATATGATGTATATGTAATGTTGATTAAAAATTTAAAATATCAAATTAAACGTAAAAAAGCGATCAACATGTATAATTACATTAAGCGATATATTATATAGCATATTATGTTTAATATATAGCATATAAAGTATTTATATGCTGATGTCTCGTAATTAAAGTAACAAAGGAGCAGATAGAAGCGAAAATATAACGACCGGTATGTCGTATTTGAATTGTATTATGCGTTATGTAGCACATTTCACAATAAATATAGCATACACATAGAAAACAATTATCAAAACATCCTTTGAAAAAAAAAGCGAAACAAGTCATAGTGTAACATACCCAAACTAAAAAAATATATCTATGTTCTCACTAACTAAGACTTGTTGTTCTCGGACAATTCCTTGAATCGTGATTGGTCAATGTATTACATTTATGACAAAGTCTCTTGACGATAGAAGCTACAATGGCGCCTCCCTATTAGATTTTCTCCTGTTAGCGCCTTTAGTACTAACCACAGGTGGTGGATGCAATCTTACCTCTGACGGTTTAGCTGAACCATAATACTTCTCAAACATACTCTCTTTGTCTTTTTCAGCAACATTGTCATCGGCGCATACTGCAAGTTTTGATCTAGCTTCTTTAAGTATGTCCAACAATTGTGCGCTTCTTTCGCTATCACCATCAACTAAACCAATGCATTTAAATGCCTCAGAGAATAACGCATTAAGTCCGTTGCCATTGGAATAATGATTGTTCTTGCATTCTCTGGAAGCATTATAACATGCAAACTTGGTCCAACGACGACATATATACTTCTCCGAATTGTTTTGATGTTCATGTTCAGCATCATGACAAAAATATGCTGACACAATAATCCTTTCTGTATAAAATACTTGCATGAACATGAAAATGAATCATCAGAACAAATACGTGCAACTTCAAATTTGCATCCGTCATTGTCAACAACTACGTAACACACCAAATCAGGTTGATCAATAATCGACAGTATAAGACACTCATGTAAAGCACTTTCAATCTCAGCTTGTACCTTAACGAATATACTATTCGTATACACTTGCACGCATGACGCTCAATATCAAAATGAGTTTTGACATCGGGGATACTGTTTCATCTTTGAAGCTTAATTTATCATGAGTATTGCGCACGCATCAAGAACACTCTCATAATGAATATAAAACTCGCCAATCCGAGTTAGGATTAAGATATTGGCGAAAGAAGTTGTTTTCACTCTCGAGAAATGAAGTTGTCTTAAACAACCCACTCATAGCAAAATCTCTAAAATATGCGGTATCCAGTATAAGCATAGAAAAAGCTTACCAAACCACTTATGACCCGACAAATCGTACTCATCAATCATTTCATTCGACTTAATCTCAAAATCATCGGGTTCTTGAAGCTCTGATCAAAAGATATTGTTAAACTTCTGTTTGAATTCTGAGTCATCATTTAAAGATGTGGGAATCTTCTGCAACTTTTAGCATTATATGCCACATACGTAATCTATGACGCGTGTTAGGAAGAACTTGTGCAATTGCTTTTTCATTTGGATCCTCATCGATTATCAACATCTTGGGAGGAGTTTTCATGCATTCAGTAAATTTGGTAAGCAACCACGAATACGATTCAAAATCTTCTCTGGTTAACAACCTAGCACCAAACGTCACACACTTACCATGATTATCTCTCGCACGTGAGCAGCAAAATCATTTTGTACCTAAATTATGAAAATAAAAAATAAATATAATTAATAAATGAATATATATGAGACAAATTTCTACCTGATTACAAATAATAAACTGTATTACTAACCTATTAGTTGAATAGGTAGCATCAAATGACACTGTAATACCCCGATTATTTTAAACGCCTAATTACGATATTAATTTCGTAAATTAGAATATTATTATGTTAAATTGATTAATAAATTATCAAATAACGATTTCGATTATTTTGGAATAATAAATTCCTATGTACAATTCACGAATGAATGTGAATTGAGAAATACGAATGTGTAACGTATTTCAACAGTATAATTTTAACGTCGATTACGTATCGATAATTAAATGCTCGTGATATTTTCTAAGTTTTAAGCTTAGAATTTAATTCCATTATTATTGGGATAATTTTAATAAAGTGATTATAGCTTTATTACGACCATTTTGAGATGAGTCGATATTTAAACGTTTGAGACGTTTCAAACGTTAACGTTTAGAGATGACTTGAAAATCAAGTCTAACGATCAAGGAATTATGATATTTGAATTCCTATGATTATTTTATATAATTAGAATATTATTTAGCATTGAATTAATGCTAGAAATTTTGGAATGATATTTGTGATTATTTAAGATTCTCGAAAACCCTAAATCGAGAATTAGGGTTTTCTACCTATGGATTAATTTCGATAAATTTTCCTATGATATAAATTATCATTTAGGATATATATTATGCTATATATCTACTTATAGCATGGAAATCAATAATTTGGGCATTAAGATGTGAAAATGCCGTAAACACCTATGTGAATTAACATAGGATCATTTAATTTTTAATCATCCAATTTGTGATTTTCTTAAGTGTAGTATTAATATACACTTACCAAGTAAAATGTGTAGAAGAAAAATACACTAGCATTTGGTTTATATTATAGCCGATATAATTGACAATTATTACACAACCGGATCTTGATTTTTATAAATACTTGATTGCTCTAATATTTGGGAAGTGTATCTAATACACATGTGTTATTCAACACATAAAAATCTGAAAATTTCTTCTCTCCCCCTTCACAGTAGCCGACGACTAGGCTACAAGAAACAATTAAATTGTTTCTCCCAAAATTTACTTTATAAAGCTACAAAGGAGTTAATGAATGTAAGAGATTTTTTGCATGACCTCACACTTTGACCTTAATTATCTCATTTGTGTTGTTTACGTGAGAGAGAGAGAGAGGTATCATGTGTGTGTGTTGTTTTTTCATTTATTTGCCTAAGTATATATTTATTCAATTGAGCCACATAACATACTTCACACATTTCTCTCTCTTTTCTTTCTTCTGCCGAGCATTCCTTTTGAAAACCAAACCCTTTTTCTTCTTTCCTTCTCATTAGCTTGAGCTCTAGCTATCCTATAACAAATCGATACAGATTAACGAGGTTAGAAATCGAACGAGCTTCGATTATACCCTAAGTTTTTAATTTTCTAATGGTTAGATTTAAATTTCAAGCATGTGTTCTTAAGCATGAATTATGCTAAGCATGATACTTGTTCATTAATAAGTATATTAGAATGATTTTATAAGCATGTAGCATGTTTAATGTGATGATTAAAATGATATGAAATTATTTCATGTGTGTCGAAAATTTTCATGGATGAATTAGGGTTGGATTAATGATATATGTTGTTGTAGAAGCTTATTGTGAATTTTAGGAAATTTATAAAAATCCTATGCTTAGTTTTTGAAATTACCAAAAATTCATAGAAATTGCTAGGTTTATGTATGATTTTAATTTGAGAAATGTAATAGCATATTGTTGATCTAGGGTATTGAGTATGCATTACATGAATTAACTAGAATTTTTGAAGAAGACATGCTAAAATTTTGTGAAATGGCTGAGAGTTCATGAAGAATTTTAAGCATGATTTAAGTTGTTTTTGATTAATGTTATGAAGTATTAGTGTTACACTATAGTATATAAATATAGTGTAATTTAATTAGAATTTTATAAAATGTTTAGTGTATTTTTGGGAAAACCGTGAACCATAGTATTATATACTTTAATGTAGAAATTTCATATGTTGGACTATAGGTTATAAATATGTTATAAATTATTGTTGGGGCCTTGTATAAATTAACTAGAATTTTAGAAAATCATTTGGACAAATTTTGGAAAGAACCGTGGACCTTGGACTTAATTAAGTAATGTTCAAAATTTTCTATAGTTAATATTAATACATATTAGTGATACTATGATAGAATAGTACACTATATGAATTTATAAGAATTTTGAAAAGAAGAGCAGATTTTAAGCTTAAAACCAAAGCTTATAAATATATATTAAGGATTTTAAATCCTTAATATCAAGAAAAACAATAAATTATATGTCTAGAAATTAATTTAGACGTATTAAAAATTTTCGAGAATTATTAAACATAGAATATTATGTTTACGACGAAACGTTATATTAAATAACGTTAAAAGCATAAAAAATGCTTAATGTATTAAAAGATTAATATTGAAAGAAAATATTAATCAAGCTTATCGATTTACGTAAAAAATCGAGGATTAAAGCCTTACGAAAAGAAATCGATTAAAAATCGATTTATATTGATTTTATTCATTAAATATGTTTTATTTAAGTTTATTAAGAAAAGTCAAGATGTTTGACTTTCGAAATTAACGTATGAAATAAGTTCGTCAAATACGCTAATACGTGAAAAACGTATTATTTTTATCTGAATATCTCGATTGGGAGAAAAGATTTCAAAGTTGAAATCATTTTATTGAATAACGTTATTATACGTTGATTATTTAACCTAAAAGGTTAAAATGAGACTGTAGATCATATTACGTCTCTCTCGATATACGAGAATTATTTTATTGATATACGCGTCGTTTCAACGTATTAAGACGTATAAAGAATCATCGAAACTTCGAATTATTAATTTATTTATCAAAATTGAATGAACTTTGAAAATCTCGAAAAGTGTGCCGACGTACTAAGCGTACATTTTGCGTAAAGGTGGGACGTGAAGTTCACGCGCAACGAGGAGAAGAGCCGCACATTGAAATTGAAGTTCAAAGTAAAGGTGGGCTTTACTATACTCAAATTGATAGAACTTATCAAATGATTTATTTACGATGCTTTATTGCAAGCAAATATTTATGAACTGATTTATTTAATTACCTGCCCAAAATGTTTATGTTTTATGTATGTATCCAATCCATGATTATTGATGCATAATGTTGGGTAGCTCCCACTTTATGACATGTTTGAATTCGTATTCTTGGAAGTACCCCCAAGAATGATGGAGAATTCGTATCCTGTGCTGAGATGGCCTGGATTTCATGCACTGATTATTTGTGACTGTGTGCTGAAAGGGTGCTCGGCCGGTCACGGCGTCTGTGAGAGGAGGCCTCCTCTCCAGCGCATGGAATTGTTGTGAATGATTGTTGTGGTGGATGTGGATCATACATACGTAGAAATTGCTTGCCAGCGATATTTATTGAAAATGACGAAAATATTTAGTAAGCACGAGTATTTCAAATTAAAACCTCGTATTATTCTTGTGATGGGCGAGTAATTCAAACTTGATAAATTATTTTAGCATGAGCCATCGAGTGCATTATTTGTACTCACCTACATATTGTTTTAAATGTGCAGATTGAGCTGGTGATGGTGATGGAGCGGAGATGTTGAGTAGTCAGAACCTTTTGGTATTTATATATGTTTTGAAAGAAAATACCCTTGGGTGCATATCGTCATATATGCATTCACATGCTTCCATTGCATATTATGAATATTTCAGTATGTTATTGTGACAGTTGTATCATGCAATTATCGAACCTACTGTTAAAGGAACTCGTAGCCTTTACATTTGTACATGACTTTTGCCTTGTAAATAAGGTTTGAATTGCTTTTGCCTTGTAAATGAGGTTTGATTATTGAAGTTCGATAAATATTATTCTGAAATCTTTTGATTATTCTTATCAATTGTTTTGCATTCACTGTTCCAAGCTCCAGATTCTCTAATCATCCTTTGGATTAGAGGGCGTAACATGTACAACTTCGCCAAAAATATTATAATTTTCAATGGATTTAGAGTCGCCCAAAAAGACTCTTGACTTGCTTCACTCATCAACAATGTACTCAAACGTAAAACCATTAGAAAACTCACGTTTGCTTTCCAACTTTGTAATAAAATTTCACAATCTACCCCATTTGCAAACGCCTCATATCACGTGCATAATTCTTAAACTCAACATTAGTACAACCAATATCCTCAAAACTACCGACAAGCTCCTTAAATAGTCTGAATGAACGCATCGGACCTATGTTTGCCCTCCTGCATTTAGCAATTATCATTTCATGTGCAGGACTAATCTTTTTGTTACAATTCATAAGATGTTTGAAACTTTCTGAAATCATCTCATGATTGTGACCTTCAATAAAATTCGATACCACATAACCAACAGCAGCATCTAAACAAAATACGATACGCGCCATGCATCCTGATCTGGTAGACATCCTCATGCGTTTTTTGCAAGTAGATTGTGCTTTACTTGCGGTACTCACATCACTATTTTTAATACCCTCTTTGTTACAAACAATATAACGCCAAACAATTGTATCATCATCGCCTTTGACTACAGTAGACAAACGCGCTTCAAACCCACATGCAACAGAATATTCACGATAAAATTGTTCTCCATTCTTTAAGTATCTGAAAATCTTTCCAATAAAGGGTTTCATACCATTAGGACAATTTGGAATATGAACTTATTCCGAATTATGTTTTTCAGCACCAAAGTCTGGAAACAAAAAATGATGATTAAAAGGGATAAATAATTCAGAATCTTCAATATAAATATATAAACATCAATAAAAAAATCATATTGTGCTATATCCAAAATGTGCTATGTATGTCAAATATTATGCTATATAATATATTATTAATGCAACTTTAAATATTGAACATCATAAAATTTTTTAATTGGATATCAAAACAAATGGCATAATATTTATATATATGACGTGCTATAAATAACAACGTATGTGCTATAATATACGTTAATTATATTTTTTTAATATTGTATCAACAATATGTAGTAAGTATTTCATAAAATTCATGTGCTACATATGTAACACTATATGCTACACAAATATAGCATTAATGCAATTTAATATACATATCATTATATCTTTGTTTCGTTGGATAGCGTTACAATTAATATAATATTTGTATCATAATGTGCATTAAATAATAAAATATGTGCTATAGGAAATATAATTAGTGCAACAATACATACTTAAATGTATATAATTTTTAAAATGAAATACAAAATATGTACTAAACATTACATTTATATATATCACGTGCTAAATGTGTAAAATAATATGCTACACAATATAAAACTTAATGCAATGTTGTATATTGAATATTATATATTTGTTTAACATATATCGTAAAATATTTAGGCGTATTTTATATTTATAATATGGTATATATTATATATATTGTGCTATAGAATATATCGTTGAGTTCAACAACTGAATAATGATAATTACATCTATCTAGCAAAATTCATAACGATAATAAATGCAATAGGGAAAAAAATAAATTAATGTAGCATTACAAATTGATCAGTATACCTTCGTTTATGTCCAATAACCAAATAAAACAGATATATAATATTACACCTACATATGCAATAAATGATAACGAAAAGTTTTCCAAGATTCATTATTAAATAGAACTAATACAATTTAACTTCAACTATAAAGTGTAATGAATTTCGAATAAAACAAAATTACTCTTCAATACAGAATTTAAAAAAAACCATACCATCAGAATCTTTTGGCTGCTGACCAATATCCAAATTCTCTTCTGCATTTGTTACATCTGAAAATAGTAAATTAAAATAAATTATACGGTTGTATTGTTTTTAAAAAAACACAGTATTTCATCTTAAAAATTTCTTTAATGTTGATTATTCAACCGTCATGATTTAATTTTGTTACAAACCATCTTAATAATGAAAAAAACGATTTCTTTTTGATTACTCTATACAGAAAAACTGCAAACAAGAATAAAAAAGAGAGAATATGTAAAAACAGATAACCACACCCAAATGCATCATCGCATAAACGAAAAGCAATAAACATCGAAACAAATGCGACATATTAGAATAATGAAATTACATAACGATGTAATGAAATAAGAAAAATTTCTTGTTCAAACCTGTATTCTCCATTGCGAAAAGAATTATGTTGTGTGCGATTTGTATATTTTGTAAGTATCATGGATAATACACGACCGAATAATTAAAGAATCATAATCAATCCTCTAATTATGTAAATCCACTTTTTAGGAAACTACCATATCTTATCTAGTAAAGAAATACTAAACGCCCTTATTTAATTCGAAAATACAGTAATGTGTAGCACATTTATTACATATTTACAGCATTTCGGTAAATAAATCTAAGCCATAGATCTAACATATTTAATGGTTGTAATCTATTCTCATTTCTCACACATATATCTATTCTCATATGATCTCTCCTCTATATATATATATATATATATATGAGAGGGTTAACGTTAGAACCATTTTATTGTGAGAACATGAAATGAATATCTTATGAAAATTAATGAATTATTGCAAAGTTAATGAATAAAAAAATAGAATTTTCGCCTCTCATGGGATTCGAACCCCGGTGAAAATTCAATTTTGGATTCATTAATTTTCATGACGTATTCATTAACTTTATAACATATTCATTTTGTTAAGAAAAATTTTCGTAGTTCTTAATTCTCACGGTAAAATTCTATTCTTTTACTCATTAACTTTCGCAGTGAATTCATTAACTTTCATAGCGTATTCATTTCTCATGTTCTCATGATAAAATGATTCTCACATTAACCTCCCCTATATATATATATATATATATATATATATATATATATATATATGACAAATTAATGAATGGCTGCATGCGTTACTTTAATCTCAATATATCATGCAATAATACTGACTAATTAGTATTTTTTTTGTATTCTTTTAGTTTTTTATATATTTTGATGTCATATCTCTTGTTTGTGACGTCACAATCGTCGTATTGGGCCTTCGCATCCTTTAAAATGATTTTGCAGAAGACGATTTCAAACACACCAATTCGAAAATAATAATATTATTTTCATACATTTTTCGAAAACCCTACTCAGTCCCGAGTATCGATTAATTCATTCGAAAATACGACTAATAATGCAAATACTCATATTCAATCAAAGCCGTTGTATCTTGAAAACAAATGATGTGGAATCGCATGCACTAAAACAGAGCATTTTTGTTATGCGGAGAAAAAAAATTTAACTTTTACGTCGATTTTATCATACTCTATTTCATTGTCATTGCATTTCTACATACTCATACTAACATTAACACAATAATAGTTATTTTTTAGGGGAACAATCTATAGAGTATTACTTTTTAGTCAATAATACATTCCACAGAGTTTATTTTTTAGGGGAACAATCTATAGAGTATTACTTTTTAGTCTTTTAAGTGTTACTTTTAAAGTCCAAAATATCATTTCAAATTTTCAAATTGATGTATGAAAGACTCAATTACTTGTGAATAAGAAATTAAAGTTAATTAATTGTGTAAATATTAGTATATATTTCCAGACTGATTTTGTGCTACTTCACCTTCTATCTTTGATCTGTATGCCCGTCTTTGCTCTGTATGCCCATCTTTCCCCTGCCAGTTTTGTTTCCCCTCTCTACTCTCATTTCCTACCTTCCATTTCTAGTTCCCCTTTTAATAGTATATTTTTTCAAAATTTACACACGGCACATCCCATTTCCATCCAACATTTTTTGCTGCCTCGAAAATAAAACAATTTTCCTGTCATCAATTTTTTTCGCCCCACCATGCAAAACAAATTCTGGCCTTTTCCGTTTCCAGCGTCTTCATAGTCCCAGATGTTGACTTTCTTTATCTGAATATGTAGAAAACATTCTCTTTTTTCATGGGTTTTCTGATCCTTTTTAATCCCGTTAATTTTTTGATTTAACCCCGGCTCATTCATCTTTCGCCCCATTAGTGTTTATTTAATTTTTGCTTTGATTTTTTTCTTACATTTTGGAAAAATCATCTAGTGGGTGCATTTTTGGAATGAATTTTGTTGGGTTTCTTTTATCATTTAGTTAATGGGTTTGAAATGGATTTGAAGGGAGTGCACTGAAATTTGAGATTTTCTTTATTTTTATTATAGAGGCGTGAGATGTCTTGATTACCCTTTATATGTTTGTTTCATTTTCAATTAATCATTTGGGAAATCAAGAATGGATCACGTCATTGGAGGAAAGTTCAAGCTGGGGAGGAAGATTGGTGGGGGATCTTTTGGGGAGCTTTATTTGGGTAATTTTCTATTTTTTATATTTTGGCTAATTTTTCTAGCTTTGCTTCAGGTGATTGGTAATTGTAAGTTTATAACATTTTCATTCAGGAACACATGTACAAACTGGTGAAGAAGTGGCCGTGAAGCTGGTGAGTAATTTATTTCTTATATTTCTAATAACATTAACATCTAGAAAATATTTTTAAAGGAGAGGCTTTTTAAATTTAGAATATGATCAATTATCTGCTTTATGTTGTTTATAGAAATGTGCTTCTGTCCTATATATTTCAATTTAGATTCTCTGTGCTCAAATGGCTTCAAGTATAATTTCTATATTTAATGTATCTTTGATCTGCTAACACAAGAAAACTGTTTCTTTCAGGAATCTGTTAAGACTAAGCACCCTCAGCTTTATTATGAATCGAAGTTGTATATGCTTCTTCGAGGCGGAAGTGAGTTTTCCCCATGGTTAGTACTTGGTGGTCTGAAAACTTCAAAGCAAGCTCATTAATCTATAGTTTGTTTTGTGAAGCTGGGGTTCCCGACCTTAGATGGTTTGGGGTTGAAGGTGAGTACAATGCCATGGTTATCGATCTTCTTGGGCCAAGCTTGGAAGATTTGTTTAACTATTGCAATAGGAAGTTCTCACTGAAAACAGTTCTCATGCTTGCTGATCAATTGGTAAGTTGAATTCCATTGCAAAACATATTTTATCAGCTTGTCGCAGCTGTTCTTTTTGCTCACCTCTGTTTAATCATAGATTAATAGAGTGGAATTCATGCACTCTAGAGGTTTTCTTCACCGTGATATAAAGCCAGATAATTTCTTAATGGGCTTGGGACGCAAAGCAAATCAGGTAGTGATGCTTTTGTTTTCAGTTGAATGTGCATAGCTATTACTCTGTTTATTATTCCCTCTGTCTCATTTAAAATGTTCACTTTTCTTTTTGGGTTGTCATATTAAAAATATCCTCCATTTTAGGAAGTAATTATCTCTTCAAAAAGTGTGGGCCCCACTCTTTATCACTTAACTACTTTATACCTTTCTCCTAAATACCATGGGACACTTTAAATGGGATAAGAGTGAGTATTATTTATCTTCAATATACTCAAGATTGCTTTTTCACTATTGAGTTTTAAATGTTGCTGATATCGTTGTTTTTGTCTTATTTGAGGACCTACAATCAAGTACTCATTTATTTTTACTGTACCCTAGTAAAAACTTATAGCAATAGTAATGCGATATATTAAGGATTTGCTCATCTGTAAAAGATAATAATTTCTTGATTAATTTTTTGAAAACTTTTCTATTGCCTGATAGCAGTAGTAAACAATGCCGTATATTAAGGATTCACTGTTCTGTAAAAGATAACAATTTCTTGATTAATTTTTCAAAAACTTTTCTATTGCCTGATCGCAGTAGTAAATAATGCCATATAAGGATTTGCACATCTGTAAAAGATAATGATTTCTTGATTAATTTTTCGAAACTTTTCGATTGCCTGTCCTTTCTAGGTGAAGAACTGAATGTGGTTATTCAGTTTCATTTCATAGTGGCGGTGGAGCTATAGGGACGAAAAAGGAGGAAATAACTCAAAGCCATGCAGAATTTAATATATTGTTTCATTTCCTACTGTAGGTTTTCATGAAGTGTGATTCATAAAGTTGATTCTAACAGACTTAAATATTTTTATTTTACTCATTATATTTTGAATTGGTTCCTCTCATGTCTGACCAATGCTGCATGCAGTCGTCTTCTTAGAGTAACTTCTGTTTTGTTGCTTGTTGTATTGAGGTGTATGATGTGAAATTTGGACTTTTGAGTCTAATTTGATTTATATTGGACAAATCTTACTATTCATATCATGTCTGGAACCATTATCTGATCTCATATGTCATTATCCTGGTTAGCGGTGAATGCATCATTCCTCAACATTAAAAATTATCACTGATCTAAATGATTATTTGTAGAACTGAGTATCTCTCTGGTCCCTTTTCCTCAGTGGTGAGGTTGCGTCATTGGCTTTTATGAAGCTTATATTTTACCAATAAAATTTTATTCTATTCTCGTTCTAAGATGTGAATTTTGGATATCTGAATGAGATTATTCAAGTTTAGTCTGCCAAATTAGAAGACTTATTGATAAAAGGCTGAAGAAGCCATGAGATAATCTTGATTCTTGCATACCTCGAGCCTGATGTAACTCGGCATTTTGTGACAGGTATACATCATTGACTATGGACTTGCAAAGAAATACAGAGATCTTCAAACTCACAGGCACATACCATACAGGTGTTTAATACTTTATTGACACTCTCTGGTTTGCCTAACTTAACTTTTCTCGTACTTGCCTGCAAAGCACCCCCTATCCACCCAAGTTGAAGAAAGAGAGATATCGAAACTTGAAATGAATATGTTCAGCCATAGCATGTATGATAAAGCACTCTAGCCTGCTGTCTAACCTGAGCATTGTTGTGAAATGAACTGACATGTAAAGTAGTTTATGGCGATAAGCCTTCAGTAATCTTATCTTGAATACTTCCTCTCTCTCTGTTTTACAGGGAAAACAAAAATCTTACTGGTACAGCTCGTTATGCTAGTGTTAACACTCATCTTGGAGTTGGTGAGTGGAGACCATAATTACCTTAAGTGACAAGGACCATCTTGCTTTTTTACTTATTTTGTTTTATTTAAATCTTCATTTTTGGAAGTATATGAAGAAACTTTGAGGACGTCTTCATCTTTCTACCTAAATTCTGTATCTGATTTCTTGTTTCAGAACAAAGCAGAAGGGATGATTTGGAGTCTCTTGGCTATGTCCTCATGTATTTTCTCCGGGAAGGTTGAGTAGAATAGCTTTTACATTTTTACCATTCTTCTTTAGCCAGCAAACATGAGCCTAATTCTTGTTGGAATTTATTGTAGTCTTCCTGGCAAGGACTGAAAGCCGCACAAAGAAGCAGAAATATGACAGAATCAGTGAGAAGAAGATGCTTACCCCGATGGAAGTATTGCAGCTTGTTAAACCTGGTTAACTATATAGTTTTGTCCTAAAACTGAATTATCTGATTTTATGTATTTTTGGCAGGTGCTTTGTAAATCTTATCCATCAGAATTTCTCTCATATTTTCATTATTGTCGATCATTAAGATTTGAAGATAAGCCTGATTATTCATATCTGAAAAGACTTTTCCGAGACCTATTTATTCGAGAAGGTACAAGAATGTTTATGCTTACATATTTTATACACTTTTTTTGTCTTTCATGGCTACTCTTATACACCGCGAATTGGTTTTGTATTCGTGATAATGATTTTCTGTTGATACTGTATTAATGGAGCAGGTTATCAGTTTGATTATGTGTTTGACTGGACCATATTAAAGTACCCACAAATTGGATCCAGCTCTCGACCACGAGTAAGTATTCAGTATTCACTTCGATATTTTTCTGGATGAAGCTACTTTATAGCTATAGTAGCTTGAAATCTTAATTTTTAAATGATTTATGCCTGCAGCCAACTGGGAAACCACCTACAAATGCAGGAAAATCTTCGGAAAGAGTGGAAAAGACACCAGGTCTGTAAGGCTTTTGATGTTTCTCGACTTGCCTTAAGCTTAATAATAAGAATTATAGGCCTAACACTTATATCTATTAGTTGAAAAGGGAAATTCAAATTTTGTGTTCATAGACCCTGAAACTGCAAGTTCATAGGCCCAATTATGGAGACAGATGCTTCACGTAGATCAGCCACGTGACTAATTAAATGAAACCTGCCATGTCATTTTCTAGTGGCCCGAAAAAACTGAGGGTAACGAATTGACTACAAATTGAAAGAAGGGGTCTTTATTGAAACGTTGCAAAAGTCGTGTCTAAATTGCAATTGGCTTAAAGGTGGTGCATTATTTGGCAATCAACCCTTAAGACTGTTGCTGATTACAGCCCCTACAGCATAAACCTACACTGCATGCACACGCACATCACGAACTTAGCTAGATGTTTGAGCAAGTAACATTTTTTAATTACACTGGAGTTGTTGGAATTGAAGTTTCTTGTCTCTCGGTGATACATTTTGTGTAGACTCACTACCACATGTTATCTTATCCTTGATGGCTACAAAAGAAATAGGCAAAAACTTGTGTGCATCTGGTTGTACAGTGCATCCATCCAAATTCCAAATACAATCAAAATAGTGTTCATAATCCCCGATTAAAGCTTAGTAATCCCTATTAAAAGTTTATTAATCCGTTCATCAATCTTAATTAATTAGGATTTAAAAGGGCGGATGCACCGTGCATCCGGATGTACCGAAGTCTGCCTCGAAAGAATATGCCTGAAAATGAGTTCAAATCGCAAATTGCAACTTGACCGTCTAAGTTTATGCAACCACTAAAGAACATAAACTTCTGTTACTTACAATTGAATCTCCTCCGATTCTACCTTGGGCGGCTGCAATGTCCTTTATAATTCAATGCAATCAATCTCCTTGGCTGATGAATTGCTTCCGATTTGCATCATAGTGAAACAAGAAGTTCGAGAGAGACTTTCTGGTGCTGTTGAGGCATTTGCCAGGAGAAATGGTGCTATGCATGGAGATCACCTGAGGCACAAATCTTCAGAGGATGTCCCATCGTCTAAAGATGCGGTAGGCAGTAATTCATGAAAATTTATCCAACTCATTTATCTTTTTATTATCTATGGGATCCGGTATTTCTATATTATTAATATTATTTTTAATCTTCATGCACATTTTCTGTTGCTGATCTGATAAGTTTACAAAAGTTAATTACTCGTTGATCCCTCAGCAAGCTGATTCTGAACGAGGGCAGTTATCCCGGACAATTGCCTCGAAGAGGCCAGTGGCATCAAGCAGCCGGCCCAGCACTTCGGTGAACCCAGTGAAAATCGTCAGACCAAAGTGGGCTCCGGTGGAGGTCGCCTATCAAGCACTCAAAGACTACAGCCTGGATTCGAGTCTAAAACGTCCTCTTTCACTCGTACTGGTGCTTCAAGAGGCATCCGGGATGAAACTCTGAGAAGCTTTGAGCTGTTGACAATTGGCACAGGAAAAGGAAGTAGTGGAAACGTCGTAGCTCTATGCAGTTTTGTCCGGGGACCAAACACGTGCTATGGGGGTGACTATCGCCTTACCTTTCCTTGCATATCGTATCAGGAATATGAATGCGAGATCCCTCCGTGTTCATGGTTTTGGATCCCAATCCCCATTACTGGGCAGAACATTAAAGTCATATTTAATATATATTCCATGACCATCTTCTCTCTTTCCTTTCCTTGTTTAGTCATACATATAGCCATGTAACACAAGAAGATGGTTATATCTTGCCAAGGAAACTATATATAACACTCACTGGCTAAGATAAAAAGAAATGCAACTGTGTGTTAAGACCAGTTTCATAGTGACGCGAAAGGTGTTTCTAAACATTTGGTTGAGCTTGATTTTTCCTATGGTAAAGATTGTGTGTACCTGGATGAACGATTCATTCGTCTTAATTAAATCTAATTAGGTTTTATTAATTTTTAATTAGGTTTATTAATCCTCTATTGAAGTCTATTAATCACTATTAAGATTTAATTAGAGTGAATGCATCGGATTGTGCCTTTTTTCTATAACTTTGCAGTGGATGCTTAATGCTCTGTTGTTGGGAATCAATGGGTGCGGTGCATTGGACAAATGGTACAATCTTAAACTAGATCATGTATTAATTGAGAGGTTTATTTGGTTGCCATTTTAGATAGAAATGCAATTTATCTTGGATTCTGCGAGTTCTTTAATCTTGGCCACACCTAGAGCCTCTCTTCTTTCAGCCTTTCGAGGGAACAACAAAATCTCTCGATGTACTAGTTAGGGTATATGCACTTTTGTCATTATCCCTTACGTTGCCACAAGATCATTAAGCAACTCATTCAGAGTACACCCTTCTTGCTCATAATGGCGTTCATACGAAAGTTCGTGAAAGATTTGGGCCACGACAAGGATGATATTGACCTTGGCCTTGCCGTTGATATCTCCTCCGATCAAATCAAGTCTTTCCATGAAGTGAGTCGTATGCGTGACATGATCATGCACATGCATTCGTTCACCGAACACGATAATATTTTTGAATCCACCTACATGTCCTTAAGGTTCAACGAGATATTGACTGCATCCTCCATCCCTTAATTTTGGAGCTGCAAGATTTTAGACATTGTAGTCATAATATAACATTTAGCTATATTATTTGACTTATGCAATCTTATGTAAGATAAAAACTAAATAAGAATTATTTTATTAGAAAAAAAAAAGAGAAAAACTTAAATTTGGCTAGTCTTATATTCATTAGAATAGACAATGGCGCTATGGGGGAGAAGAGTGATTGCTAATCTCATATTGTTAAGGTGGGTTCTAGATAGGTCATGCTCAACCCCACCAAACGCCTCATGGATTTGAGCGCCATATCCGGTTTTCAAGTGTGGTTTATCCGTCTGTGATTTGCGTTATTGCACAGAACGTGGGGTTATCTCAAGAAATGTATGGCTTTTCATGATATCAAAAAAAAACATTCTTTATGAAATAATGATTCTTGCTATAAAATCTTATTATCATTTCATTATTGGCATATTGTACCCTAAAAGTCATGTCAAATTAAAACTCCACATTGAACGTCATGTTTTATTCACTTTGTTTTTTAATGAGAGCTAGGGTAAGAAAAATATAGCCAATTATTATATCTAAAATCAATATACCATTTCTTGGGCCACAAACTATTTTGGTTAACACTATTCATATCCACAATCCATTTTTCGATAAAATATATATTCTCTCTCTTCCACCTCATAATTTACAACCTAATTTAATTTATATTCTCGTAATTACATCAACCCAACCTAAATTATATATATTCTTTTTGCTTTATTTTTAACTAAGTATCATCTATAATCATTTTTATTTAATTTAAAGATCTAACAGAATATAAAAATTATTTTATATTTAGTTTTTGGCACCCTTCTAATTTTGGTTTGGGTGTTGAACATCTGGAAATAAACTCCGAGTGATATTGTGTGATGTAGAGACATATTGAGAGGTAGGAATTTGATTGTGATTTGGAGGAAATTGATAATTTGGATAATATTGAGAGTCTTATTGAGATTCAGAATTTGGAAATTGTTTGGGATTTACATGTCATGCAAATTCTGAATAATATGTATGATTTGGATCTAAATTTGAGAAGGAAGAAAGAGTTTTGGTTTGTTGTTGAAAATTAGAAAGAAGAGAGTTTTTGATTTGTTGGTGGAAATATAACAATATTATACTTTATTTATAAAGAAAAAATAACTATGAATTTTGATATAATTTTTAATGGATAATTAACAATCAATATCATTATATCTATAAAATCTCTATGAATCAATAAAAATTTGACATTTGTCAATATATGATTAGTGAAATGAAATATAACCTCCAAGCTTGTTGACCACCCCAAGTCATGCAAAACTATGACTTTCCTTTTTTTTGTAATTCTTAATATTTTGTCATTTAGTATGTTGAGTTGGGGTGGTGGCGCCGATGGGAATGGTCTAAGAGACAATGGAGGTCGGGTCATGGTATCTGCTATTTATATCAGTTTAGGGTCGTGTTTTTCAAAATTCGATCCCCTTCCTCGTAACAAAAACAAGAATCCGAACCCCGTTAGGATAATGGAATTTGGTAGTCGCCGAGAAGTCGTACTTATAACAAATGGTGAGTAGTCGAGCTCTTCTAATAGGGTCTAATTATATTTTCAAGTAGTGAAATCCTGTTTGTTTGCTTTTCAAGTATTAATTGCTTTATATTCGTTACTCTAATTATTTAAAATATCATTATTATCATTAAGAATATAAGTGTTCTGATTTTTAATTATTAGTATTGTACCCTCATTTATTGTCATTCCCGAAGAAAGCATAAATTCAAGAGTGATTAAGGGTAAGGAATAAGAAACTTCGAAAAAATTGGGGAATATGTAAAACATACATGATAAGAACACATGATAAGAACATCAAGCAACATCTCCTCTATAACTAGGATATATCCTAAAGGAGAGGAGGAACAAACAACCCACAAAAAAATATATCAGGAGAGCATTCATTATCTATCAAAAATCATCACCTGAATAGACAAAGTTTTGCACAGATGACAAAATAGTATTACACTATATTCGGTCTAGACATAATCAACCACGTAGCATGCTCGTACATGATCTCATAATATATTACACTAATACATATAACAACTTTGTTCCCAAATCAGAGTGCAAAAAGAAGGACAAGAAACATATCATAATAACTTTTATAGAAGAAACGCGGAAGTTGAAGACATGAAGGAACCGACAAATTTACCTCTCAAGATCGTCGGTCCCACCGTCTTCCATCTGTGAAAAACATTTGAAAACATCGGGGTGAGTACTAGTGCACTCATTTGGTAACTTGTAACATTTCATAAAACAAATTCCATGATATTCGTGATAAATGCCTTACCTAATAAGGTTTCTAAATAAAGATCCATTTCTAAGTAAGAAAAATATTTGTTCATTCATGTACCTAGCTCTTCATTACTGTTACTCCTATAATAATCCCGGTTCTTTACCACCAACGACTTTCATAACATATCTTGGCTCAGAACTTATCCAGACAACCCATAACCAGATCCTGGGGTCTATCCTCATTCACCCATAAACATGATGGTTAATGCTCATGGTGATCAGCCCATCGAATAAAGAACTCTATATACACACATGATGAAGCCATGATGGAGTATTAAATAATAATAACTTCGTAAAAATATTTTCAAGACATAATATGCATTTTGTTTTTTATATATTAGAGTGAATAACTCAAAATAAGCATATATATAACCTAAACATGTATCCATAAAAATGTTTAGTGTGAGAGAAATACAGATCCAACAATCAAACCGATCATAACAATTTTTGGAGTCACATCTCAAAGAGAGCTAGGCAACACGATCAAAACATCAAAAAACAACTCAATATTTTTCTCTCTACCGTTTTTCTCTTTCTGGTACGTCTTGACAATCTCTTTGAGATCGTATAATTTTGTGTTCTCTATTGAATTTATGCTTTTCAATTAAGTACATGTTGACGTGTCTCGCTCGATCAACATGGCTAAAGCTTTTGGATGGATCGAGTTGTTTCTCGCTTTTGCCGTTGTCAACTTCTCGATGTCGATATGCGATTTTCTTATATGTGGAGCCAAACGCATTCTCATTTGCAAAATGACTAATCCAATTAAAATTCATTTGATTTTGAATGGCATCAAACTCGTGTTCTACCATTGATTTGCTGAAATATTCGAATATGACTAAGAGGGTGTCTGGCAAAGCTTATTTTAAATAGCTTAATGTTTGAAGAGCTTATAAGATATAATGTTTGAAGAGTTTATAAGTTGTTAAAATATTTGGATATTGAGCTTATAAGTTAGAGAAAGAATCATGAGTTAGAGAGAAAACCATAGTTATGTGAAGTTGATAGTGTATATGTAGAAAATAACTAACCATATTAAGGTGATTTTGGTAAATTCACTGTTACTTATAAGCTTATGAAAAAATAAGTTGGAACTGAGCTATTTATTTTTAGAGGAGCTTATAAGATGATGGAGTTTATTTTTCCAACTTATAAGTTATTTAAGAACTTATTTTGTCAAATACTTTGTATGAGCTTATAAGCTATTTTGAAGAGCTTATAATAAGCTTAGCCAAACACTCTCTAAGCAGATAATATAATTTAGTTTTAGTTGATTCAAGATCTGATATACTATGAGTGAGAGGTAATCTTGTACCATCTTTATATACTTAGCCTTGCAAGTGTTCGTTCGGGACAATGCTTAGCTAGTAATGATCAACATCTTCTACATTATTAATTCATGATTGACTCATCAAAGAAATAATAGTTTTTGAGCTTAATAAGATGAATTTATTCGCAAATGCATGTTGGAATATAGGGAAGTATGGAGAGTATTTATTTAATCTTGGATGAATTCCTTTTTAATTTGTATTTGATAATGAGTGTGTTGTGTTGCCTATGTATTTGGAGACCGAAACACTATTAATATAGGAGAGAGTTTGTTTTTCAACTTAACTATTTTTCATTCACTCCAATTGTAGAACACACATACATATTTATAGTACACATATATCGGTTACTTTACCTAACTTGCCCAAAATATTATAGCTAATTCCTTGACTAAACTTTTATAGTAGTTTTAATATTAAATATTGCTAATTGATTTTCCTTTTCTCCAACACTCCAGTGACTCCAAAACTAATCAACCAACTTTGAAAGATTTTCCCAATTCTTCTAGAAAACTCTCCAAAGTCGGTGGATATATTTTATTTTAGTATTGTTACTTTATTTTTTATCTTCTAAAATCAAGTTTACTTCCAACACCCTCTCTTAAACTTGATTTGGCATTCCAAACAAATTCGTAAATTTTATAAGCTCTTTGTCTTGAAGTGACGCCGACAACTTGGTTCTTAGACTCGAAAAATTCACTTAGACCTCCTTCTTTACGGTGCATTCTCTGATGAAATGGAAGTCAATGTCTACTCCTGTCTCGTTATGCTACCGGCTTAACTTTGCATCTTTTAACTTCACTCTTGGAATTCTTCTTGGTGGCCTTGATTTCTTCATTCTTTATGTTTCGCCATTTTCTCCTCTATAAGAAGTTATCGTTTGTATGCAAAAAACAAAATACCATAAGATCTTTTAACCTTTCAGTTACGTCGTAAATCTCAATTAAACTCCTTCCACGTGGTGTTGCTCTTTCTTTTAGGAAAGATGGTGGAGAGTCTTCAACAACTATAGCAAGTGGAGTCTTGGGCTCTTGTTGGCATTCTTCTACTTGCTCGACCAATTTTTGCTCGTCGGATTGAGGAAAAAAGTTGTAAATGTTGTTGGAGTCAAAATTTCAAGCTCCTTCCTCATCGAATTCCACGTTGTAATTGCTATTCAAATTGAGGAATAAAGCTGTAATTGCTCTTCGAATTGAGGAATAAAGTTTCGACTTACAATTTCCTAAATACTTGCTAGGGGTGAGCAAAAGCCGAATCGAACCGAATCGAACTGAAATTAATGGTTTGGTTAACGGTTCGATTCGGTTCCAAAATTTTGAAATCGAAATTAATTCGGTTCGGTTTGAGGAAAAAAATTCGGTTTTCAAACCGAACCGTCCGATTTTTTTATATATATATATATATATATATATATATATATATATATATTTATTTATTATTAATATTTAAAATTGGTTAATATTATATACATATATATATTATAATATTTATATTAATTATAATTTAAATTCGTTAAATCGAACCGAACGAATTGAACCGAATATTTCGGTTCGGTTTCGATTCGATTTGGATATGTAAACGGTTTGGATTTTTAAAAAAATTCGATTTTTCGGATTCGGTTCAGTTTTGAAACGAATCGCCCGAATGCTCACCCCTACTACTTTGATTGTATAACTTCAAAGTTAGAGTCAAACTCAATAAAAATGAATGACTCGCTTTGTCTGTCGAGCTTACTCCTTACTGTGCTTCCAAACACCCTAATCTGGGTGATTTCAAGCTTTTCGCCACTCCATGCTTCTTTTGGAGTCATTCCCTAAACACTTCTTATTAGAGACCGAAAGAATTCAATGTCTGAATTACTATTAAGCAATTTCACATGATGTTAGTAGAGTAATATTACAAATAATGTTACAAGTAATGTTAATAACATTCCAAGTAATACGCATCGAAAAATAAAGAATACACAGGATAATCTTTACGGGATATGAATAACCCGCGTTGCCTCACGACCTATGTTACATGGACACGGGTATGGGTATCGGACACGGGTGCGGATACGAGTGTCAAATATAATTTTAAAGAAAATTATCGACACGGGAACACCGTCTTAACTTTGGACACCGATACGGGGATACGTCGATCATAAAATTAATAACATAACATTCTTATAAAAAAAACTTCAAAGCATGCGACAGCTTTTTCAATCTGGAAATGTTAGGGAGATTGTAATATTTCTGACTTTGAAAATTTGTAACGAGATTTTTTTCATATAGATTGTAGAAGGGAAGTTGAAAGGTCTTGGAGTTAATGCAATACATTAACTAAAAGTTAAAGCCTACGACAACTTTTTCAATTGGGAGTTAATGCAATACATTAACTAAAGTCTGCTACAATTTTTTCAATTTGAATAAAAGTTAAAGTGTCTGACAGCTTTTTCAATCAATACATTAAATAAGATTTAAACTCTGGAATACCAACGGTCTCTCTCTCTATGGAGTGTTCGAGTTGAATTTGGAGGATCCGACATGTATTTCATGTCAGTATCTGTGTCGTGTCGATACGGATCCTTCTGCAAAAATGAAGTGTCCGAGTAACATAGACAACCAACTATATTAAAACTCAGTACATTCTTACATAAATTATACAAGGAGACTTATCTATGAATTGCATTACCGCCTATGACAAATCACTTAGCCTAGTACTGCAAACCGAATGTTATAATATAGTAAAACAGTCGATACAATATTTGAAGGTAGATCGAACAAACAAACCGAAAAAGATAAAGACACCGGAATCTTCAAAGACTTGCTCGCTCATGGCGATATCGTGGTCTATGTTTACAGATTGTCTACCTAACACCGCCTCAGTTTAAACAAGACCAGATATGTCATTTCTTCAACTGCACTTCAGGTAAATGGCGGAAAGGTTGGAGTGTATGATTTCTCTCTGAAAATAGTCTTCCAAATCTACACGAAAGAATGAACTATCTTGCAGCTTTTGTATAGGTGAATTTCATGGTCATAAAGCTCCACTTCTCATGTTCATAACCCTCCAATAACTGCTGCAAACTGTTCCAAGAAACTGTTGTGAACTGCCTGTAGAATGTTAATGGATATCATGCTCCTGAAAAATAGGGAAAAACCACCCATGATCTTCATTCTATGATCTCACCAACTTCCATTTATTCAAAACGAATTCTAACTACAACAAACCATTATTAGAGTAACAAAGAATAATAAAACTTAAATGAAGAGAAATATTACATATTTACAGTTACGTTTGGAGAGTCGAAGTTCAGCTTCGAGGCAGACTCCAAGAATGTTGGATGTATACTAGAATGTTGCCAACATAAAATATTACCAACATCCACTAGAGTCAAAGAATAATAAAACTTAAATGAAGAGAAATATTACATATTTACAGTTACGTTTGGAGAGTCGAAGTTCAGCTTCAAGACAGACTCCAGGAATGTTTGATGTATACTAGAATGTTGCCAACACAAGATATTACCAACATCCACTAGAGTCAACATTAACTCTAACAGAGACCGATTGGACAAGTACACCATGTACGTCACTGTTTCGATCCAAAATTCTTTTAATTTTATTTTATATTTATAAATTATTTAAATGAATATCTTTTACATATGTTGTTCTTAACTAGTTTATAGAAAAATGAACATATTTAAAATATAAATGTGTAATTCACCTAAAAATAAAATAAAATCAAAACCATTGATATGGGAGCCACCGCCACGGCTTCTTCTCATCCTTAAACATTGACAAATAATTGGTGTCAGTATATTTTAGTCCATAAACAATACACCATTAACGAAAATGTTTTTAAATTTATGGCTCCTCTGCCCTGAAAGGGAAGATTCAGTTTCAGTATTTAATGTTCCCTGATAAACTCACCTATAACATTTCCTCCTCTGACTTTTGAACCCCTTTTTTGGGACACCTGACACACTACTAAAAAGTCCCCCAAAATAAAATATTAAAAAAAGAAATGGAAAAAGAAAAGTATTTTAGCTTTGGACTCTTGGTTAATTTCAACCTGTAAAATCAAGAAAGGTCTTTTATTGCTGGAGAGGAAAAATGGGTGCAATGGAGTTTCCTATGTTGTGGGCTCTGCCCATGCCTTTCACCAAGCCAAAGGTCCTTCCTTTAGTAACTTTTTTGCTTTCTTTAAATTATTGTTGTGCATGTTTCTGCATTTTTATAAGTGTTTAAACTGCTTGTTGTTTTCACATTGACGATATGATGGGGGCTCGCTATCTCTTCACCCCTTTTTATCTGTCAAAAGCTGCATTCTTTGACTTTCTTTTGTGGGTTTTGTCTGGTGCTAAATCTACCTGGATGGTTGGTGAATTTTGCCTGTGTAAAATTCCTTTCAACTATGCTTTCTTCTTGGATGCTTTTCTTGTAGCTTTTGTGCTGTTTTGGGGTTTTCTGAGCTGGATTTTGGGGTTCTTACCTGAAAATTGTCTTTAAAAGTTAACATAGAACATTTTTTTTGGAATTATATTTCAATAGTTAACCATAAATAGTTGTTTGAGTATGCATACATGTTTAGTGATGCATTTCTTCTTTACGGAATTCTTCCTCAGAGATGGTTGGTAAAGTGTGTTGAAGAATGAAGGTGTGAGAGTAAGACTTTGTTCATTTAAAAGGATATATTTTGGCTGCTTTGATGCGATACTTGAATTAAGATATGATAACTTTTGTAATGCCATGTTTGAAGTGTTACTCATTTTGCAGTAAAGTATGTATTGCTCTGAAAGATGGACTCATTTTAGTTGCCTAGTTAGTATTGATATGTTAAACAATGCAGTATACTCTCTTAATTATGTTTTAATGGGTGATCAGGAATACGATAATTGTGATGAGACGGGATGAGCATTAAATATTGGCTTTACAAACAAAAGAATCACTTGATTTCGAAATTGGGGAAGATGATGAAATGCATTTGCTCCAGCGAGCAACTACGGGTTGATGAAGCCATTCCTTCATCAGAGTCGCTGGCAACTCGGGACTATTCAGCAAGTGGATTCTCTTCTCGAGCTGGGGATGCTGACACGAGCCGACACCAGTAACATAGAAGAGGCAGAATCATCACTCCGCGAGAGTGGCTTTTTGAATTATGAGGTTGGTGACTGCGGCTTTGCTGCATATAAGATGGCTTGATTTTGAGAAAAAAATGTTACTTGTTATTTAGCTACTCGTTCTCGCTCTTTGTCAAAAAGCCACATGAGCATAATAATTATAAGTATCAAGAACAATTTTGGAGTATATGTTGGATCTGTCGTTTTGGTAGTTAATATAGATGTAGTGCATTTACAGATTCGAACATGAATATTCTGATTTCCTAACTTGTAGGAAGCGAGAGCTTTGTTGGGACGACTTGAATATCAAAAAGGAAATGTTGAAGCTGCACTTACTGTTTTTGAAGGGATAGATGTTGCTGCGGTAATTCCTAGGATAAAAACCACTATAGGTATAAGATGTGAGCTTCCTAGACGTCATTCTCAAAGTGACAATACTCTGCCAATGTCTATGCACGCCGTAAGTTTGCTCATTGAAGCAATTTACCTCAAAGCAAAATCACTCCAGGCTCTTGGAAGGTGCAAAGGTATTTGTTTGACGTTTCACTCTATACTCAAATCATGTATGCTACTTATGTCTCTCTGTTGCTCTTTCTATTTTTATTGTGTCATTGTGTGTATGTTTGCGCATATAAATTAGTTTTCTCATTCTGAAACACGATTTATGAACTCCCTATTGTATTGTTGAAGCAAGCGTGAATGTGTATGTGTACATCTTAAATAGCATCCATCTTATTCTTTGTTTCATAAGTTAAAGTTTGCACTTTCTATTTATACTACACCAGTGGTAATCATCGTGTCTTCATTTTTCTCGGATTTTGCAGAAGCCGCACAATCATGCAGTTCAATATTAGACACTTTCGAATCTGCAATACCAGATGGCTTGCCAGAAAAGTTTGCTTCCGACTATAAATTGCTAGAGATATTAAACAAGGCTGTCGAGTTACTTCCTGAGTTGTGGAAGCTCGCTTTAGCCCCCCAAGAAGCAATTTTATCCTACAGAAGAGCCCTTCTTTATCAGTGGGATCTCGATGTCGAAACCAGAACGAAAATAGAAAAGGATTTCGCTATATTTCTCCTTTACAGTGGCCATGATGCAAGCTCTCCGAATCTTCGTTCACAGATGGAGGACTCTTTCATACCGAGAAACAATGTTGAAGAAGCTGTTCTCTTACTACTACTTATTCTCAAAAAGTTTGGTTTGAAGAGGATCGGATGGGACCCGTCAATCATATATCACCTCGGTTTCGCTTTGTCAATTGCAGGCGAATGCAGGTCACTCGCCTGCCAAATCGAAGATTTACATCCGGGGATCATCGAGAGAAAAGAAAATACACTTCTCTAGCCCTTTGTTACCATGCAGAAGGCGATGACTCTATCGCTCTAAATTTGTTATGAACCTTTTGAACAATAGAGAGAACCATAGTTCTGAATTCGAACTGCTACTGGCTTCAAGATTTGTACAGATAATTCTAGTTTCCTCAAGAAGGGACGGATATATCCTTAAACTGCTCGCGCATCTGAAAAATGTAACGAGAGAGCTAGCATTGCTAATTACTTGTTAGGTCTCTCTCTTTCCGCCCAATCCAGAGGCGTGGGGTCCGACGCCCAGAGGTTATCACGGCAATCAAAAGCGCTCGAGGCGCTTGAAACTGCTCAGAGAATGACTAGAGGGACGAATTCAAGCATCCTGTTTTCTCTTAGTCTTGAAAATGCTGAGCAGAGAAAGCTGGATGCTGCTCTTTATTACGCAAAGCAGTTGTTGGCGCTGGAAGGGGGGTCAAATATAAAGGGTTGGATTCTTCTTGTTCGTATTTTGTCAGCTCAGAAAAGATATGTAGATGCAGAGAACATGCTCGATGCTGCTCTGGATGAAGCGGGGAAGTGGGATCAAGCGGGATTGCTACGAACCAAGGCCAAGTTGCAAATCGTGCAGGGTCATTTAACTGATGCAGTTGAAACATATACGAAACTTCTTGCTGTTCTTCAAGTACAGCGGAAGAGCTTCCAAGTCCATAAAAGCTCTTACAAGTATGTGTTTGTTTTATGCTATACGTACAAGTCTTGGGTTGAATTTGCTCATGGAGACATAGTTATCCTCTCCTTTTCATTTTTATCGACATTATTCAAGAACTATCTCTATTCACAGGATAAGCAGAGCATTGCAAGCCTAGAATTGAGGCGTGGCATGATCTTGCAAATGTTCACGCTAGCTTATCGCAGTGGCGAGACGCTGAGATATGTCTTTCAAAATCCAAGCGATCAATCCTCATTGCGTCAAGATTACACTCTGCAGGTAGAACATGTTTTATACGTTGAAAGATTTGAGAAATTGTTGGGCGGTGCGAGGATTCTCACACAAGTAAACAGCAAAGGACTATGTTGTTACCACCGTATTTTAGTACTTTAGGACACCTTCAATAAGGAAACTCGCATTTTTTAGAATAGCAATTATTGGCAATAATGATGACTTTTAGGTTCTATGTTGGATGGGTTGACCTTGTACTATTACTTCGCATTTAAACTGATATTTCGTGATCTTCCCGTTCCTTGTATTTTCATGTGTTATTAGGGTTATAATAACGTTCTTTCAGTGACCAATTACAACAATGCCAAAATCTAGAGTAGTCCTAAAATCTGGCAGTGGGCACATTGATGGTGAAAAAGTTGATTAATTTACTACATCCGAAGAGAAACCCTGCATATAAGTTCGTGCTGATAGGTTTCATCGAGTTGTATTTCTAGGGGAGCTGGCATTTTGCAATTTATCCTTCAGTTTATAACAAGTGATGCTGATGAGAAAGTACTCCCGTGATTGAACAATTTATCAATGGTGATTGTCTCTCCTTGCAGGTTTGCTCTATGAAGCCAAAGGCATGCAGAAGGAAGCTCTGAAGTCGTTCGAGAAGGCGCTAGACATCGACCCTAATCACATCCCGAGCTTCATATCCACTGCGATTATTCTAAGACAACTAAGCGAACAATCAGTGGCTGTGGCGAAAAGCTTTCTCACTGATGCATTGCGGTTCGACAGAACTAACCATACAGCCTGGTATAATCTAGGCTTGATCTACAAGAGTGAGAGTAGCGCCTCCGCTATGGAGGCAGCAGAGTGCTTCGAGGCTGCAGCCCTGCTCCAAGAATCCGAACCAATCGAACCTTTCAGATATTGATCGGGAAGCCCTTTTTCCGTCCCTTTTGGTAATGCAAAGCAGGAGGAGCAAGAAATATATGTAGATGAGGTAAACTTGTGCTGATTATGTATGAAGAAAGCGTGTATAATCCTTTGAAGTGAAGCACTGCTTGTATGATGTGTAGAGTTGTAATTTTACTAGTTTCACTCATTTTCAAGTTTGAGCTCAGCTCTTATATAGAAAAGATATTTGAAGTTTTATTTGGACTAGCAAAGAGCAACGACGAAGCCAGGACTTTAAATTAGGGGAGCCAAATTCTTTTCCCTAATTGCAACTATATAACGTAGACAAATAATCCGCAGATAAAATAAGACAACTAAAAGAATTAGTAGAATTAAATGATTAAACAGATTTAAAATTTTCTAAAATACATATAATTAGTATTTTTTTTGAAATCTTATGTTGCTGTTTTTCGTTTATGAAAATCTTATGAATTGATTTCTTGTACAATACCCTCGAATACTCCATCCAACAGCTTGAATTTCGGTTTGCTCCCATTCTAATTCAACCGAATCGAACCGATGAATTTTTATTCGGGTCGGTTCGGAGCTTGATTTCAATTCGTCTTCTTTTCTTTTTCTGACATATCGATTAATCCATTTTAAAAATACTAATTCGATTTTTTAAATTCGGTTCAAACCCGAATGGGAAATCTATTTCACACGTCAACAGCTCTCTACATATATTCTCCACCTCACTCTGCAATCGTAAATTGCTCCCAATTTCAGATCGAACATGAACAACCGAGAAGCAGAGAGAGCGAATTCAATAAAGGAGAGACCGGAATGGGCTGACGTACGCCCGGTACCGCAGGACGACGGCCCAAATCCGGTAGTGCCGATTGCTTACACCGATGACTTCAGTGAAACCATGGATTACTTCAGAGCAGTATACATAGCTGATGAGCGATCCCGCGCACTTCAGCTCACTAAAGAGGCCATTCTTCTTAACTCAGGCAATTACACTGTAATTTTCCTCTTCTCACTTTTACTTTGTTTATCGCTTTCTCCGAATTGACTGCAATGGAAAAGAAACGATGTAATTCAAGTACTGATTTAATGTCTAACCACTGATTTGATCGCTTATATCTGGATATATTTCATTTTCCTGATTATATACTATGTAGTATTCTTTTTGTGGGTTTTCTTGGTTCTTTGGCACAGAGTGTGTGTGTGTTTTGGGTTTATTGACTTATGCCTACTTGGTAACTTGTGTAATGGAACAGCTGTAAGCATACGCGTCTATTTGAATTATTTTGGTATTTTATATAATACGGAAATTCTGGGAGGAAGACTATGCTAGTTGTTAATGTCCAAGTTATGAGTTTTCTCTATGCGTAGTACGTAATCGTGAGATGAGTAGATATCTGTCTTCATTTTGTTGTCCTTCTTTTCTTTGGTTCAAGATTCTTTATTCTATACTCTGAATTACTCAAAACACACAAATCTTATTAGGGATAGATGAATAAGTTTTTATACTTACTTATTGTGGGTGACTACTAGGGATGTCAATGGATGGATTTTACCCGGACCGATTTGGAACCGCTCAAAACCCATTAAATTTTAAAGCAGCGGTTCTGGTTCCGATTCCAGACCCGCTTCAGACCCGGACCTTTTAGATCCATAGTTTGATGGTCCGGTCCGGATCTGGTTCTGGTCCGAGTAAAACCCGTCTATGACAAGCCTAAGTTTAAATAGGCTTGTCAACGAGCTAGTTTTATCCATATCGATTTGAAATCACTCATAACCCATTAAATTATAAAGCAACGGTTTCGATTTCAGTTCTGGTTCTTGTTCCACCGCTTAGATCTGGACCGCTTAAGATTCATAGTTGATGGTCTGGGTCCGGTCCGGATCCAGTGTCTAATGGGTCGGTTCCAGAACCAGAACCGGTTGTTATGCAAATAGCAGCGCCGGGCAGCTAAGTTGGTATGGAAGAACTGCTGCGCAGCTAGAAATCCTTCTCTATACAAGTTCTCGGACGAGGTTTTTGAACAGAACTTCGATAGGCGAGAGGTGTAAGCACCGCGAGTGTGAAGCGATCTCGCATTAAACGAAAGGACTTTCAACTCTTATGGGGTCTCGAAGACTGAATGTAGCTGCCAACCCTAGCCCTAGATTGCGGATTTCCTTGTTGAGTAAAGTCGGATACAAAGTATTGCTTACCGTTTCCCTGGAATATCCATAAACAGAACTGCTTGTTTCGCTTAAAAGCACATTACTTATTTATTGGTCTGGTCCCGGTAAAACCCACCCATTGACATCCCGACTGACTAGTATTGACAAGAATGCATTTCTTAATGTCTTGTGTAACTCGGTGCTTTCTTTTCTACTTTGTTAGGTCCGCAATTCAGACGTCGATACTTGAGGCGCTTAATGTCGACTTGCATGAAGAACGCAATTTCTTGACCAGATCACAAGAGAAAATGCCAAAAACTATCAGATTTGGTAAACAATGTTATTCTACTGTTCATCTTTCTTTTATGTGGTGTTTACTTTGCATGATTAGGTTGGATAGATAAAATTAATCCAACATAATCAAGTGTTTACTTTTAAGGATTAATATTTGAGGATATCCCAAAGCCCGAGATTATTTTAATTCTTTAAATTGTTCTTCATTAATTTTAATCCAACCAATATAGGCAAGATTGAAATAATCCTCCAAATAAAGAGAAAATTATTTATCCCAATTTTAATCATTCACTAATCCTTTTTAGTAAACAAAAGATTGATAGATAAAAATTATCTTATCACACATTTAATCCATCAAATAATCAATCTTTCAAAATGCTAATCATGAAAAGTAAACACTCTCTTACATGTCAAATTGATTTACATTGGGTGAACATTCTCACATTGACTTGATGTCACCTGTTCTTGACCATAGATAATGATCCAGTCATGATAGATCAAGGGTATCAAAAGATGGACATTAAGAAAAAGAAAGAAAAGGAAAAGAACTTGATTAAAGTCTAAAGAACAACACAAATTTACAAAGAAATTCCTTAGGAGAAATTCCCCTGCCTAAGTGTAACTGCGACACTCTACTGATAAAATCCTACCATGCTAGACGGCTTCTACTTCATCATTTAAATAGAGAAATCCTAGCTCTAGGGCTATGGAAATTGACCATAATCAGCTCATTCCTTTGCTCTAGTAAACTAAATTAATTCATTAGACTATGGAAACAATATAAGGATTGATTAACGAAATCAATAATAACTACGGAAACAAGAGATGCAAAGATTCCATGAGGTCTTCTCAAAACTAAATAAGGAGCTAATTCACTTATAAGGTGTCAATGACAGGTTCATTTATAAGTTGAACTAATTCACTGAGAATGAAGGATAGGTGATACGATCCTCGCTGGTACGAAGGATCTATCGACACGCGAACGGAAGAACGAACAAGATGGAATATCCCAAAACCTCTGAATCTAACCCTCGAAGTGATATAGGACAGTATTTCGCCTATACCCAACTAGATAGTTGACGCGGCAACTCGGGGACGATGAATGACACACGAACGAGGGATGGATGTCTCGTCGATACGTCGATAATTGAATTCCTTGGCAAACACAAGAAAATTCAAGAGCTAATGAAGAGAGAATAAAACTCACATATATTCGTAAATCAAAAGTAAATATTTTCAGATGCTTACAAGCCTTTATATAGCTGAAAATGAAGTCTAATCCTTATCAAAGAAGGACTCCTAATCAAAATAGAACTATAATTTACAAAAGAAGTTTTAATAGACTAGGACTCTAGATAATCAAGCCTAAAAATACTACGAAAATCTTGATACAAAAACGTGGCCCATATGCCACATAATAATTAAATTCACAAAACTTGGGCTGCATCATTCCCCTTCTCTTGAAAAGGATTTGTCCTCAAATCCAAGTCGTCACTTATATCAAACGGACTCACCCACTTCAATTCACTAGCCCTCGCAAGATACCAAATGTGGAATCCAACCTTACATCCAGCCCTGTGATAAGCCTCCGCGGCAATGCGGGCGATCATCCTCACCCCATAAGACCCGACTGCCTCAGTCGGCGATCTGCGAACCCTATGAGACACCGACCCAGCGGAAGGTCAGCTCGATACCAAATGATACGATCCTCGCTGGTACGAAGGATCTATCGACACGCGAACGGAAGAACGAACAAGATGGAATATCCCAAAACCTCTGAATCTAACCCTCGAAGTGATATAGGACAGTATTTCGCCTATACCCCAACTAGATAGTTGACGCAGCAATTCGGGGACGATGAATGCCACACGAACGAGGGATGACTGTCTCGTCGATACGTCGATAATTGAATTCCTTGGCAAACACAAGAAAATTCAAGAGCTAATGAAGAGAGAATAAAACTCACATTTATTGATCAATCAAAAGCTGAATATTTTCGTATGCTTACAAGCCTTTATATAGGCTGAAAACTGAAGTCTAATCCTTATCAAAGAAGGACTCCTAATCAAAGTAGAACTCTAATTTACAAAAGAAGTTTTAATAGACTAGGACTCTAGATAATCAAGCCTAAAAATACTGCGAAAATCTTGATACAAAAACGTGGCCCATATGCCACATAATAATTAAATTCACAAAACTTGGGCTGCATCAATAGGTGTGACAGAAATAGCATTTTTTAATCTTTAAGGATCACTGTGGTCATGACAAAGTGATCTTCCTGCTTCTCGGACATGGGACAGTGTTTGATTAATTTTAGGCGCCTCTCATTTGTTTGTAGCTCCCAAGCACAAAAGATGAGTATTTAGGAAGTTCATTTGAAAATTCCCGAAGAACAAAGACTCGCCACTACAGTTCTCAAGCACAAAAGATGCATATTTAGAATTGTTGATTTGAAATTCCTTTTAATTATTTTTAAAGTTTTATGTTATTTCTCCATGCTTTAGTTGTTATTGTGCTAGAATAGCTCCCAAACCTTCTCTGGTTAAGACCTTCCATTCAATGATATTGTGCTTGATACATAAGACCGTTCTCAGGTTATAACGAAGGCTTATATAGAAAACAAGTTGCAAATGATACTGTACTTCTGAATCCTGATTGACAAAGAGTTTCAGTTGTTTCTTGATTTTACTTATGTTGGCTGTTTGTTAATCACGATCTTTAAGGCATCACAGACGGTGGCTTGCTGAGAAGCTCGGGACACATGTTGCAAATAAGGAGCTTGAATTTACCCGGGAAATATTCAGTGCAGATGCAAAGAACTATCATGCCTGGTCCCATAGGCAGGTGGGTTGGATTCGTGTTTCTGTGAACATAGGTACAGAGTCTGATGCTTAGGACTCATCTTTGATTCTATTCTGCTAGTTACAGTAAAAAAATTGTATGCAGTGGGTTCTTCAGGCTCTTGGAGGATGGGAAGATGAGCTTGCCTACTGCAGTGAACTCATTGAAGACGATATTTTCAACAATTCTGCTTGGAATCAGGTATCAAAATTGTCTTGCTGGCCTTTGCACATGATATTCTTCAGATTTGCATTGAGTGGTGAACACAGCTTGTTTTCTGATTCTTGTTTCTATAAACATATTTGTACACACTTGCACCTTGATTTTGATAAGCTAGAGATTATTAATCTTGAGGATGTCAGAAGGAATTATAGGCCTATAACTAGGCTTGTGAGATGGATAATTACAAAAGAAAAAGCATGTGTAGTAGGTTTTCTTATACTAGAGTATCAACGAGCCCCCAAATTCTTGTCCTTTGCTAATCAGAAGATGAGTTGATAAATTTTACATCCTGAGGATTGTAAGGACCATCTTCGAATGTTTTGGTGCGTCTTTCTGGATCATTTCTACCACAACTACCTATTCAGCTAAATGAAATTTGACTTTTCTTACCAGTACCACAATCATCACAACTTTTATTTATTTATTTATTTATTTTTCTTTTTGAGTTTTGACTTCTTTAATTTGTATCTCATTTTGTAGCCTATTTTTTGCAGAGATATTTTGTTGTGAGTAAATCTCCTCTCCTAGGGGGGTTAGAGGTTATGAGGGACTCTGAAGTTGCCTATGCAATCGAAGCCATTTTGACCAAACCTGAGAATGAAAGCCCTTGGAGGTATCTCCGTGGTCTCCACAAGAATGACGGTAACTCTATGGCCAACGATCCTCGAGTTGCATCAGTCTGTTTGGATGTTTTGGCAGGAAAGACAGATTATATTCATGCTTTAAACATGATTCTTGATCTTCTTTGTCATCGCCATCAACCGAGCAAAGAGTTGAAAGATGCCGTTGATGCTGTGTCTCCAGATCCGAATCTGTCGGGTATTTGCTTAGCTGAAAATGTGTGTCTATCTTGAAGTTGGTTGATCCCATGAGAGCAAGTTACTGGGAGTGGCGAAAGAGCACTATTCCTGCTCAAGGTTAATTATTGAGTAGAAAAGCTTGTCTTGTTTAAGTTGAATATATAACAAAAGAAAAGTAAGCTGATTTTGTTTTCTCTTGCTAATTATTTGTGTCTTGTACCTTATTTTTTAAGTTGAATACTGCAGTTATGGAATGAGAAAACTTGCTTACCTCACTTCTCCTTTTGTGCTGCTAATGTAAAATATGTGCTGGTATAATAATAGATATTCGAATCTATCATCATAGGGCCTTACATCCCTAATTGACCAACACTAGCATAATATAAAGACATTACAAATAAAAGACCCTAACTCATTTCAGAAAATAACTCGTTCGGGCAGAAACTAACCATTTCAAAAAATAACTCAATTCGTGCATAAACGATAAATCCCATTAAAATATAACCTAGTTCGTGCAATAACGAACCCTAAAACCTCATTTAATAAAACTAGCAAAAAATCATTCATTCTCATATAAAAATAAGTGTATTTATCATATTTTATTTTTATAGTAATGTGTATTATTTTTAGAATATTTTTGAATCATTTGTTGAGCAATTTCTGAAGAATTCAATATGTGAACTGAAATACTTAATTTTAATTAGCACTATTGAAATATTTTTTTTATATGGGATTACCGTAGATGGAAATAAAAATAAATAAATTATTATATATTTCAGAATTCGCTATATTTTAATTCAATCATTTTCACATGAAGATGAAATCATATATACTTTTATTTGAAATCGTATAGATTTTTAAAGAATATGTAATAAATTAATTTATGTTCTCAATATAATCTATTATTTCACACTATTGCGCTAAAAGTTAAATATATAATAGGTAAATTATATTCCGTAAAAAGACATTTTCTATATTAATATTAATAATCCAAAATGAAGTTGCAAATAAAGCTCGAATATTTTTCTTGAAGTACATAAAGCTCTAAACATAAGTTCTAACATTGTAAATACACGAAATCAGTCCCCAACTCATGTGTTAAAGTTAATTAACAAACAGTTATGTCCCTAAACTCATGTTACTTCACCATTCTGCATTTTCAAAAACAGCGTATATTAATATATACTATACCCCGCCATTCCAGTCTAGCATAAAGCCAAAGGAAAGCCATTTCCAAAACCCCAGTCTCTCTTTCATCTGTTGCTTCACCATTCTTCAATTTAAAAATCACTATAACCCTACTTCGATTTCTACTTCGATGCCTCGCGAAATAATCACGCTGCAGGTGGGGCAATGCGGCAACCAGATCGGAATGGAGTTCTGGAAGCAGCTCTGCCTCGAGCACGGCATCAGCAAAGACGGCATTCTCGAAGATTTTGCCACTCAGGTTTCTATTCCCTGCTTTTCTGTTTGTACCTCGCTTTGTTTTCGCACAAATCCCGAATTTTCTCTCTGTATTACTGGAGTGGTATGTTGTCGATGCTTGTTTCATCGGGCGTTTGACTCTGTGAGGAGTTTTCTTTTAGTGTACTTCATGTCACTTGTCTAAAGGTACAAGATCGTTACTATTTTGGGCCAAAATTGTTTTCTTTTTTTTTACTAATTTTATCTCAGTGCACAGTGATTGAAATTGTCTAATGTCATAAGTTAATCTTTTCAGTTATCAATACACTAATTTATCCAACATGATGAATGTTCATGGTACAGGGAGGTGATCGTAAGGATGTGTTTTTCTATCAAGCAGATGACCAGCATTATATACCACGTGCATTGCTTATGGATTTGGAGCCTAGAGTGATTAATGGCATACAAAATGGTGAATACAAGAATCTATACAATCATGAGAATGTATTTATTGCTGATCATGGAGGAGGTGCTGGGAATAACTGGGCAAGTGGATACCATCAGGTAAGGGCTGCTTCTTTGAATATTCTATGCCTTGATTTGGTACTCAACTTCTTGGGATTTCTTAGTGAAAGTAGTAGGGTTGCACCGTTTTTTTTTCTTGCTATCAAATCTAAAAAGTAAAAACTTGATAATTACATCTTGCATGTAGGCCACTGCATTTTAACTGATTCGGCTTACACGCAATGCCTTGGCCCATTGCATCTGTATCATCTTTACAAAAATAAAATATTTTGCTAAAAAAGATTATATATATTGAGTGATTTGCTTGAGCTTTGATATGTTAAACTACACATCTCCGATTTTGGTTTTATGCTGGTTTCCTAGCTCCGATAGTGAAGTCATTTTGCTATATGAACCCATTTGATGAATTCCTATCTTTCTGTTCCTGCAACTTTTGATCCTTTTGATTAGGGCAAGCAATATGAGGAGGATTTGATGGACATGATTGATAGAGAGGCAGATGGCAGTGATAGTCTTGAAGGTTTTGTGCTATGCCATTCAATTGCTGGTGGAACAGGCTCAGGTAACTTTATTCTGAAATTGCAGGTGGTCTTGCATTATAAATAGTGACAAACTATTCATGCATGTCAGTTGGTGTAGATGCAGAAACTTATGGTCATGGTGATGGGATTGTTATTTTTATGCTTAAAACAAGGCTATTGATGATTACTTTGATAGCCTTGAGTATTGTCTAGGACTTAGTTTACTAGTCATATAATGGAGTGGAGCAAATAAGTCTGTCAATGTAGTTGCTAGGCTAGGCCTTGCTGGTAATTGCATGCTCCTACTAAATTAATTGCTCTGATGCAGGGATGGGCTCTTATCTCTTGGAGACTTTGAATGACAGATACAGCAAAAAACTTGTGCAAACTTACAGTGTATTTCCTAACCAAAATGAGACTAGTGATGTTGTGGTACAGCCATACAATTCCCTTTTAACGCTCAAGCGTTTGACATTGAATGCCGATTGTGTAGTTGTTCTTGACAACACCGCACTTAATAGGATCGCTGTAGAGCGGCTTCATATCACAACTCCTACTTTTGCTCAAACAAATTCTCTAGTTTCTACTGTCATGTCAGCAAGCACAACAACATTACGCTATCCAGGATATATGAATAATGACTTGGTTGGCCTCCTTGCTTCTTTGATCCCTACACCTCGGTGCCACTTTCTAATGACAGGATATACACCTCTTACTGTGGAGCGCCAGGTTGGATATCATTTACTAATAATAGATACTTACCTAGTTGATTGTTATTTTTATAAATATTTCTTAACAATTACTCAAAAATGGTTGTTTTGTTTTTAGCAGAAAACATCTGTGTACATAAGTTTTTTGATAATGCAAAGTGTATATGAGTTCTTGAAGATAATTTAACAGATATGCATAAATTTCTACTGATTTCTGACATTCATGTGATCTTAAGAATACAGTATATTTCAGTGTCTAGTTGATGGATCTCCACACAATTCACAATTCTTTATCTATAACTGTATTTCAGTGGTTAATTTGCTATTAATTCCCCATACAATTTTCATTAATGTCTAATTCATACATATTTTTTATTTTATGCAGTATTAACTGTATTTGTGAAAACTTCTATGGCACCATGAGCTTGGTGACGACTATCATGTACTGATTTTTGTGTTTAAGCTCATGTATCAATCTAATATTAGTGGCAAAACTATTTTACCAAAAACAACACCCCCTTATGTTTATTTTTGGCCCATTTGTCTGCCAAATGGTGTAATATTCTTTTTGTTCAAAAAAGTGTTAATGCATACTTCTAGAATGGCTTCATCTCTTTGACAACATGGCTTAGAGTGATAACTCATATAGCACATTCTTAAGCTCCATTGGTGCTGATAACTCTAATATTTGATTGTTTCTGGATCATAGTTTGATTTCTCTACTTTAAACAATGTTATGTTTAAGACGTTGAAGCGCAGATTATCATTCTTAACAGAGTTTAAGATAGCGATCTAATGCAGATGCTCATGTTTTCAGGCTAATGTAATTAGGAAAACGACGGTACTTGATGTGATGAGAAGACTTCTTCAGGCAAGAGAGAAATTTATTCATTTTCTCATACCCATTCGAAAAATTCTCTCATGGTATTCTTGTTTACAGACAAAAAATATCATGGTTTCGTCTTGTGCCCGAACAAAAGAGGCTAGTCAGGCAAAATATATATCAATTTTAAACATTATTCAAGGAGAAGTGGATCCTACTCAGGTATTTAATCTAAATGCTCAACAAATTAGGATATGGTTCCTTGGTACTTGTTATTACTTGGGGGTTATATATTATATTTTATTGTACCATGTTGGACAGAGAATCTGCAGTTTAACTACTAGGATTTGTTATGATTGTTAGGTTTATATTTCCACAAGATTAATCAGGATTTGACCCAGTGAATCTTTTCTGGAGTAATATGGAAATAGTTTTGATGTTATCTATCTTGTTTTTAACATTGCAATTATCTTAATAGTAGCTTTAACAAGTTAACTTGAAATCTGATTCTATAAACTTCATCTTTGTTATGCCAAGACTAACACAGAATACAAAACTTAGATGAGCTTGTCTACAAATGATTTGGCAAAGATGTGTATTTAGAGCTATAGTTTCTCCGTGTAAAAAGTTTGATTTGCTTAAGATTTGATCTACAAGGACCTACTACCATGCTCTGGTTTGGACATTTTTTTTAAATGTTGCATGTGCTTTCTATCTGTAATACTAACTTCACTTATCTTAAAACAGGTTCATGATAGTTTACAGAGAATAAGGGAAAGAAAACTTGTGAACTTTATTGAATGGGGCCCTGCTAGCATCCAGGTATGTATAAAGCTTGTTTTCCTTTTAGATTTGGGTTATCAGATCAAGTTATCATCTGATGCTATTTTGTTATTTTGATAGGTCGCTCTGTCCAGGAAGTCTCCTTACGTGCAAACAGCTCACCGTGTAAGATTTTACTTGTTTAGTTTCCATTAATAAGGATCGTTTTTCTCGAATTTGAGACATGCTAATATTTCCCATTTACTCAAATGACTCCTAACTCTTGTTTCATGATTGTTCATCCATAAACCATTTACCTAATCTTTTGAAAACATATAAAAATTGGTATACACTATCTCCATACTGTTGTTAACATGTAGACCTTTCCCTTATTGCCAATATTTTCTTTTATCTGATGGCATTTTAGACCTAATGATTTCAAGATTAATTAGGTGTGGTACAATACAATACAATACATGAGCAAAAAGAATCAGAAAAGAGATTTTTTTTAATTGAAGTTTTCTTTATAGTTGTTTGGGTGTGTTTTCCTGGAATTATCATATTTGAACTTCATGCATTTCATCATATATCCGAATGTCATAGAACAAATCAAGTGAACATGAATTGGACAAGGAAAACATTTTCCTTCTTTCTTCTTTTGACTTGAGTTTCCTTTTATTCCTTGTCAAGCAATAAATTCAAATTGTGGAATATGTATTTTCCTTAGGGTAGGGGATAAAAATGTCTTGTTGGTCGTGAGAGAAAATTTATGTGAATGATCCCACACCCTCCCGGGCCTAGGGCAACATGCTATATCTGGTTTGTTAACATCATGCTACGTGTACGTCTATTATCCATATTCTACCTAATACCGCAAGTAATTCCGAGAATTTGGTGTGTAGGGTGTGCACGTGCACTTTTCCTTTCCCTACTTTTTGTCCTTTTGCTCCTTATAATTCTCACCTTTATGCCTTATTTTATATCAACCATCAATTGTATATTGAAAGCACATATATTTGGGTGTTGAAAGCTCTTGCTTGAGGTAGCAAGTCTAATCTTATGTCCACAAACTTAAGTGATAGTAGAAGATGTCCACTCTATTATTCTACTACAACAACCTATATAGTGATGTAGAGTTTAGTGATATTGTGTTTCGTGATTAGTGATTATGTTATTATCTACAGAAAGTTAATACCTCTCTAGGTCAGAATCTTGAGCTGAATCTAACTAAATTCTTTCCTAAACCTATGAAGGATCCTGATCATATATTTCCTTGTACTTGTTAGGTGAGTGGACTCATGTTAGCCAGTCATACTGGCATCCGCCACTTATTCTCCAAGTGCTTGAGCCAATATGACAAGCTGAGAAAGAGACAAGCTTTTCTTGATAACTACAGGAATCACCCAATGTTTGCTGTAAGTTCTCTCTCGTTTGTTCTGTGTTAGCAGTTGCTTGATTTTCGTATTTAGTCCATGTTTTTGGAATTTATGTTGATATATAAAACTGTTTTATATCACTACATAGTTATGATGATAAGTGAATGTGTTGCATGACAATTGTTCCCAGAGACAGTGTAATATTGATTTTTCTCCTTTGTGTAAACAGAACCGGTTGATGACTAGTATAAATTTTCATTGGATAACAGACACATACTTGTCTCTCTTTTGATTGATTGAGAACGAGCATCTAATTAAGTTTTCCACAGTTCTAATGTTGAAACATGTTCAGGACAATGATCTTTCAGAATTTGATGAATCCAGAGATATGATTGAGAGTCTTGTTGATGAATACAAGGCTTGTGAGTCCCCAGATTACATCAAGTGGGGAATGGAGGTGACCATCTGCTAGACTGATTTATTCAAATGTGTCTTTTGTACACTGAGTCAGTAATACTAACGCCGTAAGTATTATTGGTAGCAGGATCCAGACCATCTCATGTCAGGAGAAGGAAATGCTACTGGAACAGTGGATCCAAAACTATCAGTTTGACTTTGTAACCTTTCTGGTTGGTTTCCTATTTCTCAACCATATACTTCTAATGCACTACTATTCCAGCCTCCATGGCCTCAATATCCTGCTTATCTGTTTGTTGTGCAGTGTCTATTAAGTCATTCAGTTTTTGGGTGGAATATTAGTAAACTTTGCATTGTGTCAATTGATACTCTTGGACCTAATAGAGTTCCATTTTACAGTTCATAAGCTTAAGAATGTCTTTTATGTTTGTACTCATGTATCATTCTAGTGTTTGAACTAAGCTGTATAAAAGAATTCTGTGTGTTTGCAACAATTTTCAAATCTGATAGACAACGAGTTATATTGGGTGCTTTTGATTTGAGTAACTAATGCTACAATGTTACAAGTGAAAATTTTCTAACTAGATATATGGTTGAACCATGATTAAGCCCTCCTTCTAATATGTCGGAGTCCATTAACAGGAAAAAACCCCACAAGTCACACAGCTTAGACACATATGGAGCTTTCGAGTTATTATTATTCATATTGTGACTAATTTGTTTGGATTTATAGCTCAATAATTTAACCATTTAGTTTATGCTATTGGAGTAGAAAAACTCATTTATATATTCAGAACACATAATTTCTATGTGAGAGTCTTTTGTTGCCCCTCATCAGTCATCACTGCTTGCAGATTAGCGGGTTGCTTCTTTGGACTTATGATGTTCTTTTAACGATCATTCTGTTGTATATTGTATGTAGGTGTGTAACTTAGTCACAGCGGTTTTGTTTTTGACAGGGAACTGGGCTTTTGCAGTTAAAGCCGAGTAGGGAAGGTGAAGGGTAAATTTGAATTTCGATTATGCTGTTGATCGTGTGTAGGATTTCAATGAAATTTGAGAATTTTCTTGTTTCTGGGTTCGAGGTGGTGGTGATTTTTTTGGGTGTTCCATTTGTACTGATGAACATGTTTGCCTGTGGAAATCATCATTTCCTCGTGTGATATATATAGGGTTATCGAAAAAACTTTTGTTATTCTACAAACATGAGAACAATTCATTCTCCAGGAAAGTTACTGCACTAAAAAATAATAATTAAATTTCCGCTTCTCATAGGATTCGAATTCATCTAGTGCAAATGCATTCATCCAGCAAAGTGATATGTCATCATAGATCTTTACGATCTAATAGCTGAAAATGATTTTCACTTTAAATAAGGCTTTTATTTGAACATTTTCTTATACTCCTTTTCTCCCATTTAAAATGTCTCATTTTCCTTTTTGGGTTGTTCCATTCCATTTTAGGAAATAATTATCCTTTCAAAAAGTGTGGGTTCTACCCATTTTTTAACACTTTAACTATTTTATATTTTTTTTCTAAATATATGTGCTCAAAAGAAATTGGACACTTTAGATGGGACGAAGGGAGTATATATTATTCATTAGTGTCAAAACTGAAATGTCGAGCTAATTGTGTGTGGCAGTGCAGGGTGGGGGAAATTTAACAATGTAAAACGAGGAGTGAAATTTCGATTTGGTCTTACTGCAGAACCGTCTCTATGAGACCATTGCGAATCGAATTTTCGATACTTCCAGTTTTGCTCGTACAATTTGAGTTCCGGTCCTTTTTTATTGTTACTTGGATACTTTAATTTTTTTAATTTCCTTTCGTAAAAGGATGTCGTTCCACTTATTCTTTCCTTCCCCCACCCCTACCCTCTTTATACAAAAGCCTTTTGCATATAAATATTTTTTGCGTGGAAAATATGAGAATTCAGGGTGGAGTTTATATTCTTGGGATAAAGTGCAAAAATATTCTTGAACGTTTTAGCAAAAATCAAATATATATTTGTTATGTGTAGTGCAACTTAACCCCAACGTATTAAAAAATGGTGCAAAATACTTCGACGACAGACATGAGATTAAATCTATTAAAAAAAATGAAATTTTCATTTATTTTTATTGTTTCTTATACAATGTCTTTTTGTGTTTGTGTGTCGATTTGCATTCATTAATATCTCGATCAAAAATCTTACAATTTTAGGGTGACGAATAAGTCTTGTAGCAAGTTTGGAATTGAGATGGAGAGCTAAGTTCTTTGCGTTGGCATGTTGTCCTCAGTTTTGCTCCATGACTCTACGTCTTTGGCGCTCACTCCTCTAGAAAATTGTGCATCACTTTCTTCGGCAACTCCTCTGTCCTTTCCGCCATCGAGTAGTACCGCTCCTTTTGGTATTGCCGGTAGCACTAGATGTAGAAGACGAATATGGTTGTACGCTTCAGTTGTGAAGGGGCGGTGACGGTGTTGTTGCCACAACGGCGGTCGGTGACAGAATTTCCACAAGCTTTCTTGAACGGTTTTCTGCCTCTGTGCATGTGTCTCTCGCAGTATTTGGAATCTGGATAGCCTCTTTTGAGCATCTCCATTTGTTGTCATCGGTTCTCTTGCAAAGCCCGGGCTCTGGATCGATCTTCCGCCCAAATCCTGTGGAAGGTGTTCCATCCAACTGCACGAACCATCACCATTTCCAATCCAAAAAAGGGTATTATACGAAAAGGAACCTACTATTTCTTTCACTACCATCATCATCTACACAACACAACACAATTTGTTCTTCTTTTGAGATAGAAAGAGGGGGCTTTGTGATACGATCCTCGCCGATACGAAGGATCTATCGACACGCCGACGGAAGAACGAACAAGATGGAATATCCCAAAACATCCGAATCTAACCTCAAGTGATATAGGTCGATTTCGCCTATACCCCAACTAGATAGTTGACGCAAGAACTCGGGACGATGAATGACACACGAACGAGGATGGATGTCTCGTCGATCGTCGATAATTGAATTTCTTGGCAAATACAAGAAAATTCAAGAGCTAATGAAGAGAGAATAAAACTCACATATATTCGTAAATCAAAATGAATATTTTCAGATGCTTACAAGCCTTTATATAGGCTGAAAATGAAATATAATCCTTATCAAAGAAGGACTCCTAATCAAAGTAGAACTCTAATTTACAAAAGAAGTTTTAATAGACTAGGACTCTAGATAATCAAGCCTAATAATACTACGAAAATCTTGATACAAAAACGTGACCCATATGTCACATAATAATTAAATTCACAAAACTTGGGCTGCATCATTGTTTTTAAGAGTGTTGGGAGTTAGATCGCTTGAGGTAAATGCATAACAGAGTAGGTATATTTATTTCAGATGAAAAACGACACTAAATAGGAAAATAAAAATAAAAATTAACGGAGTTAATCCTCCTATCTACCGTCAGAGCATTTTGTACCATTTTTCAATACATTATGGGCTAAGTTGCACCAAACGTAATGATAAGGATATATTTGATTTTCGCTAAAATTTCAAGAATGTATTTGCACCTTATCCTTAAATTCTTTAATACCAATAATTGATTTCAATGTATTAAGTGTAAAAGCATATGCTCAATTTTGTTTTCATAATGTAATTTCAAAAGAACAGAAACGATGATGGTTGAATCCTGCATGTGTTGATGAAGAAGGAACGAAGTCACATCTTCAAACTCTGAGCAATCTTTTGAGACAGACAATACGCTGTGGACTGTATTGTGATCATAGGATTGACCCCAACTGCTCCGGGAAGCACACTGGCATCACAAACAAACAGCCCCTTTGCTTCCCAAGTCTCCCCATTTTCATCAACCGCACCATCCTTTTCATCCACTCCCATTCTGCAACTCCCCATCTGATGCGCCGAACAATAAGTCGTCCACTTCCTCACCATCGATTTCGGCCCCTCGGGCGCCACCACGGTGTCGAGAAACTCCTCCACCTCTCCCTCACTCACCCCTTGGCATCTCAGCTTCTGCCCATCGCTCTGATGCGTCCCAACCTCAACAGCTCCGGCCGCCACAAGGATCCTCAGTGCCCGACGCAATCCGATCTTGATGTTTTCTCTATCATTATCGTCCATCTCATACTTGATCCGCCCCCGCGCCATGACCTCGCCGGCTCCTTCGTCTCTAATCATCGAGAACAGGTGAGCCGTGCGCGAGTATCTGAGGAGCCTCTTCTTCATCTCGAGCCCGGACTCCCAGGGCACAACGCAGCGAACGAGCCCGGTCCGAGGATAGGAGACTCTATAATGGCTCTCATTCGACTCACCCTCGACAACTACTTTGTGCAGCGACGTGATTATGCCTCCTTCATTGATCTTCCCGGAATGTCGGAATCCGCCTCCGGGAAGTATCCCCACGCCATCAGCACCGGATGCAGGTGAAGATTCCGGCCGATGTTCCGATTCCTCAAACCACTCGCGATCAGCAAAGGAGGCGTTAAAAGCGAGCCACACGCAGAGATTGCAACCCTAGCCACAATCTGAATCTTCCTTCTCATCTCCTTATTTGTAGATCTCGCCATCACTCCCACGCACCGTTTCCGCCTCGCCCGTTGTTCTCTTCCATCAGAAATTTCTCAGCTTCGCAGCCGGTGATAATAACCGCACCGGCGTTAACGGCGTCAACTAGCCAGGTAGAGTCGGTTCCTTTCTTGTCCCCTCTCATGCAGCCGTAGCCGCAAGAGCCACAGTAGTGAGCTCTTGACGAGTTACGCGGCACGCGGTTTGCTTCTAGGCCGAGCCTGTCACACCCTTTACGCAGAATCCGATTCTGGAAACCCTCTCTGTCGCATTCCCCAGTCACGCCTATTCTCTCACACACTCTCTCCATCGCCTCGGCGTACTCGGAGCTCGAGTACAGCGCCAGCTTACGATCCTTCCCCCATTCGTCCAGCACGGGTCGGGGCGTCTCGATGCAGGCGGACCAGTTTACCGCCGAGCCACCTCCGACGGTGGATCCGGCGAGAACCATTATGTTTCCGTCCAAGCTCGAGAGTATCCCTCCGGATTCGTAGAGCTCGTTCATGGAGGGGCCTTCCAGGCCGGAATAGTCTCTGCTTGTGAAATAGTTGCCCTTCTCGAGAACCACCACTTTCAGACCCTGGCTGGCGAGGTTGGCCGCAGCGACGCCGCCGCCGCTGCCCGAGCCGACGATTACTACGTCGCATTCGACCATGCATGTGTTGTTTTTTGTGACTTTGAGGCCTTTTTCTGCGAGGGATATGGGGAGTGAGGAATCGGTCTCGTCCCTTGTTTCGACTATTCCCTTCTCCAGAGGCCTGTCATTTTTAGAGGGCTTCTCATCTTTGTCGACCTCATACCCCATGGCTTTCCACACCGGATTTCTTGAATCTTCTCCTACCTATCGTAGAAATATATCATAGCTGGTAAGACTACTCAGATTTATATGATTGCTCCAAAATGTTTTTTAAATTACAATTATTGAATCATATGTTCCACAGTTTTTGGCATCACATCATTATTTTCACTAATTTATAAAGATTTATTATAAAAATAAAAAGATCTTAATTAATATTTATCACTTAAAAAAGAAATTTAAAAATATTTATATACCCTAAAAATAAATTGTTAGTTAAAACATATATATAACAAAAGAAATAATTTTTTAAACTCTACTTGAATTAGTGAATCTTAATTAATAATCTTAAAATCATATTAAAATAGAGGGAAAAATAAGTAGAAACCAAAAACAATTGAAAGTGGAACACCAAAAACAGTTCAGAGGATCTCATGTAGAGTACGATATGGAATGTACACTGTACACAATACACATGTTAATCACTAATACTCTATCCCACAAATTTGGTGTACCACTCTATATTCTCTTCAATTTCATTTTCTTATGAATTAAGTTTAAAATTTCAATTGTTTATAGGGTTGGTTATACCCATTAGGGTATATAATTGGTTTTTATTTTTTAACTTCCTTTTTTTGTTAATCATTAGTAGGGTTGATTATTTCATAATTAGAATTTATAAAAAAAAATTAATAAGTATTAAATAGAAATGATGGTTTTATAATAATTACTATTCAAATATTAAATTTGTGAGTAAGTTATAATAATTTCGAGAGTGAGGGTGAGTTATAATTGAGAAACCAAAATTGTGGAGTAAGAGCTCCCTCATCCGGTAAATTACTAGCCTAGCTTCTACCAAATTCTATATTTTCAAATTACTCCATTCCACGCATCTTAGCGGTCAAATCTTAAATATTAAGCCTTTAAAACAAAAACTAACTTTTTAATTCTGTATGGTATTGTTAAATATTATTGGCTTAGATAAATCTGAAAAGGACAAAGATAGAAGTACAATGTCATCAATGTATGAAATCGAAAACAAGAAAAATATATATAATATAATCTGCCCACAAATTGTTAGGTAATCTGTCATTTCTGAATTTACTACTAATTAAGTAATATAGTGCTAACCAATGTATTACGCTAAAGGGACATCTAATCAAGTATACTATAACTGCAATTATTTTTTTATTTATTAGGTAATTAAATTGTAAAAAAAAGAAGAAGATATTAGTACGCCAGCGCCTACTAAGATGATATAGTAACTTTGATAATCATAGTAAGTTAAAGAAAAGTGTAAGAAATATTTTTCAATTGGGGACGATATGTCCTATTCCTTAACCACGCAAGTTGTTTTTATTATAGAAAACAATTTGGTATGTGCGCTCTATCAGATGTATTATTGATTTAATGTTGCTAATTCGGTTTTGATTAGCATTAATCAGTCCAATTAAAGGGCTATGGTTGAGTTATCATTCACCCTTTGGCAAAGTCAACAATTATTAAATTAAAAGATTGCTACTGAACTAAGATTTTTCCGTGTATGATGTGATGATAGACAAAATATATATAGTTTTTCAAGGAAAGGGTTACGTACACAAATTAATGTTATAATATTGAAAATATCGTGTTTGAATATCTAGTTCATCAATTAATTAATAACTCATCTCAACCGTCAAAATGGTCCTCCATATGAATTAATTATAAATATATTGTTATTATAAAAATGTGAGTTTTATTCAGTGCGATAGTTGCTGCAATTCTCCTTAAATTAACAATAAAAAACAATATATTGTTATAATAACCACTTAATGTTTTACTTATGTTGGCATAGCCAGCTAGCCAAATCCTTGATCAATAAACACTTAATGTTATAGGAATAGGATTATTATCATTATGATGTACACCTTTACCGTATATGTATGTAATTATCGTCGCTATTTTCAGTAATTCTTAGGGTGAACGATAATTATTTGCTGATTATATGATCCTAAAGCCCACTACAGTTCCTCAATTAATTCTTAACTTATAGCCCACAACCACGAGATCAAATGAATTTTCTCAGTTTGCTACTCATTTTATGATCTATTTAGCACAAAAAAAGATGAAAACTACTAAAATATAACATGAAAATTTATGTGAGATTAGGAAAATTAATAGATATTACCTGAGTGAAGAAAACAAACATAACCAAGAACTTGAGGAAAACAAAGGCAAGCCTGATGGGGGTGAGAAAACAATGGTGCAGCCATTTCTGCACAACTTTCTCTCTCTTCTCTAAAGATATCTCTGAGAATTTCTTCAAATACGGCCACTCAGTGCCAAGGCTAAGGCTTCCACAGATCAACAACGTTCCGATTCTCGTCGAAAGGATTTTGAGCAAAGCTCTCACCAATATTCTGGATTCCAAGAATCCCCTCTTCGTTACCATCTCAGCTACCTACAAAAAACTATATTCCTTAAAAACAAAAAATAAATGAAATCGTATATAAATGTCTACCTCATCAGGCACCGGATACTGAGAGGCGGAGGCTTGGTAGAAGGAGGCGATGGGCTTGCTCGGGCCTTCGTCTTGATCGGAATACATTGGTGGTATTGGTGGTAAAAAAGCCTCAGAGATGCTAACCAGTGTTTGTAGGTCGGAGGGAGAGTATCCATGGCTGTATTTTGTTTCTCTTCTCCCACCTCTAAGTGTTGGATGACACTCTCTACCCATCTTGTTTTACTTTCTTTTCTGCTTTTGTTTCAAGATTGTGTTGCATAAAATTATGTGTGGATTGGAGTTTATAAAGAGATGGAAGAAGAAAATTACTGATGAGATATACATGTCTGGATTTGAGTTGTATAATTAGACTAATTTACTTTAATATTAATACAGATATACAATGTATATAGTAGATACATGTTATACATCTAAATGACTCCTCTGTCCAAATGCAACTGATCTCTTATACTTTTACAGCCAATCATAATTTTGGTTTAGTGGACTTCTTACCTGCAGCTGCAGGGAGGAGGTGAGGATATCGATATATGTCCGTAGTAATTAAATGGGGTAGGTTCTAATTTGAGAGAAATTTTGTTATTGTGTGTCTCATTGCTCATGCGTCGACGTCGTAATACCTATTAATAATTATTATATATATGTCCCTGGGACAGCCCAATGATTAAGGTGGGTTCATGTGGTCGAGAGGTCACAGGTTCGAACCCCACCAAACGCCTCTGTCACACCTGGTTTTCCAAGTGTGGTTCTCACCTGGTTTTCCAAGTGTGGTTTACCTGTCATGTGTGGTTTGCAGGCTATTGCACAGGAACGTATGACTACCTATCCTGTGTGGTTTGCAGGCTATTGCACAGGAACGTCTGTCACACCTGGTTTTCCAATCCTGTGTGGTTTGCTTGCAGGCTATTGCACATGAACGTCTGTCACACCTGGTTTTCCAAGTGTGGTTTACCTCACACAGGAACGTGGGGTTTACCCAGTCTTGCTACAAGGTAGCGGTGCATGATTCCATATAAAAAAAAATAAAAAAAATTATATATATTATTCATATTAAAGAAGATGAGGCCCACTTCGAATATCCGTCTCCATTAAATCTTAATTATGATTAATAAATTATTATTATTGAAAATTTATGAACTCTTATTAGATTTAATTATGATGGACTCAGATTTATACAAGTGTTTGGCTTGAATAAGAATAAAGTATCATTCTTTAAATTCCAAACTATTCTTTTAATTAAAAAATATTGTTCAAATTCTAATTTCTAAGGATTAGGTTAGATTATTTATGTCCATCCTCCAACTTCTTTACTCTTTACCTTATATGGAGATATCACTTCCTTCAAAGAAAGGGCATTCCTGATAGTAGTAATACCTGTTTTTCAGTCGTTTCCAGAGCCACAGGTTACGTGCATGCGTACTCTTCAGATTAATCGATTCTTGTTTTATTTCCAATCGATACTTTCAAAGTTTACATTTATATATATTAATAAATAAAATGCTACTATTATACAGTGATATGCTGATGAATGCACTCAGTATGGCAGGGCCATTAAATTTTATGTGGCTAAGATTTGATTTAGTATACGCATTTTTGTTTTTATTAGTATAGATTTAAAATAATATATATAGTACGGATATAACAATCAGTCTATATTTTGTAAACTAACAAATTTTTTTATTAGTATAGATTTAAAATAATATATGTAATACGGATATAACAATCAATCTATATTTTGTAAACCCACAATTTTTTTATTAGTATAAATTCAAGAATATAAGAAAATCGAAGCAATCACATAACAATATATAAAGCATAAATATTTTATTTTTAAATCCACTTAATTGTTTAGGGCTAACTGTCTTAGCAATAAAATGCAAGTGGTAGCAGCCTTTCTGTACTTCAAGGAAGCAAGTTAGCAACTTCGAGCCATTTCTATAGACTTTTTTGTTTCAAGTTGAATAAGCATGCATTTTACTTCTTCCACAAGTTGAAATATTGAATAAGAGCTAGATATTATGGGCAAATTAATTAATATTTATTAGATAATGGGCGTGGAATTTAATTAGTATCTATTAGTCAAAGTTGGGCTTCATGCAAACTAGCTAATGGAAGTTTAATTTGCAATTTAAAAATGTCTGGAGTCAAGAGCACAACTTTTTGTTTGTTTGTAATGCTCAAAGGCCAACCAACATCTCTCTTGTCATTTCAAAGCATTGTGTGAGAGATGCAATTAGGATTGTAAGTTGTGTAAAGTACTATTAATTAAACCAGTAGCCTCGCCGCCTAAAACTTGGATTATCCTAACTTGAATAATGTTTAACGAAGTTTATTTTCTAATTAAAAAATATCTTAGGGAAAATAAAATCTCATTCATGTAAATCACAGCATACAATATCCAAAATCCAATCGAAAAATCTAACTTGTCCAGATCATTACACTGTCAAGAGTAGAAACGATATGCACATTGTTGAAAATCGCGTGCATATATATATAATATTATATATGTGGTCAAGTTTCCGGAAGCTACTTTGACCAAGATTTTGAGTGACGAACGTTTAATTTTGTGAAATTAAGCGGCATAGGATCGATCTACGTTCGAGTAGATGATCGTGGTGTATTCACATTCTCAAATCCGATTTCCGGTGAGTGAGAAATAATGGATCAAAGTTGGTCACTTAAACATGGAGTTATGTGATTAATGGGATAAGCATGGATTAATTAATCCTTATCCCACATTGATTAATGTACCTTCATTAATTGTCTATATAAGTGGGTCATTGAACACTTAGTATAATTATGTGCACAAGTGATGGGTTTGGAAAGCCCACGCCACAGACACTGCCGCCGCCCGCCGCCGCCGCCCGCCCGGCCCGCCCGGCGCCCGGCGCCGGCGCCCGCGCCAGCGCCAGCGCCAGCGCCCGTGCCGGCACACGCCCGCTCCGGCTCCGGCTCCGGCTCGGCTTCGCTCCGTTCGGTTCGGTTCCGTGGATCGTGGATCGTGGATCGTGGATCTTGGATCTTGGATCTTGGATCTTGGCAATTGGTCTTTGGTCTTGGCAATTGGTCTTTGGGTGGTCTTTGGGCTGTTCTTTCGAGCCCAAAGATGAAGTTGGTCCGAGGCCCAATCGTGTAGCCCAATCCGTTGGGCTGTGTGCGATGGGTTGGTCCGAGGCCCAACTCGTGTGGCCCAATCCGTTGGGCTGCTGCACTTGAAGAGACGTCCGGATACGTCCAATGAACACGACGCACGCGTTGTCCAGATTCGTCGTGGTCAACCGCCGATAACGCTCCGACATGATGGCTTCTACGGAAGCGTGCCACGTTGTCTCCGAAACCGCCACAGCACTCAATAGGGGACATAACTCCGTAACACCCGACATCAATGCGGTGTTGACTCCAAGATGCTCCCCATGAGGGGACGACGCTATAAATAGGACATGTCTCTCAAAGATAAGCCAACCACGCAAAAGCATTCCAAAGATACTTTAGAGCACTCCCTCGCATACATACTTTCTGTCCAAGCTCGCCCTCGCCTCTGTCCGGTTCGCGGAGCTCGTTGGTCTGCGGTCTTGCCACCTACGAGACGCTGCCGTTTCATCTTTGGGACGATCGCGGATCCGAGAGCACTACCGGGCGTATCTCGTCTTCATGGAAAGAGGCCTCCTCGACTCGGCATCTGCTTACGGTTTTGTTTTCAGTTTCGATTGTATTTTCTTGTTTTAATTCATTGTTAGTTTTGATCTTCTATTTTTACTGCTTTAAGTTATGTCGCCCGCAAGTTCGTACTAGTTACATACACCTTTTCCAACAATCGCAAGACGAGATATTACTTGCCACGAAGGAGTTCGACTCTTGATAAACTTAAAACGTTCAAACTAATACCTTTGCTTGGAGATGTCGACCGTACACGCCACCGACTGCCCGCTTGCTGCCGCCGCCGCCTCCGCTGCTGCTTCGCCGCCCTCTGCCTCTTCTTGCCAATTCGCACAATGGCTTCGGTCATGTTTGGTTCGATGCCTTCGGTCAACCATGGGACCCTTTGGGTCGATCGTTGGTTCCACTTTTAGTGGTTCAACAATTGGTTCCACTTTTAGTGGTTCCTTTGGTTCGACGATCGCACTTTTCGCTGGGTCGATTGTTGGATCCATGGGATCTAACACCGGTGGATCCGGTCATGGATCGATCTCGGCGCTGCTCATACCGCAGGATGATGCCGCCGCCGAGAAGCCGCCAAGTTTGGAGGATCCGACTTCAAGAGATGGCGACAAAGATCTTTGTTCTACCTCCACGACGTTGGGCTTCGCCAACTTCTTGGTAGAAGATGAGCCCGCCGTTCGGGTCAAGTGACGGACTTTCACGTCCGAGCGACATATGACAATCAAGACCTGCGACTACCTTTGTAAAATTTTATACTTGGTAGTTTAGAAGATAGCTTGTATAGTGTTTATCTTGTTGTAACGACATCCAAAAGTATGTGGGATGCGTTAGAAAAGAAGTACCGTAGTGATGATGCAGTACAAGAAGTTCATTGTAGCCAAATATTTGGACTACAAGATGGTCGATTCCCGACCGATCATGGACCAAGTGCAAGAGTTTCAACTCATTGTGCACGAGGTTCAAGTCGAAGGGCACACTGCTTGTTTGACGGCTTTGTCGTCGCTACGATGATTGAGAAGTTACCCGGTGGAGAGACTTCAAGGTCTACCTTAAGCACAAGCGAAAGGATATGACACTTGAAGACTTGATCGTCGATCGCGCATCGAGTCGGCGTGAAGAAGCTAGAACTAAAGGGAAAGGCGATCGATGCTTAGAGCCAACTGTTGGAGAGGCGGTCCTCCAACAAACGTGTTCGTCCCAATGTCAAAGATAAAGGCAAGGAAGGTGGTTTCCGTAAGTTTGACGGGATCATACAATTGTGGCAAGCATGGCCACACGGTAAGACCGCCGTCGACTAAGAAGAAGAAGGCTAAGCAAGTTACCAACGTTGTCGAGAAGGACTTGACAAATGGGACAAGGATGACTTGGCTGCTGTGGTGACCGAAGAAGTCAACCACGCCGAGAATCAAGGTGGATGGTTCATCGACATCGCGCAATCTGCATGCGTATGCGCCGAAAAGATCGTTCTCCACCTACAAGCTGTTGAGGGAGGAAGCTCAACATGGGAACCAAGCTTCGTCCGAGGTTGCGGAGTTGGTGATGTGGTGCTCAAGATGTCGTCCGCATTGAGATCACCTTGAAGGATGTCTTTGCATGTCCCGGACATTCGCAAGAATTTAGTGTCGGGCTCTATTCTAGTTAATAAGGGTTTTAGACTAGTTTTGAGTCGGACAAGTTTGTCTTGACTAAGTTTGGAAAGTTCCTTGGTAGGGTTATCTCACGGGGTCTTTTCAAATTGAATGTAATGGCTGTCTTATTGTGTACCCAAGATTGCTATGAATAAAATGCATCTACTTCCTCTTACTTGACTGAGTGCTCTGATTTATGGCATTGTAGATTAGGACATGTTAATCTAAATGCAATAAAAAGATTAGTAAATTTAGATTTACTAAAGTTAAATGAAGTTAATACACAAACGAAATGTGAGGTTTGTGTGGAAGCCAAAATGGCTAAGTTACCGTTTCATTCGGTAGAACGGAGCACTAAGCCTCTAGAACTTATTCACACTGATGTGTGTGATTTAAAGTTTGTACAAACTAGAGGTGGTAAAAAGTACTTCATCACGTTTATTGATGATTGTACAAGATATTGTTATCTTTACCTTCTAAGAAGTAAAGACGAGGCTATTGAAGCTTTTAAAAACTTCAAGAACGAAGCCGAGAATCAATTAAGCTGTCGAATTAAGACTGTTCGAAGTGATAGAGGGGGAGAATATGTAGCTCCGTTTGAGGCATTATGCAACGAAAGTGGTATAATACATCAAACGACAGCTCCTTATTCACCTCAGTCTAATGGCGTTGCTGAACGTAAAAATCGAACACTTAAGGAGATGATGAATGCTTTGTTGATTAGTTCAGGGTTACCCCAGAACTTGTGGGGGGAAGCTGTTTTGACAGCCAACTACATACTGAACAAGATTCCACTCAAAGGTAAGGATGTCACTCCTTACGAGTTGTGGAAAGGAAGAAAGCCATCGTACAAATATCTCAAAGTGTGGGGGTGTTTGGCGAAGGTTGAGGTGCCTCTTCCTAAACAAGTTACAATTGGACCTAAAACAGACGATTGTATCTTTATTGGGTATGCACAACAACAGCGGCGCTATCGTTTCGATCCACGGTCGAGGTACCGATATGATGTGGGGCGACGATTGAATCAAGGAATGCTATATTCTTTGAAAGTGTTTATCCACAGAAGACAAGGATAAAATGAAACCGGTTCTAGCAATAGAGCGATGGTGAAGCTTCGAGTTCTAAACCTTTGGAGAAAGAACCGATATCGCATAGCGATCGAGGTCGATCCGGAGGGTCGGAACAGAGGCGTGGCGATGAGAGTCGAACGCCAAAGAATTTTGGTCCCGACTATATTGCGTTCATGTTGGACGAAGAACCAACTTCGATCAAAGTAGCCTATGCTCGGTCAGACGGGATGCTCGGCGAGAGGTCATTCAGCGAAATTGATTCCATTCTCGCAAAACCACACTTGGGTGTTGGTTGATTTGCGAAGGTTGTAAGCCCTTAGGATGCAAATGGATCCTTAAAATAAAGTACAAGCGAGATGGATCAATTGAAAAGTATAAGGCCCGTTTGGTTGTCAAAGGGTTTAAACAAAGAGAGGATACGATTTCTTGATACCTATTCACCGTGACGAGGATTACGTCTATTAGGGTGCTTCTCGCAATTGCTGCTTTGCACAATCTTGAGATTCATCAAATGGACGTTAAGACTGCATTTTTGAATGGTGACCTCGAGGATGAGGTATATATAGAGCAACCCGAAGGGTTTGTAGTACATGGTCAAGAGGGAAAGGTATGCAAACTCGTGAAGTCTCTATATGGTTTGAAACAAGCGTCGTTGCAATGGCACTTGAAATTTGACAATGTAATTTGGCAAATGGTTTCAAAATCAACGAGTGTGACAAATGTGTCTACGTTAAGAACAACGATAATGGTTATGTTATAGTGTGTCCGTATGTAGATGACATGTTGATCATGGGTAGCAATACTCAAGTCATTAATGACACAAAGCGCATGTTAAATAGAAATTTTGACATGAAGGACATGGGTTTAGTGATGTGATTCTTGGAATCAAGATTCTAAGAAGATCGAGCGGAATTGTCTTGACACAATCTCACCACGTTGAGAAAGTGCTTAAGAAATTCAACGCGTTTGATAGTTTGCTGCTAAGACCCCATTAGAGCTCAATGTTCACTTGAGTAAGAACGAGGGTGAACATTTGGGCAAGAAGACTATGCTAAGGTCATCGGTGTTTGATGTATCTTACAAATTGCACCGACCGACATAGCTTGCGCCTGTGAACAAATTGAGTCGTTACGAGCAATCCAAGCAAGGAGCATTGGAAGGCTTTAGTGAGAGTTTTGAGGTACTCAAGTATACTCAAAATCATGGGCTGCATTTCACGAGATATCCCGTGCTTGAAGAGTCTTGTGATGCCAATTGGATATCTGACACGAAAGATTCACTTTCTACAAGTGGGTACGTGTTCACGATTGGGGGAGGTGCTGTTTCTTGGAGATCCACGAAACAGACGTGTATAGCCCGATCCACCATGGAATCAGAATTCATAGCTTTGGATAAAGCTGGTGAGGAAGCCGAGTGGCTCCGTAATTTTTTGGAAGATATTCCATGTTGGTCTAAACCCGTGCCACCAGTGATGATTCACTGTGATAGCCAAGCAGCTATTGGAAGGGCGAAAAGTGGTTTGTATAATGGTAAGTCTCGACATATACGTCGGCGACATAATACCGTGAGGCATTTGATCTCAAGTGGGGTTATATCAATTGACTATGTCAAGTCAATAGATAATCTGGCAGATCCGTTAACCAAAGGGTTGAACCGGGATCAAATGATCAAGTTGCTAGAGGGAATGGGACTAAAATCCACATCTTAAGAACAATCATAGTGGTAACCCAACCATGATGACTGGAGATCCCAAGAACTTGGTTCAATGGGAGAACTAAGCTATATGAGTTCGTGTATAAACACTCGAGTTAGTCATTCCTAGAAAACAAACGAGTGTTGAAAAACTTGCCTAGTGGTGAGGTTGAGTCGTTGACTCTTAATGATTCCTAAGATACCTCGGGAGGTTGAGTATGGCAAGATACTCGGTAAAGAATCACCTATGTAAGTGCGAAGTGGGGCCGCTTCAAACAAAACACTTATGAATCCAAAGTGGATGTCCATGGCCAAATGGAATCAAACGTGAGAACGGATGAGGTTGAGGTGTTAAAGTGTTAATACCATTGTTTGATTACACGTGGGGAATAGTTCAGGCATCGTGTCCACTAATCCGCTGTGTACTCGATGGTACTAACTATGGAAGGTTCAAGGCCATAAACCACTGTCCAAATATTTTAACATCTCTTGAGGATCGAGTCATGTCTCGCATCATGCATATGGCTATTTCCACTCATGTGGGGATTGTTGAAAATCGCGTGCATATATATATAATATTATATATGTGGTCAAGTTTCGAAAGCTACTTTGACCAAGATTTTGAGTGACGAACGTTTAATTTTGTGAAATTAAACGGCATAGGATCGATCTACGTTCCGAGTAGATGATCGTGGTGTATTCACATTCTCAAACCGATTTCCGGTGAGTGAGAAATAATGGATCAAAGTTGGTCACTTAAACATGGAGTTATGTGATTAATGGGATAAGCATGGATTAATTAATCCTTATCCCACATTGATTAATGTACCTTCATTAATTGTCTATATAAGTGGGTCATTGAACACTTAGTATAATTATGTGCACAAGTGATGGGTGGAAAGCCCACGCACACGCTGTGTATGCCGCGCCGCCGCCGCCGCCCGCCTGCCGGGCCGGCCGCCCGGCGCCCGCCGCCGCCGCCCCCGCCAGCGCCAGCGCCCGCCGCCCGCCCGCCCGGCTCCGGCTCGGCTCGCTCGCTCCGCCCGGCTCGGTTCGGTTCCGTGGTCCGTGGATCGTGGATCGTGGATCGTGGATCTTGGATCTTGGATCTTGGATCTTGGATCTTGGCAATTGGTCTTTGGGTGGTCTTTGGGCTGTTCTTTGGGCCTGTTCGTGGGCTTGCTTCGTGGGCCTGGTTCCGTGGCCCATTGTCCTTATATTTTGGATCAACGTTTGATCGAGCCCAAAGATGAAGTTGGTCCGAGGCCCAATTCGTGTAGCCCAATCCGTTGGGCCTGCTGTGCGATGGAGTTGGTCCGAGGCCCAACTCGTGTGGCCCAATCCGTTGGGCCTGCTGTGCACTTGAAGAGACGTCCGGATACGTCCAATGAACCTGGACGCACGCGTTGTCCAGATTCGTCGTAACCGTCGGTAACGCTCCGACATGATGGCTCTGCGGGAAACGTGCCCACGTTGTCTCCAGAAACCGCCGCGCACTCAATAGGGGACATAACTCCGTAACACCCGACATCAATGCGGGTGTTGACTCCAGCATGCTCCCCATGAGGGGGACGACGCCTATAAATAGGACATGTCTCCCCAGCATAAGCCAACCACTGCAAAAGCATTCCAGCATACTTTAGAGCACTCCCTGCATACATACTTTCTGTCCAAGCTCTGTCCTCGCCTCTGTCCAGTTCGCCGGAGCTCGTTGGTGCATGGTCTGCCACCTACGAGACGCTGCCGTTTCATCTTTGGGGACGATACGCCAGATCCGAGAGCACTACCGGGGCGTATCTCGTCTTGCGGAAAGAGGCCTCCTCGACTCGGCATCTGTTTACGGTTTTGTTTTCCAGTTTCGATTGTATTTTCTTGTTTTAATTCATTGTTAGTTTTGATCTTCTATTTTTCTGTTTTAAGTTGTAATACGCCCGGCAAGTTCTGTACTAGTTCTGTACACCTTTTTCCAACACACATTAGCGCCAATGTCAAAGATCCAACTCTTTTTCTCAGAAGCAATAACCTCATGCAACTCGCAGTAAGTTTCTTGATCCCCATGCATGTTTAACATTCTAAATAATCTCTCCTTATCCATCTTTCTAACACAGCAGGACTTCTCAAAATATCTTTCCCAATCAGTTCAATTAAGAGAGTGTTTGGCTAAGCTTATTTTAGACAGCCTGTGAGCACCGATAGCTTATAAGATGCTTTATGAGCTTACAAATTGTCAAAGTGTTTAGATTATACGAGAGCTTATAAGTTAGAAAGAGAATTGTGAGTTGGATGGAAAATCCTAGTTAGATGGAGAAAATTGAAAAAGATGAAATAGGAAGGTATATGTTAGATTTACAAAACATATGGTAGAGTTATTTTCGTAAATTGATTGTTGCTTATAAAGTTATCGGTAAATAGGATGGAATGGAAGGGAGTACTTATTCTTTTTGTGAGCTTATAAATCATTAGAATTTATTTTCACAACTTATAATTAAGCTATTTATGATCTTATTTTGTCAAACACTTCTCAAGAATTTATAATTATTACTCTTAAAAAAACTTATAAACTATTTTAAGGAGCTTATAAGCTAAGCCCAACACCGTCGCGTATAAATCTCAGTTGTTAACCCTGCTTGCTCATCACATCCCAAAATGCTAACATATCTCCATTTAGGGATGTTTTTACTTCCAACCTCTGAAACGAACATTAGTTATCAAATACCATGGAATGATGATTTTTTTATACAGTCATAGGTAATAGATTCTTTTCATCGTATCCTTGAAAGAAAATTTTGAGCAGCTCCTGCTAATTAATGTTACAATATTACTGTCCAAAAGAATTCAAGTATGTGTCAAAAAGCATTAATTCTGATGGAATGAAAACATTAGATTGTAGATCTATTGTTTCTTCACTGATCTGCCGAATAAAGGCACACACCAATTGCGGCCTTGAGGAATTACAGGAGCTACAAATGGAAACCGTCATGAAGATTTCATATTGTCCAATCCACAACTAGCCTGCACAAACAAAATTCATATCAATTTAAATAAGAGAAATTGAGAAATTTTTATGCAAGATCAGATGAAACAAGTTGTAGGGAAAATTGTCTCCAGTTGATAACTATAATAATCTTACGAGAAACTTATGGATCTTTCGTAGGATTGGTGAAAACTCTGTGCTGAACTTTTGCATATCAGCATGGATGTCACCTTCTGTCCCTAAAACCTCCATGAACTTCTTCCTGTCCGGTGCAAGCTTGAGAGCAACCTAATTATAAAACATTATTTCCCTGAATTAGAGGGTTTTTTTTATGGATGATTGCACATTGAATCCCACATTTTATGTGCGTGTGTTACCTTGTGGTAAAATGATTAATGCCCTTTTTAGAGAACAACTTATGTCACAGCATGGAATTATATCTTTTCTATATCACACATAGTGAGAGTTAAAAGGGGAGGTTGAGTGCGATTATGTAATTATTACCGTGAAACTTGAAGCAGCAAGCCAGCCATGCCATTTCTTCAAGGTTTTGGCGTATGCATCGTTATAAACTTGCGACATTGACCAATCTTGATGCTCGCTTAGATTGCGGAATAGCTCAACTATGAAATCCATTGCTCTATACAATAACAACAAAACTAAGTATAAATTTCTATCTCAAATGTATAAGTTAGGGTAAAATTCTCAGTAATTAAGCTGATTCAGACAACAAGTATGCTCGAGCTCTATGCAACTCATTACTGAGCTATTTATCAGGATTTGTCTTTTCCCTTTTTTTTTACTCAGTATTGTTCATTAGAAGAGTACTTTTTTTTTCTTTACTAATGTTTTTTCCTTGGAATTTTTGCCCTAATGGTTTTTCATAGACTTTGAATCTTTGATCCCCAAGTTTTTGAAAGAAAGGGGGAAAAAAAAGTACCTCGTGAGCCAGAGAAGCCCATTCGTACAGCTAGAAGATGACTTGGCAGTTGTGGTTTCAACTTCAGCTTGTACCAGGTTGAATAGATAATTAAATCTGGAAGGATTCGAGTCGTACTTAGATTCCAGCCTCTACAAGTTCAACAAATATACTAATTCAGCATCACAAAACACTCAAATAATAGATATCGAGAAAAGAAAAACAGTTTTTGTTTTGTTTCTATTATTTGCTTAATAAAAGATTGATGTTATTTAACAAATAATTCTAGACAGGGCTATTCAATTAGTAACATCACAACTGTGAAATGTCTACTGAGATATATTCATATGCTTTCATAGGCTGCCCATTAGTTGTTACTTCTTTTGTCCGGTTAATATTGACTCGTATACTTTTTTGGCTTATCCCATTATTGTTGGTCCATATCAAAAATGAAAAGAATTTTACACTAAAAATGTCTCGAAGTTCATATATCATAATACTTTCTCACAAAACACAATTTTCCTTAATCCACGCTTCAAAAGAATGAGTCAATATTAATGGGACCCATGGAGTATTATATAAGTCAAACTGAACCATATTTTTTTGGTAATTTAATACAGAAATTTTAAATGTTACGTCACGGTGGACTCGAACCCGAGACCTTTGACCTCGGCTATTAACCACTCTACCACTAGGCCAACACACACACAACTGAACCATATTTTTATAAATATTGCAGGTAGCTAAAGAAGAAAATCTTACCGATATATTACCACCAATATCAGATTTTACCACCATCATAGCAGCGCCAAATTTATCTGTAATTTTATAATACAAGAAAAAAGTTAACTCATCTTTTATCGCAAAGGAAACTCGACTGCGATAAAGACATGTTCATAAGGGGTACTCAAAAGTCAAGAGATTAGGGGTATAAAAGTGATAAATCCTCATTAACCGAAAAAAGAAAACCTCCAAAAATATGTGAAAATGACAAATAATACAGATTGTCATAATAAGAAAGAAAGAAACAAACCTAAAATTGGCAAAATAAGTTTGCAGACATCCAAAAAAGGCTTTGTCATCATATCCCCTTGTTCAGATTTCACATTTTTTATTCCTTCCAAACAACGAGTAAACACAGTTTCTGCCATCTTTCAATTTTCTGCAAAATACATCGCAAAACATTCATCACATATATAACTTTTCAAGAAAATTTAAATCAAGATTTCAAATGCTTTGCGCATATCTCGCTTTTTCAAAAAAGAAAAAAGAGAAAAGCTCCCGGAAATGAAATGCTTCGTTATCAGGCACAAAATTTGAATGTTGTGGAAATCACAGATCAATTGTACGATGAAAACATAACGATCACAGAAGGGTATGAAATATTTATAAACTTTTGCAAACTAAAAAACAAATCATTTACCAGAGGATGGTGATCAAGAATCTGCAATGAAATGTTGACAGAATTGGATTATCTGAGGTTGAACATCAAAAGATTGTGATAATAAACTGTTTGATAGAGGGATTAAATATTCTTGTATATCTAATAATTTAAATAATTTATTATTTGCAGTGATATGTATTAAAAAGAAAAAAGAAAATAAAAAATGGGGATGTCCAGGGTGCATGAGGTAGCCATTGCCTCGTTTAACAGATATTCAATACATGGTCGGAGTGCCTGGAGGATCGGATTTTCATCCAATATTCACACCAAATCTTTTATTTACGGTACGTTAATTAACTTTTTATACGTTTTATTATGTCTAAGATACCTGCTGTATATTTATTTTTTTCAGAATTATAACACGCACACACACTAAATAAAAATGCTATTTAGAATTTAAATATATATATAACACAACCAAAATATTATATTAACTATAGAAAATATTTTTCTGAATGCCACAAATTGTCCAAAAGATTGTTTCTTCGCTTTAATTCTTGCAGATTAGTTTCATGTTCTGTTTTTGCAGATTTGTTGCTGGTGAAAACTTGCAGTATCCTTCCTGTACCTCCATAACTTGTTGAAAAGGTACAATCTCGTCGCCTCTCTTGTGCTTCATCTTCTGCACCCACTCAAATGTTGAGCACTAATACAGTATTATAAAAGTTCATATTATATGGCTAAACAGATAACTTTTTTTTAATAATAATAAATAATAGCTTTTATTCTAGATGGAGAATACTTTAATCGGCAGGAAATGAAAAGACAGTTAGGCCAAAATTGAATGAAATCCATTAGGAATTAATCTCGGTCTTGAAATTTCAGTTTTGACGACTGACTTTGAAAGCCATTGAATGGATTATTCTTCTTATCGACTTTAAACTCATCAATTGCATTTACCAACTCCAATACCAGATCAACATTTCTTCTCTCTCTCTCTCTCTCTCTGTTTTCACGTTTCATATCCTGACTGAGAATTCATTCAAGAAAAACTCTAAACATCTTACTGAATCATCATGCGACTCAAGAATCTTCGTCTCAAGCTCAAGGTAAACACATACTTTTGTTCTTGGTTTCCAGTTTTAGAAATATTTTATGTTCTTTCATGCTAACATTGAGCACGTAACAATAAGTCATCTTCTGGGCTTATATTCATTATTTATTTTGTATATATTTATTTGTGCGCCACAAATTGTCCCACCCATTTCACACACTCTTTTACTAGTAGAGATAGACAAGCCCTAACAATCTGAGATCACTGCAGATGATAAAGCTGAAGAGATTTCTCATCAGAAATGTAAAAAGAAATCAAGAAAACTGGAGAGTGGGAAAAGAGTTACATGGATGAATCATGTATCGCATGGATATCACGTAGTCGAATTAAGGCAGACATGGACAAGCCCTAACAATCTGAGAAAATTCGATCCCGTCGTGGTGCAGAGGGAAGAAACTAGAGATTGTGGTTTTTTTGTGTGTTTGATGATGATGGGGTTGCTGACAAAATTACCAAGCACATGCAGTCAAATTTCTTCAACAAGTTGCCTAAAGAGGTTAAAACAAATTTATTGATTTTTTTATTCCAATATTGATGCATAGTATTTGTGTTATTTGTTTGCTGACTTCATAAATTTGGGTTGCAAACTTCTAGGGGGATGGGGGAGAGAGAAATTACATAATTTCTTAAAAATAGGTGTTTGAAATATATAAGATGTAGAATTCTTTAATTGTTTCGCTACAATAAAATTATCTAGTAATCATATGATTTTAGTGCCATTAAGAAATATGTAATAAAATTTGTTACATCTTGGATATGATAAAATTTGTTACATCTTTGCATCCATATACTTATGTTACATGTAAAAATATAAGTAAATTTTATTCCTTACGAAGATCAATACACCATCATATGTCACTAAATCTTGTGACATACTTTTATTTTTAGACATAAATAATAATTACCCATCATAAGATATCATAATTTTATTTAATAATATTTTTTAAGGTCACAATTTTTCAAACATAATGTCGCTACTAGAACATTTTGTTGTAGTGTTTTTTACATGAAATAGGATTTGATCCTGCAACACCCGCCGATTCAGGACTAATTTTAGACAATTTTCTGTCAAATTTGAGAGAAAAAATAATCAAATGGCCAGCATAATCAGCTAGTTCAATAGAATCAAATTTGATCTTATTTTCTTTGAAGAAACAAAAATAATCAATTTAGTAAAGTAGAAGTTAGTGGTGCAGTCTAAGATGGGGAAGAAGAGCAAGGAAGCCATGAAAAGAGCTCATCTGCAAGCAAGATCGAAGATGGATGATAGAGACGAGAGCGATGCAGTTGCTTTGAAATTGGGCTCGGCCTCGGCCTCGGCCTCAGCCTCAGCCTCAGCCAGGGGCGGATCTAGGGGTAAGCTGCACCGGGCTCCAGCCCAGTGCAACCCCCAAATTTTTTCTTCTGTTTATGTATTATATTAAGTCCAAATAAAAATTAGCCCAGTTCAAAATAATTAAAAAATTAAAACAAAATTGTTATTGTTTGATTTTCTTATATTTTTGACCCATGAGAAAAGCCTATGAAAAGGTTATAAGAATGAAAAGGGTCACCCACCATTTTTGAAGGGAGAAATTGAAGTAGTCAAAACAGAAAAATTCGTAGCCTTTTTTTCCCTCTCGGATTTTCAGTGCGCATCTTCAGAAAAATTCCGTTTCCTGGAGATTGAACCGTTAGATCACTGTGATTTTTGGATAGAAGCTTCACAGCATCTAGGCCAACGTTTTGGACGGTGGAGATCGGATTTTGAGTTTCGAAGGTCGGGTTTTGTCGATCTGAATAGAGGATAATTTCTGGTAATATTTTTCTTGATCTTTGCTCGATTTTGATTCCATACATCTTGATGTGCTTATTTTCGAGTGTATGATATTTTGTATGCCTCTAATATAATTTAGAGAAGATTGTGTACTGTTCCATTGTTGATTATAGTGGATTTAAACGACTCTAGTAGTCCCGTTGTTTTTTTCCTCTCTTTCCTTTTAAGAGGTTTTCCACGTTAAAATTTTGTGTCTCCTTATTGTTGTGTGCCTAATATTTTGAACAACGTATATTGATACTTTTGGAATACCCTATTTGTCTGAATCCTCAAAGATTCATACGAGTCGGGAAAATTAGCCAAACAAATGTATCATATTCTTCCTCAGCGTTGCATCTGCTCAAGTGTTTGCTGATATTGCTCTCTGCCCATTCGAAGCTGTCAAAGTTCAAGTTCAATCGCAGCCAAATTTTGTCAATGGTTTGGTTGATGGATTTCCTAAAATTTACGTTAAAGAAGAGTTTATATTGAAAGAAATTTTATTAAAAATATAAATATAAACTCAATTATTGATAGATTTTGTATATTGAAATCTCGCAAGACAATTTATGAAAACATAGAAATATTTTAACATTTATGATATTTAATACTCCGAAGTATTTATTTTCAGCCCACCCCATCATCAACTTCTGGATCCGCCCCTGGCCTCAGCCATGGTGATCAACGGCGAGAGGCTCGTGATGGCTAACACAGGTGGCTACACAGCTGTCGTATGTAGAGGTGGCAAAGCATATCAAATTTGCAGGAAAAGGCAGCAGCCCACCTCTGCAAAATGGCCCCTTACATTTATCTCAGGCATCAATAATTCCCTACTTGTCTCTCATTTTTATTTCTGTTTGATAATGTAATGCATTAAATTATGGTGATAGTTTTCATTATATTAGGTGGTCCGCACGTGCCTAAAATTCACAAAATAGTCTGCGACACGACTAGCGCAAAGAATCGGCAAAGTTCAGAAGTGATAGTTGGATCAGAGAGAGTAGATTCTGAAACAGAATTTGTTATACTAGCAAGTACTGGAGTTTGGGAGGTAATATCAGTATATATATTAATAGTTCATCTCATATTTATTTTATTTTCAGAAAATATACATAAATGTCTCAATGTTTAATACTTTTCTCAAAAATGTCATAGTATTAATAGTAACCGTAACATTTTGGTGCCCAATCTTTGAGGCTCTGAAAGTCAACGTATCACGCCCGAGAGAACGTGGATTCCTAACCCTAAGTTCACAGAGCACAACATCAGCAGTATATATTCTTAACCCTATATGAACATTTGACCACGTTTTTCTGGACATTTTTGTAACACTAAAAGTTGAGTACCAAAATGTTACAGTTTAAATGTGGGGACATTTTTTAAAAATATTACTTCTTTCGTCCTACTCTAAGTAGCTTGTATTCTTCTTTGGGTTGTCTGACCCGTATCCAAAAAAGTATCATTTTTATATACAAAAGTACTTTGAGTTCCGTGAACCATACTATTCTACACACAAAATACAATCTTTCTTAATTTACCTGTCCAAAAGGCAATGAGCCGTTTGGAGTAGGACGGAGGGAGTATTAAATGTTGAGATATTTTTCATATATTTTCCATTTTATTGTCCTTCAGCAAAATATTAATATCATTGGTATATTTCAACCAAAACTTAGCAGGTAATGAGGCAGCAAGAGGCTGTGAACCTAATAAGACACATTGAAGATGCACAGGCGGCTGCCGAGTGCTTGGCAGCTGAGGCTCTAATCAGGATGAGCAAAAGCATCATATCTTGTTTAATAATTAGATTTCACTAGTACACCAAATAGACATATATACATCTTTCACAATAAACTAGCAATATATATATAGTAGCTGCTAATTCTATCATCTTCGCATATGACATGTCAAATAAAATTAAGGATAGTTCTGCCTCTTCATAACAGTTAGGCCAGAAAGGTTTAATTCTCCAATCTAACAAATAATCAACATAAATTTCATGACTGGCAGTGCAATAAAGTCATATTATAAAACGAAAAAGAGAAAGACGTAATATAATTGTTTCTTTAATCACGTAAACAGATTTTGTGAGGTGAATTGTTTCTTTGATAGAAATATAATACACTAAGCACGATCTAATTATAAAAGGCAAAAAGCAAATATCATCAATGCTTGTGTACTTACGGCAACTCAATAATTAACCATGCAGAATCTTGTAAGAGAAGCCAAATTGAAAGCATATAAGGACATCCCAATGAAATTTAGGCAGAAAAGAAGTTTAAATGACTCATTATAGATTTACAGTAGTCCCCTCAGGTGTACTCAAACTTGAAGATTACACACTAGGCTGCAGAATACCACACACTTCACATCATATTTGAATAGTTATCGTGGAAGGTTCACTCAAAGCACACTGATATATGAATTACGTAAAGCATAGTTAAGTATTTGAGTTATTAATCGAGGCATACACCTACCTTTCAAATATGGTTCATTCATAGACAAAGTAATGTAACAGATCTTTCAAAAACAGAGAAAATATAAGCAATGGCCCAAAACTGAAAACAGAATCCTCAAGAGGTCTTGGTGTGTCCCTCCTCTGCAGCAGTTTCAAACGTCTCACCAGCTACAAGTTCTGGTACATCGTCATCATCATCTTCTGCTGCACCAGAAGCCGTACCACTGCCAACAGCAGCTGGTACCTGCTTCTGGAATTGTTCTGCTAACTTTTTCAAATTCTCCAAGTTATCAGGACCTGAGAATCATGTACAGAAAGATATTTTTAGTAGAGATTTTTACGAAAACTGGACATTATAAGATACCAAAAGAAAGGGTAAATTAACATTTACCAAACTGGTGGATGATTTGAGGAAGAATGTCCTGCAATTCTGAAAGATAAAAGAATTACAAATGAATTCAACTTATGATTTATTTTAGACTAGAAGACAAAATTTGAACAAAGCAAGCTTTTGATGAGATAAAAAAAAAAGTTGAGTTGAACAAAAAAGAAAGAAAAATAACAAATGATGAGCATCAGGAAAGAAAATCAGATGATCAAGAGAGAAGCACACGATGTCATATTTGTAATGTTGCCTAACACAAGGGATGTTTAAACCTTAAATATAGATAAGACGCTTCCATTGTGTTTATAAAGAAACACATATATTTGAAAACTAATCTGGAACTAACCTGGTGACAGAAATACCATCAGGTTATATCAATTTTTAGTTCAACCACATCAGTTATATAAAGTAGGTTTCAAGTCAAAAGAATTAAACATACTCTAGTCCTGAGGAGTGCCACTAACAACCCAGGTGTTGGCTGCAATTGATGCTTGGACTGAAAATAACAAAACAGAAAATTTAGACAAAAAGTTAAAAAAGACAAATAAAGATGATTGCAAGAGCATTCAACAGAACTGAAATTCCAGTAGTTCAGAGTCTTCAGACCTTTGGGGTTGATGAACTGTATAACTATATCTTCCTTGAAGATATTAACTTCCTCAATTGCAGGTATGGCATTCACTCCTATTCTCTTTAAGGTACTTTGAAGCCTTTTGTCATCTGTTGTGGTCGTCTTGTGTACAGCCTTGTTCTTTCAGCAAACTACATAAGTACATTTATTAGAAACACAAACAGAGCAATGTTGAAAAGACTGCAAATAAAAGGTTGCTGCATATTATCAAGAACAAACCTTCTCATTGTACCCTTCCCACCGGTGCGGACCGAACCGGCCATCTTCATTAGTTTTTCGACATTCATCTGTAATGAACAACATAGAGTTTTGGAGAAAAAAATCATGGTCTGTAGTGTATACCCTGATATATGTCTTTAATAACTAGAACATGCCAATGATCACAATTGTCAAAGCGAAGTCGTCCAACGACCTCCTATTCTGACAAGTGACAACAAGATTCAAACGTGTTATTCTCTACATTACATAAAGGAAATTAAAAAGAAAAACCAAATTCTACAGGGACAATATTGATTTCAAGCACAAGCATAGTTACATATTCTCAAGTACGATACTTCCTCTGTTATAAGACCTACTACATTAGGCATAAATATAACAGCAATTAACTAATGTATACGTGCAAAACTAATCACTAGAACAATAAATTCCACATTTTCAGCTAAACCAATAGCATCTCTAAGTGTGCAAGACCAAGAAAAAGCACAGTATTTTAAAAAATCATAGGATGAGCAATTAATTATTACGCAAACAGAATATCTTGGTGTTACGTAGCCACTCGTAACTCCTGATCTCTATCCCCGCACCAAGTTCATGCAGCAAATCAGCACCACTCTCCACGGAATCTGCAGAAGATCAAACCTCTTGAGGATCGTGCTCGTGTGAGAAGTGTGTGTAACACAAATTTTTGTATTTAAATTTTATAAATACAAAATTGTATACAAAAATTAATGAATTTGGATTTGATGTATTTGAGATGGATTCGATCTCTATCTTTCCTCTGATTCTACTTCTTCGATGTGGATTTCTTGAACGATCTTGATGTTCTTCGAGTTGTTTGGAGGGGATGTGATTCCTTGATCTCCTTGAACTTGAAGCTTGAACTTGATGATGTCGATCTGAAGGACTTCAGTCTTGTTTTCAGATCGAACGTTGGATTTGATTTGATGTGTTGAAGAACGTTTGAAGATCTTCAAGTTTGAGCGCCAATGCGGAGGGTTTTCACCATATTTCCGAATTGAATGTCGTCTTTGATTTGATTTGGAGGATGATCTTGGCGAAGAACGTGGTGATTTGCACGAAGAACGCCTTGAATGCTTGAAGAAGACTTCGAATGTTGTAGAAGACTTCTCCGAGGATTCTTCGAGTGTCTTGAGCTCTTCGAATCTTCACTTCTTCACTTCAATTCTCCTCCCATTTATGAAGCCCCAAACCCCTATTTATAGATGTAGGCTAGTGGCTTAGTGGGCTTAGTGGGCTTTTGGACTTATGGGCTTGAGCTTATGGGCTTGAGCTTGGGCTCGAGCTTGGGCTCGAGCTTGTGGGCTTGAGCTTGGGCTTGAGCTTATGGGCTTGAGCTTGGGCTTGAGCTTGTGGGCTTGAGCTTATGGGCTTGAGCTTGGGCTTGAGCTTGTGGGCTTGAGCTTGGGCTTGAGCTTGGGGGCTTGAGCTTGGGCTTGAGCTTAGGCTTGAGCTTGTGGGCTTGAGCTTGGGCTTGAGCTTAGGCTTGAGCTTATGGGCCTTTTATGGCTCATTTAGCGCAATTTGAGTGATTATTCATCTCCGATGTCGTTGCCACATGTCATTCTTTTATTTGTCGATGAAATTAAATATTAATCACATATCTATTTAATTTTGGAATAAATTCCATTAATAAAATAGAAGTATAATTAATTATTTAATTCGTGTTTTACACGTGGCGCAATATAATTTGCTAACAATTTTTAATTGTCTACAAATTGCCCCATCGAGACTTGTTCATGGACGAGTTGTCTTGGACATGGACGAGTCTCGAAATTCATTTTGATAGTTTAGACTCTTGTCGAGGAGTTCTTGAATTTGAATATGTAAATAGTTTATACTCATACTTAGGAGTTCTTGGACTTGATTTGAATTTGTAAACAGTTTAGACTCGTATTTAGGAGTTGTTCAATTTGATTTGAATTTGTAAACAGTTTATACTCATATTTAGGAGTTCTTGAATTTGGATTTAGAAAGTTTATACTCGTTTCAAGGAGTTCTTGAACTTGATTTGAATTTGTAAACAGTTTATACTCGTATTTAGGAGTTCTTGGACTTGAATTTGACTTTAAATTTGTGAATTTGAGCATGACAACTTTATCCCAAGAATTGGGCTTTCATTTGGCGGCCCAAAATGTTTCCATTGCTTCCATTTTCTTGATGGCATGTAATGGCCCAAATAAAATCAATCAACCGTAGAAGTTGATTTTTGAATATTTGGCGGACCATATTTTAATTATATTCTATGAACCTAGCAGCCCGTGTTTAACACTTCTGCCCATGTTTAATAAAATATGGCAGCAATCTTAATTTTAAAAAAAACCATATCTCAACAAAATATCGCGAGCTTGGGCCTTTGCATGATTTGCTAAACCATAATCCACTTAATCATTCTTTCGGGCCCAATTCTTATTTATCTGTCCAGTAGCCCAACTTCCACAAAGTGGCCCAAGTAGTGCAATGGTTATCTATTGGGCTAGTTTACAGTTTACAATTCTCAAGATTTTGGGCCCAACTTGCCCACGAGCTTTGATGGTTTGTCTATAGCTGCGTTCCATGAGGATGTTTGGGAGTATGTCTTCACATGCACCACACTCTGCAACTAATTTCAGTTTGCAGCCTGCAAATAACAACAGAGAAGGTACGCATAGCTGTAGAAGTTGTTGAGATCTGCAGAGATGTAGCTGGACATTTCTCTTTCTTTTTTTATATGCACAAGTATATCTGCAACTAGGGTTTTGGTAAGATACTTTCCCCTATAAATAGTGACACACCGAGCTACTACATAGCCATCCCTCCTTCGTTCTTCGTTCTTCGTTCTTTCATCAGGAAAACGCAACTTTTACTTATTTCTTTGCTGTTCATTATTGCTCAGGCTCCTATTCATCTTCTATTTTGTTTATTTTAACTCCTTTGCTGTTCATTGTTTCTCAGGCAAACGCAGACTGATAGGATACGGCCCAACTACTAGGCCCAAGCATCAGGCCCAATATAAATGGGCCCCGACATTAAGCTCGGCCCATGTGAGTTCGGCCCAAGAAGACTCCTCGATCAACTACAACTCTAATCGCAATTGGAGACGTAGAAGATTCGGATGCATATCTAAAAGAATCCTAATGGGAGAAGACTTCGAATCCTAATGGGAGAAGAATCAGAGTCAGAGTCGAACTCAACTTGGTATCAGAGTCAGAGTCGAACTCAACTTGGAATCAGAGTCAGAGTCGAACTCAACTTGGAATCAGAGTCAGAGTCGAACTCCAACTTGGTATCAGAGTCAGAGTCGAACTCAACTTCATGAATATGTATAAATAGAGGCTAGATTAGAGAAGAAGGGGGAGCTACAATCATCTACTCTTAGATCGATCACTTGATCTACACTCTTTGTAATCGCTTCTTACACATTCAATACACGAATACTCTCTCTCTCCCCGTGGACGTAGATCTTATTCATAGATCGAACCACGTAAATCCTTGGTGTTCTTGCGCATTTATTTCCTTACGAAATTAAGATCGATCACCGGCGCCGTGCATGGGAAGCGAAATTCGTGTTTTCGATCAACCACCGTTTATGTGAAATAATCATGACCAGTACACCGAAGTCATACATCGAGAATCGTCGCCGCAACGACAACGCCGGCGGCGATAGGCACGCCGAGCTCACTGGAAGTGCTATGTCCAAAGCCTCGACGAGCACGGACACCCGCCTGCAGGAGGCGAGGATACCATAGCGAAGGAGATCACAAGAACGACCAGGAGAACCTCCGCCCGCGGTGAACCTCGACGAGCCCGTCTGCGTCGGGCGTGGCGCATAGCCGAGCGGTTCGCCAAGCGAGATGAAGCGGACAGAAAAAGCGTGAAGTCGATGATCGAGGAACCGGGTAGTAATCCTGTAGAAACCAAAGAGAAGAGACCTCGCCTACATTAGAGAAGCTCGATGCGAGCAACAAGTAGCTCGGTATTATAACCGACATGTCAAATCCGACAATTCCAAGTAGGCGACCTCGTCTTTGATTTATTTTCTCGTGTGTCTTGCATATTTCATTTGTCATTTATGCATGCTACCTCTTCCCATCATACTATACCCTCTTTGGAGGATGAACTATACCCTCTAAGGAGGACGAATTCCCTCGACGGAGGTCAGACACCTTCGTTTGAGACGAAGGTAAATTTAAACGCAGCATGCCTACATACGAGATCGATTTCCTTCGTTTATATCGAAGACAAGATTTCTATGTAGATGAAGGGACCACCCTCCCGATGACCTCGCAAAAAGGAACCATTCCTACATACGAGATCGACTACCTTCGTTTATTTCAAAGTGTTCTCTATGTAGATGAAGGGACCACCCTCCCGATGACCTCGGCAAAAACAGAACCATTCCTACATACGAGATCGACTACCTTCGTTTATTTCAAGCGTTCTCTCTATGTAGACGAAGGGACCACCCTCCCGACGACCTCGGCAAAAAAGAACCATTCCTACATACGAGATCAGTTACCTTCGTTTATTTCAAGACGGTTCTCTATGTAGACGCAGTAAGGGACCACCCTCCCGATAACCTCGGCAAAAACAGGAACCATTCCTACATACGAGATCAGTTACCTTCGTTTATTTTGAAGACGGCTTCTATGTAGAGGCGTAAGGGACCACCCTCCCGATAACCTCGGCAAAAAACAGAACCATTCCTACATACGAGATCAGACACCTTCGTTTATTTGAAGACGGTTCTCTCTATGTAGCGAAGTAAGGGACCACCCTCCCGATAACCTCGGCAAAAAATGGAACCCATACCTTCAGACGAGAGCGGATACCTTCGTTTATTTCAAGACGGATACTCTACGAGGACGAACTACCTTCAGCGAGCGGATACCTTCGTTTATATCGAAGACGGATACTCTCACGAGGACGAACTACCTTCGTGCGAGCGGATACCTTCGCTTATATCGAAGACGGATACTCTCTACGAGGGCGAACTACATTCGTGCGAGCGGATACCTTCGCTTATTTCAAGACGGATACTCTCTACGAGGACGAACTACCTTCGCCGTGCGAGCGGATACCTTCGTTTATATCGAAGACGGATACTCTCGAAGAACTACCACCTTCAGCGAGCGGATACCTTCGTTTATATCGAAGACGGATACTCTCACGAGGACTACCACCTCGCAATGCGAGCGGATACCTTCATTTATATCGAAGACGGATACTCTCACGAGGACGAACTACCTTCGACGAGAACGGATACCTTCGTTTAGTTCGAAGACGGATACTCTCTACAAGGATGAATTACCTTCGTTTAATACGAGGACGAGCCTACCGCCTCGGCCTTCGTCTTCTCGGCCTCCCGACATGACCATCTTCGCCTCGGCCTTCCGCAGTCGACCTCGGCCTTAACCTACCTTGGCCTTCGACGCCGTGAGCCCCAGCCTCCTTCTTCGCGCGATCCGAGCCTTCACCTCGGCCTCGACCTCGACACGGTTACATATTCGACTTCGGCGGTGAAGCCAAGCGGCGTACAACTTTGGCTGCGCCTCAAAGGTGAAGCGGTCGAAGACCTCGACTTAACGCCTCGGTAGGTGAAGCCAGTCAGAAGACCTCGGCTTAACGCCTCGTCAGGTGAAGCCAGTCAGAAGACCTCGACTTAACGCCTCGTCAGGTGAAGTCAGTCAGAAGACCTCGGCATAACGCCTCGTCAGGTGAAGCCAGTCCAAAGACTTCGGCATAACGCCTCGTCAGGAGAAGCCAGTCCAAAGACCTCGGCATAACGCCTCGTCAGGTGAAGCCAGCCAGAAGTTACATATTCGACTTCGGCAAGGCGACGCGTATTCGACTTCGGCCAATCGAAGCCAAGCGACACACGACTTCGGCAGAACGCCTCGGCAAGGTGAAGCCAAGCGACATACGACTTGCGTAACGCCCCGGCAAGGTGAAGCGGCGACATCGACTTCAAGCGTAACGCCTCGGCGGTGAAGCGGCGACATACAACCGCACAACACCTCGACAAAGCGGCCAGCGACATCGACTTTCGCATAACGCCTCGGCGATGTGAAGCAGCGACATTCAACTTCGGTATCGCGCTCCACCTCGCCAGACTCTACAATTCGGCGGCGTCAACCACCGCTCCCCTCCATCACGACCTCACTTCTAAGTCTTTTGGGGGATATGATGAGATCGGACCCAACTACTAGGCCCAAGCATCGGGCCCAATATAAATGGGCCCGACATTAAGCTCGGCCCATGTGAGTTCGCCCAAGAAGACTCCTCGATCAACTACAACTCTAATCGCAATTGGAGCGTAGAAGATTCGGATGCATATCTAAAAGAATCTAATGGGAAGACTTGAATCCTAATGGGAGAAGAATCGAGTCAGTCGAACTCAACTTGGTATCAGTCGAGTCGAACTCAACTTGGAATCAGTCGAGTCGAACTCGACTTGGAATCGTAGTCGAGTCGAACTCAACTTGGTATCGAGTCGAGTCGAACTCAACTTCATGAATATGTATAAATAGAGGCTAGATTAGAGAAGAGGGGGCTACAATCATCTACTCTTAGATCGATCACTGATCTACACTCTTTGTAATCGCTTACACATTCAATACGAATACTCTCTCTCCCGTGGACGAGATCTTATTCATAGATCGAACCACGTAAATCCTTGGTGTTCTTGCGCATTTATTTCCTTACGAAATTAAGATCGATCACGCACCTTCTTGTCGGAGTGTAGCCGAAGCCGTATAATGCAACTTGTCTATGCCGAAGAGGAAGATAGGATTTCAGCAGATTGAGGTATCCGCATCGACACCGTGACGGTGGAGCGAGAAAGCATGCGCGGATGAACACCGCTGCGACGGAGATGGTGGTTGCGATAGCGATGGACTGCTGCAGGAAAGAAGAAGCGGTGGTGGCGTCGGTCGACGACGGCGGCTGTCCACACGTCTGAATACTACCGAGCCGGCATCGGCATTGAAGCGAGCGGTGACGGTGCGGCGAAGGACGGAGATGACGACGCGAGTGGAAGTCGTGGTCGGATCAACGTCGTCATACCGCTTCGGCGAGAAGACAGCGGATGGCGGCGCCCATCCTTGGCGAGAAAGCGAATGGATGCATGGAGAAGCTGCACCACCGTTGGCGTGAAGACTTTGCAGCAGAGCGAGGAGATGCCGACGCGAGCTCGAAGCACCCGACAACCGATGGAGATGGCGAGATGGCGTGAAGACTTTGTCGCGAGACGGGGAGATGCCGACGCGAGTTGAGCGACCTCACACGATGGTGATTGCGTGAAGACTTTGCGCAGACGGAAGATGCCGACGCCACCGGAAGCGACCGCACGATGGTGATTGCGTGAAGGTGAAGACTTTGGCGATGGCGTGAAGACTTTGCGCGACGGGGAGATGCCGACGCGAGCTCGAAGCGACCGCACACGATGGTGATTGCGTGAAGCGTGAAGACTTTGGCGATGGCGTGAAGACTTTGCGCAGACGGGAAGATGCCGGCCGGTGGAAGCGACCGCACACGATGGTGATTGCGTGAAGGCGTGAAGACTTTGCCGCAGACGGGGAGATGCCGACGCGAGCTCGAAGCAGCCGCACACGATGGTGATTGCGTGAAGGCGTGAAGACTTTGGCGATGGCGTGAAGACTTTGCCGCAGACGGGAAGATGCCGACGCGAGCTCGAAGCAGCCTCACACGATGGTGATTGCGTGAAGACGTGGCGAACGAGGAGATGGCGTGAAGGAAGAAGGTCGAGGAAGATGCCGAGGCATGGGGCTGCACTCATATCCGACGAGAAGGAGCTAGCGGGGTGCGGGCTGCATCATTGTCGACACAAGCTAGAGGCTGTTGCAAGGCGACGATGGCGTGAACGAAGACGACGGCGCTGCGCGAGGGAGATGGCACGAGCGAGAAGAGGTCGAGGCATGGGGCTGCATCATTGGCGTGAGAGGAAGATGGATCTGCTGCTGGTGCTGTGCCGAGGGAGATGTTGGAAGCGGCTGTGTCATCGGCATGAGAGGCGCGAGGATGATGGCGGCGTGGCTGCTCTCGGTCGAGAAGATGACGAAGGCGTGCGGCAGACGTGGCGGCTTCGGCGGGGCTTCTGTGCACGATGGGCGATGTCGCGGCGAGGCGGCGGCTTTGGCGGTGGCTATGTCGCCGAGGAAGATGTATGGCGACGCGAGGATGATGATGGCGTTTTGTCCGAGCTACATGCTGTGGAGGGAGGTGTTGGCGTGAGCTAGGAGCTGGTGCGTCGTCCACGTGAAAGAGGTGTGACGGTGGAGAGATCAACATCGAGCGAGCTGGCGGCGGCGTCGACGCGAGCTAGAAGCGGCCACACGACTACGGCGGAGGAGCCTCGACGAGCTGTGGCTGTGGACCCATGACGCGGAAGGCTGCGGGGACGGCGGTGCGGCGACCGAAGATGCGACGTGGGATGTTTGCGGTGCGGTCGGGACTTCCGGCGATCAAGCAGCGTGCGTCGTCGATTGGAGAAGGCGACTTAAAATACGAAGAGGTGCGACCACCGCGATCGGAGTGAAGGTGGCGGCGGTGAATGCTTGCTGCGTTTTGGTCGGCGGTGGCGAAAGCAAAGAGATGGCGAGACGGCTTCTAGCGGCGGAACTTGACCAACGATGAGGGCTCATGGTGTCGGGATTGAGGCGTGTGCGGCGCTCGGAAAAGAAGAACTAGTCACGGAATCGACCGATGATGGCGAATGAACAACAATGGCTCACGTCGTCGGAAAAGATGAGGAAGCAAACGGCTGGTAGATGGCGTCGGGTGGACGGCGTGCCCACCGGTTTGAGGAGAAAGCGGCGAAAAGCAAAGAAAGTGAAGAAGGTTTTGTTGTGTATGAGAGAAGAATGTGCGTGTGTATCGTAGAAAGAGAGAGATGAAATTTGGGCTTCCTTAGTGAATTTGGGCTTTTTTTGGACCTCTTTTTGGTGTGGGTCGAGAGAGAGGATGTAAGGATGGATTTGGGCTTTCCTATGTGGGCGATTGGTTTAAAAATCACAATTGAGCCCTTCTTTTGTTGAGCTTCTTTTTTTTTGTTTTGGCCTATGACTTTTGGCTGGAATTATGATAGAGAATTTTTGTAGTAGTAGCCCAACGGCTACAACTCCATAAAATGTGTGCTGATATTTGTGAGCCATTTTCTTTTTTTTTTTCTCTTTTTTTTTTTCTTTTTTTAATCACAATTTTCATATATATATTTTTTTGTGATTATTTATTTGAAGCTAGAATTGGGCTTTTAGGTAGCTTGAGAACAAGAAATTATCTTGACTTCATTTTTTGGACATTATCTCATGTGCATTTTTTTATCCTTTTTTTTTTTTTTCATTTGGTGCTTGTGATTGTCTTCTAGATTGTAGGAGTTCAGGTACCCTCGAGGCTCCACTTGAAATTTCTTTCAAATCCCAATTGTCTAAAGACTTCAAAATTGATCCATTCGAAGACTTCGACTTTTTGATGTTGCATTCATATTTTTTTTTTGCAGACGTCGTTATCATTTTTGCAGAAGCAATGACATTCTTCTTAGCAGACAAGACGGCGTGACAGTGAAGATGATATCACATTCTGATAGAAGACGTAGCAGCGGCCTTGCACGATATTTAGCATCATGATCTTAACGAGCTAAAAGGAGCTAGAAGTCATGTGCTGTCAGCCATGAAGATGAAGCTAGAAGTTGTGCGCCATCAGCCGTGAAGATGAAGCTAGAAGCTAGAAGCTGTGTGCTATCCGTGAAGATGAAGCTAGAAGTTGTGCGCCATCAGCCGTGAAGATGAAGCTAGAAGCAGTGCTGCATCGCCGTGAAGAGGAAGCTTAGAAGCTGAGCGTCATCAGCCGTGAAGAGAGACGGAGGAAAAGCTGGAGGTTGTATATCGTCTGTGAAGGAAATTGAAGCCTAAGCGTCAGTGGAGATCGGCATCACGACCTCGACGAGCTAGAAGCGGCAGTGGATGAGGAGCTTGAAGCTGTGCATCATCCGCGAAGAGAATTGAAGCCTAAGCGTTAGTGGAGATCGGCATCACGACCTCAACGAGCTAGAAGCGGCTGTGGATGAGGAGCTTGAAGCTGTGTTCTCAACCAAAAGCTCAGAAGTTGAATTCATCAAGATGAAGCCATCTTCGAATCAAGTTTAGAGATATGGTGTTGAAACCATCAAGCTGAGATGATCTTCAAAGTGAAATTGATGACATGGAGTTGGGTTCAACAAGATGGAACTATCCTCAAAGCGGAACTAGCAACATTGAGTTAGACTTAAAAAATTTGGGCCATATTCAAAACAAAATTGGTGACGTGGAGTTAGACTTGACAAGGCAGAACCATCTTCGAAGCAGATCGACAGCCTCGAGCAGGAGTTAACAAGCATAAGTCACTTTCAAAAATGTAGACCCAGACCCAGAAGTTGAGGCAATTATTAAAATATGTTGACAATGAAGTAGTGAATAATCCATCATCTTCGGTTATTGCCCCATGACTGTTTTGCTTCTTTACAATTTTCACCTTACTGTCTCTTCCAAAAGTGTGTATCATTTTACTCTAATAGTCTGAGCTTGAATTTTGATCACCCAACTTGAATGATAAATTTATGATGAAATTTGATCACGTAACTTGAAGGAGAAAAACACATATCATGACTGAACTTAGAAGATATCTAAGCTGCCTACATACCCTTTTGAAAAGGATCAAGTCAAAACGTAGTTCAAAAGATTAACTTGTGTGGTAGTGCCGTGCACAGTTTATACTCATGCGGGCCAGGAGTAACATGCAGTTTAGGCTCGTGCGTCATGGAGCTGTCTTTTTTTGCGTGACGTGCAGTTTAGGCTCGTGCATCATGGAGCTGTCTTGCTCAATTTGTTTGATTTTCTTCTTGGAGTGACGTGCAGTTTAACCTCGTGCGTCATGGAGCTGTCTTGATATTTGTTTGTTTTTGCTTCATAGTGACATGCAGTTTAGGCTCGTGCGTCATGGAGCTGTCTTTTTTCCTTTTTTTTGCTTTTCTTCATGGTGACGTGCAGTTTAGGCTCGTGCGTCATGGAGCATGCTTGCTTCTTTTTGTTGATTTTCCTTCATAGTGACGTGCAGTTTAGGCTCGTGCGTCATGGAGCATGTCTTGTTCTTTGTTTGTTTTTCTTCATATTGACTTGCAGTTTAGGCTCGTGCGTCATGGAGCATGCTTGCTTCTTTTTGTTGGTTTTCTTGCTTTCTCAATTTTTTTTACTTTTTTGTTTTTCTTCATGTTTTTGTGTTTTTTTTTTCTATGTGCATATGTAAACTCTTTTACTGCTTCATTTCAGGGGTAGTAGCACTTCAACAACTTTTGAGTTGTGGCCCCAACTTTCAAATCATCGTCCAAGGTTGACTTGCATACACTGTTAGAGATGTAGTGAGATGAAGCCGCCTTTTTGATGGTGATTCGAACAGGCGCTTTGGGCACAAATACCAAACCCACTTTGGTATTCTGGACCACATCATCTTTCTTCTTCAAGTGAGGTTCCAGTGTAGAGCTTCCTTGAGGATCGTATCCAGCATTGACGAGGAGCTTATATGCCTTTGGACCAAAATGCTTAGTAAGTTCGTTGTCTGAAGATTCTTCATGTTCGACAGTATTGCTTTGCTTTGGTCGAACAAACCCTTGAAGAGGTGGAGGAATTGGTCTTTTAGCATCGATCTTGGTCAGAGGCATCGTCAGTCCCTCGAATGAGTCCATCTTGGAGAGAGATGTTTTGTTCTTGATAATCGGACCGACTTCAAGTTCTTTATCATGCTCGATTTCTTCTTGTTTTATTGTCTTCGTCATATAGAATTTCGCATCAGCAAAATATGACTCGGCTTGATAAAGGCTTTTGATCACCAGTCACTGTCCTCACGACACCATTTTGACGATACTTGAGGCATTGATGCAAAGTAGAAGGGACGACACCATTTTCGTGCAGCCACGGCCGACCAAGAAGCATATTGTAAGACGTCTTGGCATCAATCACATGAAGCAGTGCAGTTGAACTCGTGTCTTCCATCAGCAAGTTTAACCTTATGGCGCCAAGGGCCCTTTGTCCTTCGTGGTTGAATCCTTGAATCATCAATCGACTGTTGGACAAGTCATCTACTGGAATTTTCAGTTGCTTCAATGTTCTTAATGGCAAGATGTTGTCTGTTGATCCTCCATCGATGAGAATCCTATTAACTTTCTGCTCGTGGGTGAAACAACTCACGAACAGATGGCCTATTATGAGCTCGGACCCAAGCGCAAATCCTCGTTGGAGAATGTAATTGCCAAGACACCTTCATCATCGATCACATTTGACTTGAATTGATCTTTTACTTGGTCTCGTCAGATCGTATAATGCCCCAATACCTTCCGGTTGTCGCCGATTCGGGGTGACAACATTTGTCGCGACATTTTCTTCTTCAGTGATATCTTCCTTCTTGAGCTAGCCTCATGATCTTTTCTTTGAAGATGAAGCAATCATGTATGGGATGCCCAATCAATCGGTGATATTTGCAATATCTTGGATCATCAGTTCGTCCAGCCTCATTTGGTCGTTTCATTTCAGGTAGCTCGACGAGTCCTTCTTTGAGCGGTCATCAAGATCCCGGATACGTCGGAGTCTAAGAAAGGATATTGTCCTTGCTGCATCTCTTTAAATGTCAACCTTCTTTGCTCCATATCTTGAGGAAAATTCTGCTTGTCGTTTTTGTTGTCATCTTTTCTTAGAAACTTGACAGGAGTTGCTTTTATTGCCATTGACTCTTCTTTTGGAGCATTGTTAAAGGACTTGGTTTCCTTTCTGAATTCTTGTCTCTCTTTAAACCTGTGAGGTTCTTGGATTGGAGGCCCTTTGAATCCGCTCGTTGCCATACTTAGCTCCATATCATGAGCTCTGGTGGCCAACTCTTCAAACGTCTTGGGCTGGATTCCTCGCAGAATATATTGCAAGCCCCAATGCATTCCTTGGATGCACATTTCGATGGCAGAGGATTCAGATAACCTACCCTTACAGTTGAGGCATAGGTTTATCCATCTGTTGATGTAGTCGATCACCGGCTCTTCTTTGAACTGACGAGAACTCGTGAGCTCCACCATGCTGACTGTTCTTCTAGTGCTGTAGAAGCGATTGAGGAACTCATGCTCCAGCTGCTCCCAACTATCAAGCGAGTTTGCTTCCAAGTCCGTATACCAGTCGAAGGCATTTCCTTTGAGTGAACGAACGAATTGCTTGACCAGACGATCTCCAAATGTTCCAGCGTTGTTGCATGTCTCGACAAAGTGAGCTACATGTTGCCTTGGATTTCCTTTGCCATCAAATTGTTGGAATTTAGGTGGTTGATAACCAAGGGGCATTCTCAAGTTGTCGATCCTTTGGGTATAGGGCTTAGAGTAAATCAATGATGACTTGGAGTTTCCATCAAATTTGTTCTTCATGGTCACCTCGATGAACTCTTGGAGTTGGTCTGCCTTGATGAAGCCATCAGAAGAGATTTGAAAGTTTTTTCCAAACGATTTTCTCTCGTCGTGAGTTTCTTGCTTGTCGTCTGCTTCATCATCGTCGTCACGCTCACTTCCTTTATCGTTGATGTGGCTTGACTCTGTCTTCTCTCCCCTGAGCTTTGCTATCTTGGCATCTTGCTCTTGGATGTGTATGCTCAGAGATTCGACCAACCTTGTAAGATTTGCGAGCTGTTCTTCCATGGTGGAAGTGTTTGTCATCATCACAGGCGCCTCAAATGGGTAACTTGTGATGGATCTTGCAGTAGGGGATGTGAAGCTCCCTTCAGAGCCAACACTTTCTTCATTCAGAGTGGCGATGTGTTGCTCCTTTCTTCTGGCGATGGCGTTGTTTGGCTTTGCTTCGCGTGATAATGCCAATGCTCTCTGAAGAAGCTTTTGAAGCAACATTAGTTGCGTGTTTTTGGGTGAACATCGTTCAAGATTTTTTTTGGTGAAGAGTAGAGATGAGAGGTAGAGAGGTCCCACCGGGCGTGCCAAAATTTGTAACACAAATTTTTGTATTTAAATTTTATAAATACAAAATTGTATACAAAAATTAATGAATTTGGATTTGATGTATTTGAGATGGATTAGATCTCTATCTTTCCTCCGATTCTACTTCTTCGATGTGGATTTCTTGAGCGATCTTGATGTTCTTCGAGTTGTTTGGAGGATGTGATTCCTTGATCTCCTCGAACTTGAAGCTTGAACTTGATGATGTCGATCCGAAGGACTTGATCTTGTTTTCGATCGAACGTTGGATTTGATTTGATGTGTTGAAGAACGTTTGAAGATCTTCAAGTTTGAGCGCCAATGCGGAGGGTTTTCACCATATTCCGAATTGAATGTCGTCTTTGATTTGATTTGGAGGATGATCTTGGCGAAGAACGTGGTGATTTGCACGAAGAACGCCAATGCTTGAAGACTTGAATGTTGTAGAAGACTTCTCCGGGATTCTTCGAGTGTCTTGAGCTTCTTGAATCTTCACTTCTTCACTTCAATTCTCCTCCCATTTATGAAGCCCCAAACCCCTATTTATAGATGTAGGCTAGTGGCTTAGTGGGCTTAGTGGGCTTTTGGACTTATGGGCTTGAGCTTATGGGCTTGAGCTTGGGCTCGAGCTTGGGCTCGAGCTTGTGGGCTTGAGCTTGGGCTTGAGCTTATGGGCTTGAGCTTGGGCTTGAGCTTGTGGGCTTGAGCTTATGGGCTTGAGCTTGGGCTTGAGCTTGTGGGCTTGAGCTTGGGCTTGAGCTTGTGGGCTTGAGCTTGGGGGCTTGAGCTTGGGCTTGAGCTTAGGCTTGAGCTTGTGGGCTTGAGCTTGGGCTTGAGCTTATGGGCCTTTTATGGCTCATTTAGCGCAATTTGAGTGATTATTCATCTCCGATGTCGTTGCCACATGTCATTCTTTTATTTGTCGATGAAATTAAATATTAATCACATATCTATTTAATTTTGGAATAAATTCCATTAATAAAATAGAAGTATAATTAATTATTTAATTCGTGTTTTACACGTGGCGCAATATAATTTGCTAACAATTTTTAATTGTCTACAGTGTGATTTTATGTAGGGAATGATACGGAATGGTAAAAGTTGTACTGATACTCAAGAACTGATTACAAAACATATTCCTTCCCTCTCTATCTCTGCGATGATTTATTTATATCATGCTTCTCCCTTTGTAACTAAACACCAACAACTTATGCTAACTGATTTGCTGAATCTAACAAACTAACTACTTTCTTAACTACCCTTAACCCCCATGCACCCATGCATGCCACGTGTTACATTTCTTTTATTCATAACACTTGGATACTAGAAGTCCATCGTCTCTGACGAGAAATAAATCAATCATGCCAATATTTCTTATTCAGCGTTCAACACCAACAGCGAGCATAAAGAATACAGCAATTTCCATTTAAGGAAACAGATGCAGGGTTTAAAAGTCTAAAACTTCCAGCATCCCTTTGCTCAACACATTTACAAAATAAAGCAAAATCGAAAGCATAAACCTGAAGGCAAGCTGAAATCTACATGAGGTAGCGGCAGAGACAGAAATGGGGATAAAGGAATAGCAGGTACCGCTGCGAAAATGTGAAGTAGAACAACTTAAGTTTAGACCCTAAACCGAGAGCGGTGAAGAAGAGTGGTGCGAGAGAGAAGAAGAGTACATGAGGAAAGGATAGGATAACAAAATAAAGCCCTAGCGCGATCTTCATTAGGGGGTGAAAAGCAAAAATCCGCATCTATCTATCCATCTATATGAATTATGAAGTGATACGCCGCACATCTTATTTTTCTTTGGCACCAATCACATGTTTAGTTCACTTTAACATTATTTTTTCTGATTTTATATAAATTTATTAATATTATTAATTTTACAAATCAAAGATATACGTAACAAATTACCACTTTAATGTGAGCTTGACTTTTGAATCTGATTATTAGACAGTAACCAATACGACTAAGTGGGAAATAAATAATAAATAAATAAAAATCATGGTCGATGTATCAAAAACATCAAGTAACTAGTATATTTTTAACGATAAGAAATGATGGAAGTATAATATGATAATATTATTTACTTCTGCTCCAAATTATACCGTGACAGTAGAATTAAGAACTATCACATTTTCCACTAAAGTGTACTTTCTAAAAGCTTACGCTGAAAATAATAAATGTTGTATGTGTTGAATCAAATCCGCAGCAGTAGTCTCACTTCAATTGATGAAATCTTGCTATAAATTCCTGAGTAAAGTCGATTGCCAAATTCATGATCATATCAACATGTTACCTTATGATCTTCATAAAACTTTTACTCTCATATCCAAAGAAAGGAGCAACAATATTTTTAAATAGATTATGCAAGAACAAATGTACTAACCTTGCACGTGCCATCACTATTAATTTGGTTCATTAAAGAAGAAAACACAAACATTGCTTCATACCTTGTGGCTCGATATTCCATATATTGTCACGGAGATTTGCTTTTCTTATATAGCAATAACAAACTTCTGCTCCTGAGCGTGCCATACAATAGTTTTCTAACAGCAGCATCAGGATCAAATTTAGCCAGAAAAAGTAGTTTAAATGACTCGTTACAGTAGTCGCCTCTAGTGTGCTCGAGATCGAGGATTACACATTAGGCTGCAGAGTACCCACAAGAATGAGAAGACATGAATTCTACACAGAACTACCAACTGCTCATCACACATCACATCATACTTGAATAGTTGATTAAACAACTTTATCATGGACGGTTCACTCAAAGCACACTGATATATGAAACAGATAAAGCACGGTGAAAGTATTTGAGCTATTAATCGAGATCTAGCTTTCAAATATGGTTCAAAACAAAGTAATGTAACAGATCTTTCAAAACATGGAAAATATAAGCAGTGGATTTAACACTGAAAATAGAATCCTCAAGAGGTCTGGGTGTGTCCCTCCTCTGCAGCAGCTTCAAACGTCTCACCAGCCACAAGTTCTGGTACATCATCGTCATCATCTTCTGCTGCACCAGAAGCCGTACCACTGCCAGCAGCCGGTGCCTGCTTCTGGAATTGTTCTGCTAACTTCTTCAAATTCTCCAAGTTATCCGGACCTGAGAATTATGTACAATAAGATTATTTTGAGTAGACTTACACAAGAATAACGTGAGTAAGGAGAAACTACACTTACCCAACTGGTGGATAATTTGAGGAAGAATGTCCTGCAATTCTGAAAGAACCATAAAAGAATTATAAATGAATTTAACTTCCAATATATTTTAAATTAGAAGGAAAATGTTGAACAAAGCAAAGCTTTCATTGAAATAACAAAAGTTTGAGTTTAACATAAGGAAACAGAGAATAACAAATGATGAGCATTTAGAAAGAAAACCAGATGATCAAGAGAAAAAAGTACACAATGTCATACTTGTAATGCTGCCTGAAAACCAGGGATGTGTAAATCTTAAATTGAGATAAAAAAGATTCCCATTGTGTTTACAAAGAAAACAAAGATATTATTAAACTAAACTGCTGACAGAAATACTATCAGGTTATATTGATTCTTAGTTCAACCATATCAGCATATAAAGTAGGTTTTGAAGTCAAGAAAACTAAACATACTCTTGTTCTGAGGAGTGCCACTGACAACCCAGGTGTTGGCTGCAATAGATGCTTGGACTGAAAATAATAAAATAGAAAAAATACACAAAAAGTTAACAGAGCAAAAAAGATGAGAATGCAAGAGCATTCAACAAAACTGAAATTCCAGTAGTTCAGACCTTTGGGGTTGACAAACTGTATAACTATATCTTCCTTGAAAATATTGACTTCCTCTATTGCAGGAATGGCATTCACTCCTATTCTCTTTAAGGTACTTTGAAGCCTTTTATCATCTGTTGTTGTCGTCTTGTGTACAGCCTTCTTCTTTCTGCAAAACCACGTAAGTAATTTTATTAGAAACACAAACAGAGCAAAGTTGAAAAGATGATGGATATTGCTCTTCTGCAATCCATAGTTCTGTTTTGACAACATAAATTAGCCAAAACTATGCATAAAAGATTGCTGCATATTATCAGGACAAAACCTTCTCATTGTTCCCTTCCCACCGGTTCGAACCGAACCGGCCATCTTCATTAGTTTTTCGACATTCATCTGTAATGAACAACATAACGAAGTGGAGTTAAAAGTCATGGTCTATAGTGTATTCAAAGCAAAGTCGTCCAAATACCTCTTATTCTTACAGCAATATTCAGCGTAAATATAACAACAACAGGCAAGCGTATACGTGCATAACTGATCACTAGAACATTAAAGTCCACATCTTCAGCTAAATCAATTGCATCCCTATCATTCCAAGTGTGCAAAGACCCAAAAATTAGCACAATAAACCAAAAGGACAACAAAATCATAGGATGAGCAAATAATTACCACGCAATCAGAAGAATAATGAGACACGGTACGCGCTTAATCCAAAAATAAAGAGGAAAAGCCACTAGACAATCTAAACTCATCGCCTGTGGCGAGAAATAAACCAATCATGTCGAAATTTCTTATTCAGCAGGAAATGTTACAGAGCTCAATACCAACAGTGAGCATAAAGTATAAATCAATTTCCATTTACGAGTAAAAACCTCCAGCATCCCCCTGCCCAACAGATGTACAAAATAACGCAAAATCGCAAGCATAAAACAAAAGGCAAGCTGAAATTTACATGCCAGAAATGGGGAAGAATGAATAGCAATTACCTCTGCGAAAATGTGAAGTAGCAATTACCTCTGCGAAAATGTGAAGTAGAAGAGTGGAGGGAAGGAGCGAGCGCAAGAGGCAAAGAGAGGATAACAAAAATAAAACCCTAACGCCAACTTCAATTAAGTGGTGTTTGGAAAGCACAAACCCGTACAGTATATCTATCTGTAATTTATAGAAAGTTACGTTATATCGATAAACTATTGGTATAACATAACCTATCGATAAACTATTGGTATAACATGACCGAGTTCATTATCAAATCTCGAACTTCATTTATCTAATGCTATGAGATTTGTGAGCATACTCAATTTTAATCGAGTCTAATTGAACTTTTAAAATTTAAATTTATATTTTTATATTATTTTATTCACAACAATATAATATACCCATTATTCTCTTAAAATAAGTAAAGTTAGTAGATATTTAACTAACATATTATAAATTATTGTACAAAGATTTAAGTTGTATATAGTTACTAATTAAATATTTTAAGTTGAATTATTGGACGATGTACTTCATGAGCTAACTAGCCAAATACTACCAAACTCAAACTTGATTTATTTAACTAATAAGATTTATTGAATGAGCTTGAACGAACTTTTATCAAACCAAAATCCAAATATATCACGAATAACTTTGTTCATTTATAACCATGCGTATCGATGGTTGGCAAATCTTCTCGATTGATATGAAAATGTGAAGGTTATGTATAGGAATGACAATGGGCCGATCCGGACCGGATCTGGCTAGGTCCAGATCCGATTTTTTTTGCTTGGATCCGGATCCGGTCCAAATCCATTGGGTTCAAAAAAATTAGATTCAGATCCATAAGATCCGCAGGGTCCAGGTTCTAGACCCCGATCCATATGTTTTCGCTTCTAAAATAAATTATAAATTAATCATAATTCACAGTCACACCATAATAATCTAAATATACAATAATATTGTATAACAATTATTTATACTTTATACAATTATCACTATATTAGAATACGTTAGTTACAAATTTACTATAAGGTAGGAAACAACAAACAACTCGATCGTCGATGGTGTAAGTTGCAACCCGTGAATGCCGATCGATACATAATTGAGAACATATTTGTTTGGGAGGATTTGAAAAGGAAATTAAAGAGTTTTAAGTTAGGGTTAGATATTTAATTATAATATATATATATATATATATATATATATATATATATATATATATATATATATATATATATATATATATAGATTTATGGGTCGGATCGGATCGAATTCGGGTCTCAAAACTAAATCCCATCCAGATCCGAAATATAAGGGTAGGATCCAGATCCAGATCCGATCCAGATCTATCGGGTCCAATTTTTTGAAGATCCAGATCCTGAAAATGAATCTGGATCCACGGATCTGGACCGAATCCGGGATCCATTGCCATCTCTAGTTATATATTGGAAACGCTTAAAAGTGATTCTTTTTTTTGGTTATTTTAATGGGTGATAAAAAATTTCCACCTATTTTATATATTCTAAATTAGGGGTGGCTAATCGGGTCGGGTCGGGTACCCTACCCGAAAAAATCGAGTACCCGACCCCGATTTTAGAGTAAAAATAAAACCCGATCCCGACCCGATTTTTTAAATCGGATACCCTAATACCCTTTATTTATAAAATTAACCTTTTGATATATAAAATGGCAACGTGGTCTGTTGGTTGCAAGCGCTGGACTTGCGCTTTACAATGTGCTAGGTCCCGGATCGAATCCTTGGCGCAGATTCAATATTTTTTATTAAATGTGTTTTAATATATATATATATATATATATATATATATATATATATATATCGGGTATAATTCGGGTATTCGGTATACCCGACACCACGGTATACCGATACCGACAATATAAATATATAATACCCGACCCGACCGCATGCCCGATTTTCGGTGTCGGGTATGGGTAATCAGTCCAATACCGATAAATTTGGTCGGTATCGGCACCGATCACCCGAAACCCGGTTAGCCACCCCTAGTCTAAATGTAAAATCCCATTAACTTCCGTAATAATGTGTTGTATCTACTCAAATTGACCAAAATTCCTTTCAAATCCAAGTTGAGGTAAGTTCCATAGAGATTGGAGGTGAGTAGTAGACTAGTAGTCGGCTTGTGTCTTTAAGTCATCAAATGTGCAACAAATGGCACTTCAATTTTATATCCAAAGTCTTGTTTTTATTTTGCCTATTCATTTCACTTTCCCCTCCTCCTCCTCCGAGCTCTTCCATTGTTCTCACCTCCTCATTCTCTCTCTCTCCTTCCTCTGACTACATACAAATAGGAAACAATGTGGGAGGAGATCGACATCGCCGTAAATCTTAGTGAAGAGAGAAATTGTAAGACTGGTGAAGGGACTTGTTCATGTTTCCAACTCTTCCCTCGACTCATATTTGTATATTTGTATTTTGTTACTTAAGTCGATTTCGAAGTGCACATTTCTAGAGAACCGAATTGAGTCTACGATACGTCAATATCAACTATAGATATAGAGGTGTCTCTATTAGCAATGGATGAAAAATCGATAATATGTTATCTTTAAAACGATTGACTTACAAGACTATCGTTCGTCGATAGACATTCCATTGTATATCTTGTCGACAACCGTTATTGAGTCGCAAGTGACTGGTCGCATGTCTGCCACTACATTCATTAAGCGACATGGTATAGAGATATAATGACATGATTTTTCTTTATTCAATAGCGTGTTTTTTACAGTGGAAGGCACATTAAAATTACATCACTATAAACTTCTGGAAAATTATTGGATTTTTCTTTTACGAGAATAAAAATACTTGCACTTTCAACCAAGACTCACAAGAAAAATAAATGTAAATGAAACAAAACACCGACCAGATTTAAGGTCAAGTAGTTTAAAATGATAATTCTTAATTACAAATTCACAGTTTTCTCAAGTTTTTTGTAGAGTTACACACTAATCCCTTTGAAGTGATTCCAAATCAATCACTTTTTGTGTCTCGTTTGTTTCCAAAATGAAATTCCAATTATCACACAACACCTTACTTCTTACTAGACCTTGTTAGGTGCATTATGTAGAAAACAATTATCAGACAACACTAAAGAGGGAGTAGTTGGTAGTCAAACAATTAGTTGGCGAACTGAAAAAAGGAAAAAGTGGAGTCGGCGAAGAGACAAGGCTGGTCGCAGCGGCAGACATTTCCGGTGAAACTCAAATCCCGCTTGCTTTTCTAATTCGATAATAATATTTGCAATTTTATCCTCCGGTCGTGGGCGGCGGCCATGATTGACGATTCCGATGACTACGGGAGGAAGCTAATTGAGGTGCGGGCAACGGAGGCTTTGGGTCTCGGTTTCGACCTCGCCAGCGATTTCAGGCTCAAGTTCGTGAAAAGATGCCCCACCGGAGGCAGGTTGGTTATTTTGGACGAACGGCGTAAGCGAGACGTCGTTGTTCCGGGCGGCGCCACCATACGCGATGTGCCAGAGAGTATACATATCGACAAGGGGGATCACATGCGCTTCAAGTCAGATGTGCTCCAATTCAATCAGGTTTAGTCGTCGACTCTGTCTGAATCTATTTGTTTCTTAGTTTATTAATGCATATTTGGGTACTTGGACTCCGAATTCCACTGTCATAGTAAGTGTTGGAGATGCCTTTCATCGTAAGTCGCAGTGGCTTAGGCTATACAAGTTTGGTTTAAGGGATAGGTTTGGAGAAAATGAATGGGTTTTGATGCAGTGGAATTGTCTTGAGGATAAAGCGAACCGAAAGCAGTGATGAAGATAGTTGCTTCTTTCAAATTTGCTTTGCGTTTTGTGCTGTGAACCCCCTCCATTTGCTTTACCAGTGGCCATAAATTTCTGATTCCGATGCACTTAGTATTAGGGTCGTTTCCTTTGAACGATAGCTTAGATTGACAAAACACTGGATTAAGTATCTGGACGAAGTACATTATCAAACAAACTCAAAATTGTTCAATCCATGAAAATATGTGGTGGATTAGCCTATGCTGTTTTTATAAATATGAGCTATGACCCAAAATAAACACCTTCTTAGGGGAAAGTTGTTTGGATTTATTAGGATGAAATTACAACTTGTGCACAAAAGGTTGTGACATTGTTACGAATGCCTCGAGGACAAGGCTGTCTGAAAGGAGGGAAGATAGGATTCAGGGTGGTATTTATTTGAGTATTCATTATTAATTAGTTGTTGGAGAAGAAACAGGGAAGAGACATCAAATAAGAAAACAATAAGTACAGAACTTGTTCTTCTGCTTACAGATTATGTTAAGTCTTTCTTGCTAATATAATTCCTGCAGATGTCAGAGCTACTTAATCAGAAATCATCATTGCAAGGTAAAGTCCCTTCTGGATATCTTAATGCCATTTTCGACCTGAGCGGAGCCTGGTTAAATGATGCTGCGGATGCCAAGTATTTAGCTTTTGATGGCTATTTCATCTCAATTTATCATCTACATCTTACTGCATCACCACTGGAACTCCATGACCATGTCAAGAAGTCTGTTCCATCTTGTTGGGATCCGGCATCACTGTCCAGGTAATTTTAAGGTGATATACTTGGCTATCTTTATAATCAAAGGAATAAAGTAATATGTCTACACTGATACTACTGATAAAACTAAGATGACCATGATAAAGAAACTCAATTTCTGAGTTGATCTGTCGATTCCCAAATCTATTATGAAGCCCCACTTGACAATTAGGAATTCGACACAGTATTCTAGCATCTTTATGGTAAATGCAGTATTTAAAACCATTTTGCTTGAAAAAAAAATGCTTCAAGGGCTACAGTTCCCCTTAAAGACATTGGCGTGTGTATAAACGAGGTTGATGTGACCTTTGTTTCATTGTGAAACTAACATCTATAATTTCAAGTTCTTACTAATGTTAAATTGGTTACATTTGCCAGATTTATCCAGACATATGGAACTCATATAGTTGTTGGAATGGCTGTTGGAGGCCAGGATGTGCTTTGTGTAAAACAGAAGCCATCTTCTCCAATTCCACGGGCTGAACTCAAGGAATATTTAGAGGAACTTGGAGATTGTCTATTCTCTGATACTAATAATAGCCCTGTCTTGAGAGAACAACAAAAGATAACCGAAGGAAGGTATATATCAACTCATGGTATTCATGTTAGGATTGTGTGCATGCTTCTTGCTTATAACACTGTAATATTATACCCTGTTTCATTAATATCAGTAAATCTGCAGGTCCCTGAAGTATTTAGTCGTATGTTACAGACACATACAATGCAGTTTACTAGCATCACAGAAACATCAAGCAAGGATGTAAGTTGCCTTTCCACAATCTTTATTAACTCTGTAAAAATTGAGGAGGTGATCCATTTTGTTGTCGTTATAGGGACTCACCCTTATTTGGTCAAAAGAGGCGGTGACGTGTTTACACAAAGTCACTCTAGGTGGCTCAGACAATGGCAGCTAATCCGGAAGCAGTACTTTTCAAATTTGTACCTATTACTTCTCTGCTGAATGGAATCCTGGGAGTGGCTATCTTAGTCATGCCATCAACTTGTACTTAAGATGTATGTTCTTACAGATTTTGTGATCTAAGCTTTATCCTTTCTGTATTTTACTCTCCTTCCTAGTCCATATCTATGAACCAGCATTTCAGCACGTTTTTATCCTAGAGTTCTTGCTCTTCTTCATTAATTACCACTAACTTAATACTTCTCTCTTCAGACAAACCATCCTTAGAGGATTTGCCATATTTCTTGGAGTTTCAAGTTCCTACACAATGGGCTCCTTTGTTCTGTGAGTTGCCCCTTAGACACCAAAGGGAGAAGAAATCTTTCCCCTCCTTGCAGTTTAGCTTATTGGGCCCAAAGATATTTGTAAGCTTTTCTCAGGTATGCTAAACCTCCTTGTGCAGCTAAAAAATTATTAAGTTCATATGCGCATGCCATTATCTTCGATACTGGAGATAAGCTTCTTCTGTTATTATAATTTCACTGGCAATAGACAAATCCGGAAGTACTCCATGTTACTTTATCATATTCATCAATCATCAGATTGTGCATAATTCCATGAGTTTCGGGAGACGTACCTTCAACTCTACATTATAATTTTTTTTCGTGCTTTGTATGCACAAAAGTTTTATGAGATTCATTTACGTGTGCTAATTTAAACTATCAGTTTGATTAAAAAAAATTCTGATGAAAATGAAGCTAGTTTTGGGTTGGGTTATGGACTTGCACAATGTGGATGAAAATGTGATTAGGCTGCACGCCTGCACCTTATTTACACGTTTCTTCTATAATTGATTATTACTATGTGATTAATTTCTGAATTATCCTCTGGCGCTGCTAATTTACAGATTTATTGTTATGACTGCTTATGTTGATTTAAAACCATGGGGCATTGTAGGTTACAAGTGATCAAAACCAGTTATTGGTCTACGCTTGTATTTGGAAGGTAAGAAAAGCAATCGACTGGCAATTCATGTACAACATTTGTCAAGTCTTCCAAATATAATGACGACGCCTCAGCAACACACTGGCGAGGTTCGGATGAATATGAATCCTGTGATCAGTTCTTAGAACCAGTCAGATGGAAGAGATATTCAAATATATGCTCATCAGTAGTTAAGCACGATCCTAGCTGGACACATGGAGAAGAATCCCATGGTGCATTCATTGTGACGGGTGCACAGCTTGTGATCAAGGGAAAATGGCCCAGGAAAGTTCTCCACCTCCGTCTGCTGTATTCCCACGTTCCTAACTGTACTATCAGAAAAACAGAATGGGCATCTGCACCTGAATCATCTCGCAAGTCGAGCTTCCTGACAAATCTGAGCACAACTTTCACCTTCACCCAGCGGGCAGTGGCTGATGCGAAGCAGACCCGGCAACTTTAAACTCCGGTGTATACCGGATGGCCCTCGGTTCCAGTTCGCTCGACGAAGCTGCTTAAATATGTTGATGCCACTGAGGTTGCCCGTGGTCCATACGACAGTCCCGGACATTGGTTGGTTACAGCAGCTAAGTTGGTAACTGATGGTGGCAAAATTGGTTTACAAGTGAAATTTGCTTTGTTGGATTATTCCCAAGAAGCATAGTCAGTCTCCTTTTTTAAATGAGTATTTTACATATTTTTACTGTTTTGTTATAAATTATTTTTGTCCATAATATTGATATTATGATATTGAAATATGTGTGTTATGTTGATATGATGATTGAAATATGTGTATTATATTAATTACATGCACGTGTCAGAGCTTTATAGAATGTAAGATGAAATAATTAATCTAATGGTATACCTTGCCAAAATATCATTTTACCCTAGTATTTTTTTTTTGTCAATTCAATACAGAAATTTAAAGACCGCGTCACGGTGGACTCGAACCCGAGACCTTTGACCTCGGGCATTAACCACTCTACCACTAGGTCAACATACGTACACCAGCATTTTTGTTAATATGCCCAATTCACCTAAGCATTTGGTTGGATATAATCCAATGTTTATCATTACTTCGTCCTCCGGCAACTTTCTATGCAATCACATCCTCTCTCTATATAGACACACACAATACGTGTCTTCCAATAAGAGAACACACACGTTTCCTAATATTTTTAATTATATCATTCAAAATAAAAGATTTCAAATTTGGTCTAATTTAATATATATCGAATAGTTTGGCCAATGATCAAACCAAACGAGTTATACATATTCACTTCCCACGCAAAATTAGCAATGCAACAGAATTTCAAACAAGATCCTCTAAATTGAGCCATAACACGATCAGTTAAGTTGACATATCTCATTATGCAATTCCAAGTTTTTGCATATTCACTAATCATAAGTCATTATTTAATATTGATAGGGCAAAAGTCAATGGTTTTTGTACTAGATTTCAATAAATTAAGAACATCCATCAACTTGAACAGATCCTCAGTCAAATCAGATTCCTCTGTGAAAATCAGTCCAAATGAGATGATGGCAGTGATTCAAATTAGCTGTTTTTGGGAAGTGATGTCTCCATTATATTTTCATGTTTATAGGTACTTCAGTAAAATAAATCATAATAGGAACAAAAATTAATGGAAAGCAACCAAATAAATCTCTCAATTATTATATGATCTAATTTCACTCCAATGCAAAATTAAAGAAAAACACGGTATATTAAACCCTAACTCTACCAAATCCACAAGAACTCTTCAGTTGTTGATGTGCTGAAAAAAAACAGAGAAAAAATTAATTATGTTATCAAATAATTTTATTACGTATAAATTAATGTGCTCTACCGTCCACCATGTAGTACACGGCAATGATGTGGATAATTCAATAATTTCATTAAACTCCAAGAGATCAAATCCCGAAATTATGAATTTCATGGCATTTAGAAACAGATGAATTTTAATTGGAGTAGTCATTTTCCCAACAAAAACACGTTTTGTTCAACATATGATAAAACCACAGATCGACATGCTGAAGTTGATAGACACCACAGAAGAGGATGCTCCTCCGAAAAGCTACAACTCCCAAGCGATCAAAAAGCGACTAACAATTCAACCACGCCAAATCTTTTAGCCATTCTGTAATTAATTTAATACAAAATTCAATTTAGAACAAAAATAAAAATAAGAGCATCAAAATTCGTGACAGGAAACAGATTCAAAAAGTATCGAGAGAAAAGAAAAGGAGCAAAGGATCAAAACACGTCAAAACATGTACTACAAAGCAAATTAAAAAAATATAAAATTGAGAGAAAAAAAAAAGTAAGAACAGAAAGCATATTCAAAACAAAGAAATTCAATTTAGAGATAAAGAAAAAAATAAGAACAAATTGAAAGAAATTATCAAAATACACGTACCACAAAGTAGAAACGAGAAAGAAAAAAAGAACATACTCAAATATATATCAAAACATGTACCGTTAGGGGTGTGCAACGGTCGGTTCAGTCAAAAATCGAACCCGACGGATTGCACTGATAACCGAATTGTATTGAAATTTTTGATCGAACCGATCCGATATTGTGCCTTCAACTGAACCGAAACCGATCGAAATACAAATAGTCAAAATCGTCGACCGACTGGAATCTATATATTATTAATCATGTACCTATTTTAGTCGGTTTTAACCGAATCACACTTTGGCCAAACCGTCGACCGGCCGAAATAGGTTTTGGTCTTCATTTGTAACCGAACAGAAACTGAATCACATCCTAAACTGACCGAAACAGACCAAAACTCATCATTTCGGTTCAATTTTCGATTCGGTTCGGTTATACACACTCCTACGTACCGTACCAGAAAGTAGAAACGAGGAAAACATATTCAAAGAGTCAAAACACGTACTTGAAAGCATGATGATCACAGCTCGTACGAGAACGAGAGGGAGTAGACAATTGTTTTTTGAATTTGAACGTTATAGATATAGACCGGAAGGAGTGCACGCTACACGTTTTTTCCTATTAGAGGTAATAATTTGAATTTATCGAATAACCCAAAGCAAGCTATATACACCTAGGGATGACAGTGGATCTCGGACCCGGTCCAGATCCGTAGATCCATTTTTCAGGATCTGGATCTTCAAAAAATAGGATCCGACGGATCTGGACCGGATCCGGACCATTCTTTAAAATCCGGATCTGGATCTAGATCTGGATCTGGATCTCGATTTCTGAGATCCAGATCCGGTCCATGGATCCATATAATATAGATGTATATATAATTTTTATTTATATTTATAATTGTATTATAATATTTTTCTTTCTAGTCGAAGTTGGATAAACTAGATTACGAAATTGGATAGTACGTTAATAATATTATAAATTTATATCTTGTAATTGAGAAAATTTTGTATATAAGTGGTCTATTTGCTAAAATATGTGTACTACTTCTTCTATTACCATTACAATAGTATTTGTTGTCATGAAAGCAAAAGTAAATTTGTAACTAACATCTTCTTGTATAGTGATGATTGTAGAATTTTGAAATAATTATTATAGTGTTATATGTATTTAGATTATTATTATTATTATTATTATTATTATTATTATTATTATTATGGTGTTACTGTGAATTATATTTGATTTATGATTTATTTTAGAAGAGAAAAAATATGGATCCGGGTCTAAACCCTGGACCCTGTGGATCTTATGGATCTGGGTATGGATCTAATTTTTTTGGATCCAATGGATCTGGACCGGATCCGGATCCAAGTAAAAAATTACGGATCTGGATCTGGACCTAGCCAGATCCGGTCCATTGCCATCTCTATATACACCTGTATATTTTCAATCTACATACTTCAGTACTCGACTTTCTCAAAATAATTATTACTAGTGTGTAACTTGTCGAAGTTAGATAGAAAATTCGACAATTAATGACAGGTAAAATTATAATAAAAATATATGAAAAAATGTATTTTTCCATTTTATTTTTTCTACTTTTTGTATTTTTAAAAAACTAATAAAAATTAAACTAAACATGTGTTTTAAAAAGTTGATAATAAAAATACTTCTCTAAATGTATGAAGTGAAGACTAATTTAAATAAAATATTTCTCTAAAAATATGAAAATTAGTTTTACATTTACCTTACAACCGGTCGAAATTTCATTACAAACCACATTAATTGTTGTATTATGTATCTGACCGTCTTCGTCATAAATTACAATTTTAATCTTTTTTTGTTAGTAACTCATGAAATTGTCAAGTACAATTTATAACCATGACTGAACATAGATTTGGAAATGATAGTTATCCTTTTAAAAAAAGTATGTTCTAGTCTCTTGTCTATGGTCATAGCAAAACAAATAGTGACGGAGTCGGGAATTTTTTCTTGGGGGGCTCAATTAATTATAATTTTAAAATCAAAATTTAAAATAATACTATCTCCGTTCCATTTAAAATGTCTCATTTCTTTTGGGTACGAGTATTTAGGAGATATGTATGAAGTAGTTAAATTGATAAAAAATGAGTAGGACCCATACTTTTTGAAGAAATAATTACTTCTTAAAATGAAATGAGACATTTGTAATTGGATAACCCAAAAAGGAAAGTGAGACATTTTAAATGGGACAGATGGAGTAATAATTTAAAAAATAGTGTAATATCATTTGAATGGAGGTAATTGTTTATACTAAATATATTTCTTCTTCATTATATTTTAATATCTTACAAAATAAAATAATAAGATTTAGTTACAAATAACTAAACAATCAATCAATAATAGCTATAAAATTAAAATAATAAGAAAATTACAAGTGTTAATATTGTAAATGGTATTATCTTACAAAACTCAAATCTTGATTTTCTTGTACCCATTACAAATCAACAATTGAATCTAAAATTAATTCACATATAAAAATATTAGAATAAATTTAAATAAATATTACTAGTGACTATTAATAAGTTTATCATAATCTTTTTAAAAGCGATTGATCATTAATTTACATATAAAACTTTATTATTTGTATATATTTTTATCTTATCAATGTAAAACAAATTATAGAAAAAGAAAAAAAAGACTACAAAGTAGAGAAATAAAAAAGAAAAGAAAATAAAGAGTACAAAATAGAGAAATAAAAGAAAAACGAAAAGAAAAAAGAAAAAATAAATGAAGGACACAAAACAGAGAAACGAAAAGAAAGGAAAAAGAAAAGAAAGGAAAAGGAAGAAAAAGAATGCCTAGAAAGGTGTCGAACCCACAACCTTGGGGAGGGAGACGAGATTCTTAACCAGTTACACTACAACACATTTTGAAACTATAAACGAATATATAATAGTAGTAGTTTTATAAAAAAATTGGGGAGCCCATGGGTCCACAGGCCCAAATGTAGCTCCGCCCCTGAAAACAAACACCCTTTTATGTCATTTCCATAAAGTGTCGATAGTCAACAATAGTCGGCTTTCTCAAGTAGTATTGGCAAAAAACTCCAATCACACCTCGTCATGCGCAAGCATTGCATGGTCGTTGTTTCAGCAACACCCAAGTACTCATCATAGTAATCTATTGGGGCATTGTATGTGACTGTTATTCACATTTATACATAATCTGAAATTTAAAGAAGATACAAAATGTATCTTGGTGCATTGCACGCGAGTACGACTGTACGAGTTTCAACATGTCTTAACTCCAAAATAGAGTATGCAATATTTGAGACTCGTCGAAGCCATATTTGTTATACATGTTTTTTATTTTTATTTTTTATACATAAGATTCAGATATAGGGAATGAGTTAACCTACGACTGACCTTAGTATACACATGATTCGGTTGTTCCTAGCTAGATTCAATTTATAAAAAAAAAAAAGCATCAAAATTCGTAACATGAAACAGATTCAAAAAGTACAAACTCATTTTCGAGAGAAAAAAAGAGCAAATGATAAAAACACGTATCAAAACTTGTACTACAAAGCATATTAAAAAAATGTAAAATTTAGAGGAAAAAATAAGAACATGAAGCATATTCAAAACACATAAATTCTATTTAGAGAGAACGAAAATATAAGAGCATATTGAAAGTGATTATCAAAATACACGTACCACAAAGTAGAAACGAGAAAGAAAAAAGACACATACTCAAATATATATCAAAACAAGTACCGTACCAGAAAGTATAAACGAGAAAAAAAACATATTCAAAGAGTCAAAACACATACCTGAAAATAGGAGATGATCAAAACTCGTACGAGAATGAGTGGGGGTAGACAACTGTTTTTTGAATTTGAATGTTATAGATATAGACTGGAGGGAGTGCATGATACACATTTTTCCTATTAAAAGTAATAATTTGAATTTATCGAATAACCTAAGGCAAACTACATACACATTTATATTTTCAATCTACATGCTTCAGTACTCAGACTTTTTCAAACTAATTATGACTAGTGCTAACTTGTCGAAGTTCGACAGAAAATTCGACAATTCATGACATATAAAATTATAATAAAAATTTATGAAAAAGATTTTTACATTTCAAATTTTCTACTTTTTGTATTTTTAAAAAGACTAATAAAAATCAAACTAAACATATGTTTAAAAAGTTAATAATAAAACATTTCTCTAACTGTAGGAAGTGAATACTAATCTAAATAGAATATTTCTATAAAAATATGAAAATTAGTTTTCCAATTACCTTACCACCAGTCGAAAAATTCATTATAAACCACATTAGTTGTTGTATTATGCATCTGATCATCTTTGTTATAAATTAAAATTTTGAATCCTTTTTTTTGCTAGTAACTCGTGAAATTGCAAAGTACAATTCATAACCATGACTAAACATATATTTGGTAAAGATAATCATACTTTCAAAAAAGTATATTCTAGTCTCTTCTTTATGGTCATAGCAAACACCATTTTATCATATTTCCATCAAGCATCGATAGTCAAAAGCAGTCGGTTTTCTCAAATAATATTGGCCAAAAACTCCAATCACACAATTAAACCGTCACCCAAACAGATGGAACTATGGTTGAAAATAAGAATCTGTTTGCATGCATATTCTTCTTCTTTCCTAAATTATGATAAAGTTATCTATTTTTGATGATTATATGGTTTGCTATTTTTACAACTCAGCGGATCGGCCCAAACGGGTCATAAAGAATGATTAATCGTTGATACGTAATTTTACAAAACATGGCAAAATATCCGCTTAGGACTCCTACCATCCAACTCATAATTTCAATCTTAGAAATTTTTGTCATAAACCAATTTTGCAATTTTATGAAAAAGTTGTTTCTTGGGAAATATTTCAAAGGTCATACCATTTTGACTACTCGATCCAAAGGTCATGCCTATAATTAATCAAAAATAAAATCAATACTTCTTTTTAGGGGTAATTGCATATAATAACACCATATCTTTTTGGTTTACAACACAACTTTTAAATATTAGCACATAACATCTATAATTTATATAGTTTATAACGTTGATCGAAATTGGATAAAATTAAAGTCGTCATGATTGATGAAAAAGTACATGTGAATAGTTGTGTGATTTGCAATTTCAGAAGATATGTTTATGGTGGTCGATCAGTTAGTCAACGTGTACTTTTCCAGTATCCACATCATTTTAATTTCATTGAATTTCAACTGATGCTATAAATCACTAAAAATCATATTTCTGGAAAGATTTAAAAATCAACATTTAACTAAAAAATAGTACAAATAATATTTCTATATGTAATTACCAATGTTTTTAGTATATAAGAACTATACTATTTCAGATATCAAACACGTGATCGGCAAAATTGGATGAATTTATGTTTTACACGTGTTTGGCAAAGTTTGGATGAATTTATAAGTTATTTAAAACGTTTTAAAAAAAGATAAGATATTATTAGTAACTTCTTGATGTGGTTGGTGTTTATGACTTTTTTTTCTAGAAGAATTAATTAAATATTTTCCATCCCAACATAGACAATATTCTAAAGAATATATATTATTGTAGCCTTTATGGTTTATTCGATTCCATCTTCATTATGACTATTTAAAAAATAAATAAAAATTGATTCTTCTTTTTCATTTCCTTTTATTTTTTGGTTCGGCAATTAAAGAGGATGAGTAAGGAGAAAAGAGTAAATCCACATGACCGATGAGTTTATATAGTCTTATAGGGGAGGAGAAGGACACTGAAGCAGAATCATCCCCTTTCCCTTTTTCTCACATATATTCTTCCCTCTCTCCAACTTTTTTGCTCAGATATATTCTTCTCTATTCCGTTTTCCCTCCCCTATTCTCTCTATAGAGCTGCGAGTGCGAGATGTAATATTAAATAAATTAAGTATCTCCAAATTTTTTCCCCATGGCAAAACCCTTCTGAAGTAGAATCATTCCCTGTCCCTTTCTCGAAAACATATTTTATTGGTTTTGTGAAAATTCAATTTTTTATACTGTGTAAAATTATAATTCTGCGGCGGGGGAGATCGTGATTCGGGAGGATCGGCAGTCATGCTGTCGTTGCAGAGCGATCCGCGGCAGTACAACCTCAATCTGCAGCAGTTACAGCAGCAGCCCCAGCATGTGGCTAGGGTTCCGTACAATGTCTTGACCGATCATCACCGGGAAGAGTCTTCCTTGGCTTTGGTCTCTTCGAGTAATATCAAGCAAGAGAATCTTCGTGAAGGTTTGATTTTTTTTAACATTTATAGCCATTTAATTCTGTGCTGGATTTCTTCTGTGTTTGTAGTGGGGGAGTAGTACTCTGATTTTCCTATGTTCGGGTTAAATTAGTAATATGTTTTACTGTTTTATAGATTTCTCTAAGAATTAGGGTTTTGTGTTTGTTGGTTTTTCATTTTATATATTGTCCTTGGTTATGAGCCTCAAGCTGGAACTGTATGATTAGTATGTGGTTCGGGTAAGGTCTTGTGTGATTTTTGCAATTTCTGACATACGTTTTTTTCTATGCATCTGTCTTCTTTTTTTTTTTTTGGGTTAAACTTTAGGCATCTGGTTCCATTAAACTCCTTTGCCTTGTTGACTCTATTGAATTTCGGGTGCCTCCTTTAGTTCTTTTAACTATATTCATCCACGGCACTTTTGGAAGCCTCCATTTTTTTGGGCTTTTATCCTGTACTAGTTAATAGGGATTTTGCTAATTGAGTAAGATTTTTTCAGTTCTTATTAAAAAATTGTTATTACGACTTCTACGGTTTGATCAAGCACTGCTTTCATAATTTCCAATTATGGTGCTTTGATAAGTTGTTGCGTCTATTTTATTGTATGACCCCGACATTTCAGCTAGTTTGGCGACCTGTGATGCACGGTGCACCATTTCATTTAGTTGGATAATGGTGCATCTGCATTAGGTTTGAAAGGTTTGAAATCTATGTTTTCTTAGATTCTGAAAATGCTAGCTATGTATTTCAAGAAAAAAACTATATGTGTTTGTCAAACTTTTATTTTCCTTTCGAATTTGTTATGATGAAGTTTGCAAAATGGTGAAATATATTCCCCAAAGTTCCTTTATGTTAAAAACTGAAGAAATTTCTGAATCAAACACCATCTAGGTGTGAAGAAGTTAGTAACTTTTCTTTTATTAGACGCCTATGGATAGGTTGGTACAGTAAAAGTTCATGGTATATTAAACTTAAGGAGTATATAACAACTTATTAGATTTCTGGTGTAGTAAAAGCTGATTTTTTGAATGCGGTGTATTTAGTCGACACACTGAGAGGTTACTTTGCCTTACCTTAACTTCTTCAGTCTATCAAGTGAAGTAAATGCTCAATCTTCTCTGATATTTTGTTCCGGTATTCATTCTATTCGCACATGGAAGTACCTAGTTACTCTGTGGAGGAATATCATTGTAAACTGCAGCCGACTTCTTTGAGATACATAAATATTATCACTGTTATGTTTCTGTTTATAACGGAGAGTACCTTATGTTTTCTAGATTATTGAAATTATCATTTTCTAGAGATTATACTGATCATTTAAGAAGCATTGCTATTATTTGTAGTGCCATAGTCAAAATTTTGACCCATGATTATTTCACTTCTAAAGAATATGTTCTGTTGGAGCTGTGAGTTTACAATTGTATGTATATAAGGATTTTATTGCTTTCACATGAATCACATAAAAGGTTGAGAGGGCATTAATTTGAATAGAACTTACTCCTCCTTAAGAGATGTGGTTAGTATTGAAGTTTGATAGCTCATGGAATGCTAAATCATTTAAGATGTTGACTGGGCAAACTCAAATGGAATTGGACTTTGTTTCGGCCTTCCGGTTCTTTAAGCATTTTACTGATTGCTTTTGTGTGAGCTATGCATGCTACGTAGAATTAAATCAATGCTACTGTTTTCGCTTCTATTTTTTTATGCATTCAACTAAAGTTGGCGATTCATATTTTGTTACTCTAAATATAAGCACTTTAACATTTAACTTGGAGATAATTTATCATTTAACATGATTCCTTTTTTTTCAATTGATCTAGTTGATGAAGACACACTCTTGAGCCTTGCTCATCAAAATTATAAAGCTGGAAATTATAAGCAGGCACTAGAACACAGCAAGGCTGTCTATGAGAGAAATCCAAGTCGCACTGACAACCTTCTTCTGTTGGGTGCAACCTATTATCAGGTTGCTTTTTGGTTACTTTTAGTTTTGCTATTTACCTGATTCATGCCCTTTTCCTCTTGGAATAAGCTCCTGGAACTGGAAAGCAGACATCTGAAACTTATATTATGATTTTTTTTGTCAGTTGCATGACTTTGATTTATGCATTGCAAAGAATGAGGAGGCTCTTAGTATTGATCCACAATTTGCTGAGTGCTATGGAAATATGGCTAATGCTTGGAAGGTGCACTTTTTTATGTTCTGAAATCTTCTTATAATGCTGGATGTGGATTAATGGAGACGTTAAACATGTTGCTCTTGTTTTTTGCCAGGAAAAAGGAAACATTGATGTTGCAATTCGCTATTACTTGATTGCAATAGAGGTTTGTCTTCCTTTGAATTTCAGTCGTAATTGGATTTATTTATTTGCATAATCTTTTTCTTCAGTAGGAGTGGAAAGTAATTATATGAGCATGAAATACAGCAAATTGATTTTTCTTGGATCTTTTCCTTGTTTATCCAACTTCTCGTGATCTGTCCCTAAGATTTTCCTGAAGACTGATATTTACAAATTCCATTCTGTATACAGTCACTGGGTGTTCTTGTAATCAGCTTATTAGTATACTGGAAGAAGCTTAGTAAGACTTTTGTAGTATTGATTGTCCTTAAATGCGTTTGTAGATCCACCATATTCTTGTTTCTTCCTTTTCTGGATGTTACCAGTGCCCCTCTACACAATTGAAATCATATAATCATCCTTTCGGAAATCATGATATAATCAGTTGAAAGTATTGACAATAATTGTCATGTTTCAAGTGTGCGAACTTTATGGAAGTGAATTCGTTTAAATCTTGCAATTGCACAGAAATTTTCTTGAGTTAAACCTCGGTTAATATGCTCCCATAATGTTCTGATAATAAAGACAGGATCTAGTAGTTTATTCATATTGTTCTTCCTGGGATATCTCCTGCATCAATTTCATGAACCATAATGTTCACTTCCTTTAGCTGCATCATTGTTCTTGCTACTACTTTTTCTTTGTTGTAATCCTATCGTTTCTGGGTTCTGTTTCATACCTTGAATTTGTGGCTAGTTAATCAAATCGTCTATTTGAATGCTGTTTGCTGTTTATAGGCTCTATTTGCTCATTCTAAATATATGAAATGATATTTGAAGGTTATAAGGACGAGGTAGATGACATATATTGGACTTGCATAAATAACTGTATTTGTGAACAATTTACTTGCAGTTCCGGCCTAATTTTGCTGATGCATGGTCAAATTTAGCTAGTGCTTACATGCGTAAGGGAAGGTTCAGCGAGGCTGCACAATGTTGTCGTCAAGCACTTGCTCTAAATCCACGTTTGGTAACTTTCATAGACTTGTCTAGTATTATTTCCTACATTTTGTTTCTTCTCATATTTATATCAATTTTAATTTCCTTAGGTTGATGCCCATAGTAATCTGGGGAATCTGATGAAAGCTCAAGGTTTGGTTCAAGAGGTAAGATAGGAGATGGTACATGTTTTCCATCAAACATGTTTCCTTCATCTACTTGTTTTGTTTGTCTTAGTAGACTTATGATATTATGGGTTATGGTTTTTGATTGAACTTCTAGGTCCTTTAATTGAACTGTCTAGTCTTCCAGATGTTATATTTGTATAGGGTCCGAAACATTGTGCTGGTGGAGATACATGGTATACTAAAATGTCATTGACAATTGAGTTGCCTTTAGCAAACCTGTTACAGTTTGCGAGTTTATATATTTCTTCTAAATTAATTTGTAGTATATTATTATTTGTTGGACCCCTCTTTGAAATTCTTGGGTCCACTATCAGTATTATTATTTAAAGATGATGTAGGTCTCGTAAGAATTTTTCCTTCTTCATGCACTTGTTTATTGGTAATTATAGACTGCCGTGATGTCAAAATGTTAATCACACTTCATTTCAGAAGTTTTGATGCTATGTTTCCTTTTCTCAGGCATACAATTGCTATTTGGATGCTCTTGAATACAGCCAACTTTTGCTATTGCATGGTCCAATCTTGCTGGTCTTTTATGGAGGCTGGTGATCTTAACCGGGCCTTGCAATACTACAAGGTAGGAACAACCAGTTCAGTATTTTTGGATATGATTTTTTTTTCATGGCCTCATTGTGTGTATGCATATCTTCTGGTTCGTTTTGGATATGGTTGGTGGGGTGTTCTTGTGTGCTCTTCTCACAGTATTTCATGGTACATCCAGGAAGCCGTTAAGTTGAAACCAAACTTCTCTGATGCCTACTTAAATCTGGGGAATGTTTACAAGGTTAGATATATGCTTTTTGCTTGTATTTTTGGGTAGCTACAAATGCAAGGGCAAGTTTTTGGAGAAAGACACGTCTTCTTTGTGTTCTCCAGGCCTTAGGAATGCCACAAGAGTCTATTGTATGCTACCAAAGAGCTCTGCAGTCAAGACCAGACAGCGCTATGGCTTTTCGTGAGTGATTCAGTCTTTCCTTAGTATGTTAAATCTTCCAGACTGTTCTCTTGTTTGTCAAGGGGCAGGTCCCCCCCCCCAGATACACCACGTGGTTCACCTTCTTATCTCAGTGCAGTGTTTGTGTTTTATGCTGGGTTGTTTCTGGAATTGTTCGATTTTGAGCGTTACTTTGTTATGTCCTTTTTTGGGTTTAATGTATGCGTGGGCTTGAAATTGCACAAATGATGATATCTGGTACGTTGCAAGGAGGGTAACTCCTTAAGCTATTGTCACAAGGGTGACTTTAGGGTATGAACTTGCTCTTTCTGTGTGCCATGATCTTCCCTTTGGATTAGTCGCCTTCACTTAATCTTATTCCCAAGTTGATGTTAGGCAAGCCAAAACATAGCAACTAATACACACTGTATGATAAAGGTGGCACCAGTTTACAGGGAACATCCCATTGCAACGTTCATCAGCATGCATTGATACAGTTGGGATGTGATATCCTCGTACGTATTTTCCACCATATTGTCACTAGATGGGTGGCAGGTCTGCCACATGGTGCCACTAGCTGATGCCTTGTACTGGGGCTGTTGGGACCAACCTATTCTGCCCAGCAAATGCTTGTAAAACAGATGGGGTGGCAAGTCTGCCACATGGTGCCACTATCTGATGCCTAGTGTTTCTTGTTGGAACCAACCCCATCTACACAACAAATGCTATCTCTAATCTCTATGCATGTTTGCCACCTGATCTGACTCGTATCAGCTGTTTTTCTCCACCACTGAGTATATCCAGCATCTACCCACGCCATACACCAAGTAACCACATAAACTTTTTGATGAATTTCTTCTTTTGGGCTGTCAAATGAACTACCTCTATCTCTCTCTCAAGCAAGCAAACCTTTTTTTGCCATTGGCTGAAGGTCTAAGTAGTTCTTTGTGAGCTCATGAACATGATATAATCAAACATGTTCTATGTTGTCACTCCAAATAAGATGCCTATTAGAACTGATATGTAATTGCTGGAAATTCTTCTTTCATGTCTTGAATTCAAGTACACCACTCTCTCTGTATATAAGCACAGAAAATGGCCACTTATAGTGTGCGTGTGTTGGCCTAGTGGTAGAGTGGTTAATGCCGAGGCCAAAGGTCTCGGGTGACGAACCTTTAAATTTCTGTATTAAATTGACCAAAAAAAAAGACCACTTATTTGTTTCTCTGATATCCTATTTTGCTAAATCCATGTACTCATGATATACATTAAATCAAGATGGTTTAATATAAGTGAATAAAATGGCGTTTATACAAATAATTATAATTAATAAAATGATTAAATTGAAAATGATTTTCTAGCCTTGTTCTTCAGAGGCATTGGGTGTCACACACTGCAAATAGTGCAAAGTGTAGCTTCCAAAGTGATTATTTTATTAATTGATCTTACACTGTCATTTTCCTTGAGTAATGAGATGTTTTCATCTGTTTGAATTGGCCCAGATGACACAATATTCACGAACTGTTGGAAAATGTTGTGATGAAGTGCTTCATGTAATTGCACAGTTGTTCTGGATTTTGATGTTATACGTTACTGCTGCAGGCAACTTGGCCAGTGTATACTATGAGCAGAGTAACCTCGATATGGCAATACTTAACTACAAGCGAGCTATTGCCTGTGATGCTGGATTTTTGGAGGCATACAATAATCTGGTTTGCAGTCTATCTTAATTCATCTAGTAATATTCTTTAAGGAACAATTCTCAAGCAACTTAGCTGATTATTCTGTTTTGATTTTGATTACCAGGGTAATGCATTAAAAGATGCTGGAAGAGTAGAAGAAGCAATTCATTGCTATCGAGTTAGTTTCCATTTCATTTATAAATGTTTGTTATGTAATTGATCTCTGCATGTACTAATCAGGGTGTTTGCTTATGAAGCAATGCCTGTCTCTGCAACCTAGTCACCCTCAGGCCCTTACCAACCTTGGAAATATTTACATGGAGTGGTATGTTTGATATCTTGTATAACTTATGCGGGTTGCATAGACTGTTGCTTTTGCTCTTTGGCGAATTGTTGGTCATGATATCTATCTTCTGTATGTTGAAGGAACATGATGAGTGCTGCTGCTCAATGCTACAAGGCGACTTTGTCTGTTACCACAGGGCTTTCTGCTCCATTCAATAATTTAGCCATAATATACAAACAACAGGTATGGATTCATTTTCCTTTCTTGTATATTTTTTTGCGCAGCAGCATAGTTAATACAACTCAAAAAGTTGTCTTTTTGTTACTAGAAATTCTTGCAGGATTGTAACGAATGATATGATCTGTCAATCACGCCTTTAGCATGATCTTGATGAGAGAACTGCAACTAACATGTAAATTACAGGGTAACTATCCTGATGCAATATCCTGCTACAATGAGGTCCTCAGAATTGATCCATTGGCTGTTGATGGGCTTGTTAATCGGGGTAACACTTACAAAGAAATTGGAAGAGTCAATGAAGCCATTCAAGATTATATGCGTGCTATTACCGTCCGACCAAGCATGGCTGAGGCTCATGCTAATTTAGCTTCAGCTTACAAGGATAGGTACATTTGTCCCTTCCAGTAGATATTTGAACTAGTTGTACAGGTCTAGCTGATCATGTCTATCCTTGCTGTCGCTACCTGCAGTGCTTTCTGGAAGCAGAAGCTATTAACCAGATAATTATTATTATTATTATTATATGAAAATCCATTTCTCTAGAAATTTGGACTTGTATGTGGTTCACTACTTATATATTTCTGAAAATCTATTTCACTAGTGATTTGGACCTGTATGTGGTTGATTAAAAATTAATGTGGCATGTGCTTTACATGCCTTTGTGTGGGCTATACCTGCAGTGGCCATGTAGAAGCTGCGATTAAGAGCTATAGGCATGCATTGGCATTGCGTCCAGATTTTCAGAGGCAACTTGTAACCTTCTTCACACTTTGCAGGTACATAAAATCTCATGTTCTCTATGTTCTTTCTCGAAGTTTCTGTAAATCAAAACAGTAACGCATCCAGATGGTCACCCTCTACATGAATATCTGCTTCTGTTTGTTTCCTTCTAATATTAATGAGTTCTTATGTGCACATTTTGCGAGTTTCTTAGGTGAGAGGTATGCTCTCATGCCAACTTGGTGTAACTTTAATAATCAGAGTTTTATTCCGGAAAATCTCGAAAATCATGGACTTCCTGCCTAGCTCTTAGGCTTGTAATGTTTCATGGGGACTAAAAAGCCTGGGCTGAAAGTACTGGGCGCGGACTTGAGAAAAATTATGTGCTTAAAATAGCTAAAGTCTTGGACTGGTTCGATTCAATGGTCCAATTTGATGGTAAAGTTCATGGACTGAGTGCGTGTGTAAAAGCGAGGAATGGGCGTAAGTTTTTGTATATAACGTTCAACAATGTTGCTGAGGGTATCTAATTGCCAGAAGACCATGCCTTGATCTATTTTCTCTGTACTCTGATTGATATACATTGGGAAGCGTGCACTGCCATAAACTAATCCAGTAATGGCATTGTGATGCATGCCATTCAAGGGAATCCATTGTGTTAGTAGAAGCTATGAATTCTTCTAAGACTAACAGGATTGTTGGTGAAATAATTTTCTATTTGTCATTAACAAGAGCAGGTTCAAATAATCAATTTTCTGTGATCTGCTGAGCAGGATACTTACCTGGTTTCACTATATTATTTGACTGTTTCTATTCGTACTTCGTAACATTTGTTTTTTCGTTCTGGCCTATGTACCATGATATTAAAATAACCATATTATAGTCTTCACTACTTATAATTGATACAATTCTATGATTCATTAAGCAGTTTATATAGCTTGTTAATGTATAAAATTCTTGCATGATTTTGAAATATAATTGTATGGTGTCGGTATTATTTTTTTACTTTATCTAGTGGTTTCTTGATCTTTCTCTAATATTATTGTCTTGAATGAAATTTACCTCAGTGCGTGTGCGACTGGGAAGACCGGGATAATATGTTTGCTGAAGTTGAAGCGATACTAAGAAGACAGATCAAGGTTTTGCTAAATCTGCACAATAGACTCTCAGTCCCATCTCAATTTGGCGACCACCATTCATCCTTTCCTGATTGAACAAATATAGAGTTCAGTTTTTCAATAATATTCATCACCAGCCTCTTATTTATTGTAGATGTCAGTTATTCCAAGTGTGCAGCCTTTCCATGCAATAGCTTATCCCCTTGACCCCATGCTTGCTCTTGAGATTAGGTAAGGGACTTCACTACTCTCTCGGTTGGGCATTCTTTAATTTATATTTGTTAATATTGTAACTCTGAGGTTTTAATACATGCAGTTGGAAATATGCTGCACACTGCACTGTTGTCGCATCCCGTTACTCACTTCCTCCTTTTAACCATCCAACTCCACTACCAATAAGGGGTGGGGGCAGGAATGGCCGGTTAAGAGTTGGGTAGGTTCATTGACGACTTCTATTGTGCTGCAGAATTACCCCCTTTTTCTCATTGTGACTGGTATACATAAATTTGTTTACTATTTTCTGTATCTCACAGATATGTGAGTAGCGACTTTGGTAACCACCCTTTGTCACATCTTATGGGTTCGGTGTTTGGCATGCATGACAAAGATAATATTGAGGTTAGTGTATTATGTACTTAAATTGGTTAGTTCTGATTTTTGTCTTTTGGTGCTATACGATTTTTGTTGTTGTAGGTTTTCTGCTATGCATTGAGTCCAAATGATGGTTCTGAATGGAGGCTAAGAATCCAATCGGAAGCTGAGCATTTTATTGACGTGTCATCTATGGCATCCGATACTATTGCAAGGATGATTAATGAGAATCAGATTCAGATTCTTATCAACCTCAATGGCTACACTAAGGTATCAAACATATACTGTTGCCCATCTTCTTTACTTGGTTTGGTATTTTCTGGATAGGATCTTGGATGAAATAGTGATTGTCTGCATATATGCAGGGGGCAAGAAATGAAATCTTTTCCATGCAGCCTGCCCCAATTCAGGTTTCATATATGGGATTTCCTGGGACCACAGGAGCAAGCTACATACATTATTTGGTTACTGATGAGGTATCATACTTATATTGTGTTATCTGCTTTGTTTGTGTTGGAATCTGATATGTGTATTCCTTTAGCATGCAAGTGCTTTTCTTGACTCTCGATTTAAAGCTTCTTGGGTCTCACTAACTGTGTCCTGTTTTCATTGCAGTTTGTGTCACCTATATGTTACTCAAATCTATATTCTGAGAAGATTGTCCATCTACCTCATTGCTATTTTGTGAATGATTATAAGCAGGTAAACAGAGAATTTCTCTTTTTGTAGCAAAAACTATTTTTTTGTTTATATTAAATATATCTTTATGCTGACTCTCACCTGTTGCGATGTCTTTAAGAAAAATGTTGATGTACTGGATCCAAACTGCCAACCTAAGAGGTCTGACTATGGGTTGCCTGAAGACAAATTTATATTTGCTTGTTTCAATCAACTGTACAAGATGGATCCAGAGATTTTTACAACCTGGTATATATGGTCAAAATTATTATTTTTGTAAATTGCCATCTTACAATCCAATGATGTGCTTAGGAATTATCTTTACTTCATTCAGGTGCAATATTCTTAAGCGTGTTCCAAATAGTGCACTTTGGCTTCTCAGATTTCCAGCAGCAGGCGAGATGAGGCTGCGTGCCTGTATGTCTTTCTGTGCCTGGGTTATGTTAAACAGTTAGAGATAGATGTTTCCAGTAAGAAAGAGGTGTAGTTTGATGACAAACTAAAAAATTACTTTTTGTCCAGATGCTGCTGCACAGGGAGTGCAACCAGACCAAATAATATTCACAGAAGTTGCAATGAAACAGGAGCACATAAGGCGCAGTTCACTAGCAGACCTCTTTCTTGATACGTATGGTTCTTTTATTTTGTACTCTTCCTGCTTTCAGCTTAGACGCCTTGAGACTAACTAACTTTTTGTAACTTCCTACTTGTTCTAAACTTATAATTTCATGTTGATTCTTCTTTATTGTTAAATAGGCCACTTTGCAATGCACATACTACTGGGACGGATATTCTTTGGGCTGGTCTACCTATGGTTACTCTTCCTCTTGAGAAGATGGCTACTAGAGTTGCTGGTTCACTTTGTTTGGCAACCGGAGTTGGGGAAGAGATGATTGTGAATAGGTATATGTCTCGACTTGTAACCGATTTATGAGGTGGTTATAAGTTGTTAGAAAGATCTTTGAAATTACGTTTCAGATTTGTTAGTTCTTTTTTCTTCTACTTAATTACTCTTTTTGGTTTTGTATGCTGTCTTTCCATTCTGTCGCTGTTAGTGCGAAAATTTGTCATATTCTCTTGCTCTTTTGTAATTGTTCTTGAAAGTTGGAACTTGTTTCAAACTACATATTATGTTGTACCATCTAGCTCCTGTTGGGAACTTTCCATGGTATTTGTTGTGTTTTCACCAGAATTTTTATCAATGAAAAATACCATTTTCTGTCGTAACTGTGATTTTGACCCCCCTCTCTCTTGCTTGCTTCATTCTTGGGCACTTTTTCGTGCTATATCTGCTCTTTTCTTCTTTAAAAAATAAATATAATTGCTCACGTCCTTAGCCTGGGTTTTTGTTGGTTTATATACTTCGACTCATGTGCCTTGTTGTTTAACATGATTAGTATGAAAGAGTATGAAGAGAAGGCAGTTTCTTTGGCACTTAATCCTGAAAAGCTTGAAGATCTTACCAAGAGGCTGAAGGCTGCACGCTTAACCTGTCCTCTTTTCGACACAACACGCTGGGTTAGTAGCATCATGACTCTTAATTGTTCTATTCTATATGAGTGACTTCTAATTTTATCTTGACCCCCTGCTGATTTATCGTATCTTATGCTCGCAGTGATTGATTTGTGAACTTGATTTTGTCTTTCAGGTGAGGAATCTGGAGCGTTCGTACTTCAAGATGTGGAATCTTTACTGCTCAGGCCAGCATCCACAGCACTTCAAAGTTGCAGAGAATGACTTGGAATTTCCGTATAAGTAGATGGATGTATAAAAGAGACGGAGACGACATTGTAGATAAAGGAAGAGATTCATTTGACGGCTTGACTTGTGTCTGAATTGGCTTCAGACTATACTGTACCATATGCGATGTTACTCATTTCAATGATGAAATAGTGGAAATGACTATTTTACTTCATGTTGAGGTAATTTTGCAGGGCGGGGCTCATAGATAAAAGTTTGAGAATCTCCAACCGAAAATCAATTAGTTCCTCATTATGTATATACTTTTTTTGCGATGGATACATGAATAATCCGTAATAATGAATAGCTCGCATTTAATTTAAGGTAATAATCTTAGTAATCCTTAACGAAAAGTCCAAACTAATAATTATATATTACATCAGCAGCCCAGATAAATAGTTGCCGATGTGAGATTTTGCGACGTCCGGCTGGATTTCCGATTGTTTTCAGAGGAGTTACCGATGAGTTTTTCCATTGGTAAAGAAGTATTTTGTGAGGTGTTGTAACCGTGTATGTATGTAATTTGGTGACAACTATTCCAATTAGGCATGACGCATAACTTTGGAATGATTGAAAAAAATTAATGCTAATTGTATAACTAAAATATGCTAACTGACAAAAACTTGATGGTGATAATTGTACTAACGACCCGCTTATAAATTAATATATATTTTTCAATAAGTGAAGATGTACATTTCGCAATGATTGTGTAGTACTCAAAATATAAAATTATTGTGCAAAAACTATAACTTAAGTTTCAATACCAAAATTTAGATTTTCGAGGAGAAACTCATTATTATCCGTGCTCAATGCTCTCGCGTCACAAACTCAACAAAAAAAAAAAATCAGCAGCAGAAAATATAGTAAGGTACAAAGATATACCGCAAAAAAGAAGCAAAATCTCTGATTATTTGGTGTTATCATTTATGTTGTGATTTTTTTCTACTTGATGCTTGTGGTAGGAGGTGGAGACGGCGTAAAGTCGATCAAATCCTTGGAGTGCATCCACGGCTTCACCACCACCACCGCTTCGAAAGTCTCGGTGCTCCCCGCCGCCGCAGTGGCGGCCGAGATCTTGAGGTAGTATTTGATGCCGGAGACCACCTGCGTCTGCGCCTCCACCACCTGAAAGAACACCAGAAGCTTCTCGCTGTTGGCCTTGTGGCGGTTGTACTCTCCCACGCAGTATCTGCCCAGCTCTTGCACTTCTTTGTTATCCTTGACGTTTTTCACTTGCGTTCTGCCTCCAACTTTTCTGCCGACTGCGGAGGCCTGGTGGGGGAAGACGGCGGCGAGGAGGAGGAGGAGGAGCAGCAGCGGAGAAGGGGTTCTTGATTTGGCCATATGTGTTCTAGTGCGAGTGCGAGTGTTTTTTGGATACGATGAAGATGAGGTGAATATATTTATATATATATATAAAGAGAGATTTGTTGCGTAATTCAAGAGTGGACACGTAAGGAAGGGGGTGGCAGCAGCTGCGGGGTGCCGCGTTTATGTAATGCAGTGGGCAGAAGATAGAATTTATGTACAATTTTTGTAGTGTAGTAACCGCTAGCGGCTTCAGGTGTGAGGGGGCACAGCTATATTGTTTGTGCCATCAATTCTTTTAAAATAAATATTAAATATATTATTACAAAATGAGGCGAATTATATTAAGTTTTGTGCGAAAAAATAAATGGGAGTACAATTAATTCAAACTAATAATTATTTAGAAAATATTTTTAATAGTGAAAAATGTAATTGATAATATTAAAATGACAAAAACTTAGGTAATCTCCGCTTCACCATGAGATCACCCTTTTTTTTTGTTAAAATAATTATATATTAATTATGGTGAGTAAGAATAATTAGATTTTGTTAATGTATAATTAAATTTATTAATTTTAATTATAATTTTAATTCAAAATTAGAATTTATTAATTCATAATTATGGTTTATTAATTCATAATTGAGGTTTATTAATTCACATTTAGAGTTTATTAATTCAAAGTTAGAGTTTATTAATTTATAATTAGGGTTTATTATTTCCAATTATGGTTTATTAATTCAAAATTAGGGTTTATAAAATTCAAATAGGGTTTATTAATTCAAAATTAGGATTTATTAATTCACGATTAAAGTTTATTATTTCACAATTAGAGTTTATTAATTCAAAATTATTATTTATTAATTTACAATTAAATTTTAATAAACTAATTAATTTTAATTAGAATTAATTTAGTTAATTAATTAATTAGGGGTGGTCTCCACCGCATGTGAGAGCATAGTGATCTCTAAATATAAACTCTAAACTCTAAACTATTTTAACGGGGTGGTCTCATTTGTGCATGTATGAGACCACCCTATTAAAATAGTTTAGAGTTTAAAGCAACATTTATCCTATTATTTCTTCTTACTACTACTACTACAACAATTTCATACACTGTTAGATTATATTAGATACAGAATACCGTTTTATATATAAATTAACTCCTTATATTAATGATAATAGATTGTGCAATATTTAGAATAGTGATCACAGTGCAATATTTAGAATAGTGCTTTTTTTTTTTTATCAATTATGGTTAAGTATTGAATGAGGTTCGGCGTTTATTTTTGAGTTATGAAATGAATTTTTTATACATACAATCGGATATTCGAAGAATTATATGATCAAGTATATTCAAAATTAATTTATTCGTACGTGATGGATTAACTTATATTATTGTCAAAATATATAACCTTTTAGTCTATCTTTTCGATAAAAACTAATTAATAACAAAACAATCATAATTTGATTTTATTTTTATATCTAACCGAACATATTTTTTCATATCAAAATATTGTATTGACAACCAAAAAGTTGCATGAAATTTATACTAGAACAAATATAATGTTGTTTGAAATGACCTCATTTTGCATACAAATTCTAAAATTGAAATAAAATAAGTATCCAACTAGCTAAGCGGAGAGACGTATCTCTTCCCCAAATTGGATCATCTTCACCATACCAGTCCATATCTCTTCCCACGATATATTTGTATTGCATCAAAACGACAACTTCGTAAAAAAGTTCAAGAACTGCCAAGAAAATTGTATCATCAAATCAAAACATTTTTTTTGGAATCAAATTAAGATTTATGGAGAATTATTTATTGTTTACAAGAAGTCATTTTAAGAAGTAGAATTAATTAACTTAAATCTAATTTAATTTGATTTGCTGACCGGGTTATCAAACGATCCGAATCCGTCCACCAAAATGGGCCCCGACGCAAAACGTTCATCAAGATCTAAAATTGAAATTATAATATTGTTTCGCCAAATTTCAATTCAAATTCTCCTCTCTCTCCTCTACCCTCCAACGGATACGCCCTCTCTCCACTGTCCAATTCTCTCTCAAATTTCTTTCCTCAGACATAGAACCTCTTTCCCCGTACTTCAATCTTCAGAATGAAGAATTTCACGACGCCTAGAAATCAAATCATGAGAGAGAATCATGAAAACGTCGCAGCATCTCCGAACCCTAAATCGAAGCCGACTACACCAAACCCTAATCGGAAGCTCAAATCCAGTAAAGAGAATGCACCTCCGACGCCAGCGTCAGATCCGAATTCAATGACGGCGTCTCCAGCAACCGCCAAGATGAAGAGCCCACTTCCGCCGCGCCCTCCGCTCAAGCGCAAGCTCAGCGTCGAGTCTGTGGAACCTGATAACTCCGCGCCTGCCGCGAATTTATTGATTCCGGCGTGAATGTGTGGATTCATTGTTTTTTGAATGACTTTTCACTATCTGTGAGATTGTAATTGAAGAGACTGCCGCTAATTTGGGGGATTTTGTATACTAGGTAATTGTGCGTGTGAGACCACCAAACAATGACGAAGAAGACGGAGGAGGTGTAGTTCAGACAAAATCCCAAGATTCTTTAACAATATCAGGTCAAACGTTTACGTTTGACTCCATAGCTGATATTCATTCAAAACAGGCAAGCTCTGCCTCTACCTCCCTCTGACCATTTTTACTTGTTGAATTAAGCTGGCAACAGAAAGAAAAGTGAATATGAATTACTGATGAGCACTTTGTTTTGAAATGTTTGTTCCAGAGTGACATATTCGAGCTTGTTGGTGCACCACTTGTCGAGAATTGTCTTGCGGGGTTTAATAGCTCCGTCTTTGCATATGGGCAGGTATGTCCATTTCCACTTCTGGAATTTTTGTCAGATATTTCTTTCATTAAAAAATACATACAGCTTCTTCAGCATGAAATGTTTGTGTATGGTCACTTTTATAAATTTAAATAAATTGATTTGTCAGACTGGAAGTGGAAAGACATACACGATCTGGGGTGCATCAATGCCTTGTTGGAGGAAGATGGGCAAGGCCTAGCACCACGTGTATTTCAAAGGCTCTTCGAACGGATTGATGAGGTTGCTTCCTGATTATAGACTGCAGCAACTTCGTAAAACTCTATGCATGGTTATTTTCCTGATTTATCAAACATATAAATTATAATACATTTCCTTGCAGGAACAGAAAAAACAAGCGGACAGAAGCCTGGTTTATATGTGTCGCTGCTCTTTCCTTGAGGTAGGTCATTATAATTTATTCTATGTTCTGCAGAATACTGGCTAAACTTTTGTTCATTATTAAATCCAAATTTCATGTAAACAGATCTATAATGAACAAATAACGGATCTATTGGATCCAAGTCAGAAGAATCTTCAGGTAAAACAACATGCAATTTTTTGTAAAAATTACTCTGTATCTAATTATCTATGTGTAATTCTTTTGCTGCCTTTCTCATTTCAGATTAGAGAAGATGCTAAAACTGGTGTTTACGTTGAAAATTTAAGAGAGGAGTGCGTCTTCAATGAAGGATGTGTCTCAACTGCTGATAAAGGTTCAGTGATGCTCTTTGGAGTCTTTATCTTGAATAACATATTTTCAGTGTCGTAAGGATATAATACAGTCTGTTTCAGAAAAGAATGCATCTGATTGGCTTGGTTCTTGTGAATTTTCTGGAAACTGATTGTACCTATCAAATAACTGTGGTGTTACTATTTAGTATTCACATAAGAAACATAGACAAAAACATGCAAACTAGTTTGAAAGGAAAATGAGTAAAGGGCAAAATTTTGAATGACTTTCTCAATATCTACAGCAGCATGGTGCTTTTATGCACATAAAAGTGTTGCAGGAGAAATGGGAATGCTGACCTAAGATTTAATTTCATTTTATTCTTTAATTATCAAGTAAATCATGGGCATTGAAGTGAAATGTGGGCAATTTGAGAGTTTAAAGTTTTATATTTTAGCTAGCATGGAAGGTAAGATGAAATTTCTCCTCAGCTTGTTGGGAAAGTTCAGCTACTATATATTGGTAAGATATGTTTGAAGCAAGTTTTCATAGAGTGCTTGAATGCAATGTGTGAACTGCAGCAAATTCCTGAACTCGTCTAGTCTAGACCACCAATTAACAGATAAGTTAGTCAACTAATGTCATGACCCCTTTACCAAAGAAAGAAGGTTTGTAGGAGATCCCAGAGATATCATACTTTTGTCTTAATCTTACTCTAGCTTCATGTTAAGGGTTTGTAGGAGATCCCAGAGATATCATACGTTTGTCTTAATCTTACTCTAGCTTCATATTCGAAGATTTCTGTTTTTCAATTCTTCTTTTGACCTGGAAAATTATATTTTACCATATGTAAATTGAATACTTTGTGGACATTCCTATCATTTTGTATGCTTATCTTCACAGGGTTTGTCAAACCGGAGAACCGGCGCAACATGTGTAAATGCTGAAAGCTCTCGTTCTCACAGTGTTTTCACTTGTGTTGTTGAATCACGTGGCAAGGTAGTGGAGTCCTTGAATTGAAATTTGTTCCTCTTGTTGAAGTTAAAAGTAGTCTGACTCTATCTTGATTTTTTGAGAGCAAAGGCTAAATTTTCCGTTGGCGCGAATGACATCAAAAATCCATATTTTATTTTCTCTTTGTTTCTTTTGATTGATCATCTGTTGCTTGAGATCTTCTGCTAAACTTGAACTCATCAAATATCTAATACAGAGTACAGCTGATGGTTTAACCCGGTTGAAAATGAGCAGAATCAATTTTGTGGATCTTGCTGGATCCGAGAGACAAAAGCAAACAGGTGCAGCTGGAGAACGCTTGAAGGAAGCAGGAAATATTAATCGTTCTCTTTCGCAGCTAGGGTATAGTATTCAGTATTAGTCATTTGGCAATTCCCAAAGAACAGTGTTTCAATTTTGTTATTGGATTATTTTTAGATTAATGTGTATATACTAAGTAGCAAGTACTGATCAATTCTGTCTTATTTACACACCTGGATTTTTTGGTCTGGTTCTAGAACGTGCTTTTAAATTTTAGAGTGTCTTTTTACTCATGATTCCATGATTTGCTTGATTATCATCTTTTAATTACAAACATTACCTTGCTGTATTCAATTGTCATTTGTCTTACGTCTATGAGTTGGTATTTCTGTAAGTTGAGTTATTATCAGTTATTATATGGCTGATTGTGTTTCCATTGGGAATTGTAGGAATTTGATAAATATTCTGGCAGAAGTTTCCCAGACAGGAAAACAGCGGCACATCCCCTACAGAGATTCAAAGTTGACTTTCCTGCTGCAGGAATCACTAGGGGGGAATGCAAAGTTGGCGATGATATGTGCCATTTCTCCATCTCAAAGGTGATATCTCGGGCCTCTGTAATGAGTTTTAAGATGAAAGACAAATCTATTCTACCATAGAGCATGTATTTATGCTAGTGATGGAACCTGAATGGGGAACTATTATCATTGAAAGTTTCTTAATTTTCTTATAATGCATTGGAGCGTAGTAGAGGTCGAAGGTACTATAGCTAATATGTTAGGTGATATGATCTAATGGTAGAAAGTGATGAGAGATATATGGGAAAATGAAACCCAAAGCAAGAGAAGGGAGCAGTGTGAACACTGGAAAGGGAGAAAAAAAGGGAGCACTAACCTTTGTATGTTAAATTGAATTTGGTACTACCTAAAGACCCATAAGAAAAGGAAAAACCTGTAAGAGAGAGAGAGAGAGAGAGAGAGAGAGAAGGGAGCAGTGTGAAAACTGGAAAGGGAGAAAAAAAAAGGGAGCAGTAATCTTTGTATGTTAAATTGGGTTGGGTATAACCCAAAGGCCCTAAGAAAAGGAAAAACCTGAGTTGCTTATGATGTTTTATTACCTGTATCACTTATACCCAATTTACTTTTGGCAGCTGTAAGAGTGAGACTCTCAGTACTCTGATTTGCCCAACGAGCTAAAGCAATCAAGAATAAAGCAATCATTAATGAGGAGATGCAGGAAGGCGTCAATGTCTTAAGAAAAGTCATTCGGCAATTGAGGGATGAATTGCACCTAATGAAGGCCAATCAAGATCAAACTGGTCAAACTGGAGCTTATGCAACTGGATGGAGTGCAAGGAGAAGTTTGAATCTCCTGAGATTTAGCCTCAACCGGCCAATGATGTTGCCTCATGTTGAGGATGATAGTGATGAAGAAATGGAAATAGTGGATACAAATGAGACAATGCCTTTGATCCGTGAAGAAACATGTGCCTTATCACTTGAACGTGGTTTTGAAGATGCAGATGTCAATATGGAAGATGAAGCATTGAAACTGCTGACAAGGATAAACCTATTGTCATAAGCCATGGGATAACAGGGCACCCAGAGATATCTCCTGAGATAAAGTCAGAGACACCATCTGAGAAGGGTTTGGGTGGACAGCCTGAAAATGGAGAACTTACACCTTAGTTTGTGAAAAATTACCTGATAACGATCTATCAATTAAACCAGTGGATCGATGCACCTCGCTGAAGCCTTTGGAAGATAGAGAGAATACATGTGATATATCCACAAAATGCACTGAAGATGCTACTGCTTCTGATCTTGGTATTATTCAAGCGATGTGCCACCTGTTCTAAAGTCACCCACTTCTAGTGTTTCACCCAGACTGACCAGTAGTAGGAAAAGTCTTAGGTCTTCATTGATCATAACTGCTTCTCAGAGTAACTTTAATGCTGCAAATGCATCTATTGCAAAGCCTACCAATAACATCCTTTTGAACTCTCAATCTACTCAAAATCTTGTTTTGCATCAACCGAACAATTAGCTGCTACTCTCCACCATGGACTTGAAATAATCCAGAGTCAGCGCCTTACTCCTGGAATCGACGGTCATCGTTTAGATTCTCTTGCATGCCAGCTGATTTTAAAGCAGTCATACCAGTTGTCAAAGTAGATGTGGGTGTTCAAACTCTTTCTCATGATGAAAATCAATAGACAAGGACACAGGAGAATTCCTATGCAGCAAGTGCATGACTAGAAACTGCGAGCAAGAGGCCATAAATAACAATGATGTCCAAGATCTGCAGCTAGTACCTATTAATGAGTCATCATCGCGTGGTACATGCAACAAACTAGTTTCAAAAGTATGTCAGCCGGTCACTAGTGAATCTTTTACATCCTTTTTTATTTTCACAATATCTGACATGTGCTGTTCAATCATTTTTCAGGCAGTGGAAAAGGTGTTGGCTGGAGCTATTCGCAGAGAGATGGCTTTGGAAGAGATGTGTGCAAAGCAAACTTCTGAGATCATGCAGCTTAATCGTTTGGTATGTTTGTCAAGTAATCTGGAATACACTATATGAAACACAAAATACAGCTTAATTTGATGCAATTTTACTCCTGAACATTTATGCAGGTCCAACAATATAAACATGAGAGAGTGCAATGCCATACTTGGTCAAACTCGTGAAGATAAAATTGCTCGGCTTGAGAGCCTGATGGATGGAATATTACCAACTGAGGACTTCATGGAAGAGGAACTTTTGTCATTAACTCATGAACATAAGGTACAATCATATGTTTCTTTGAAGACAACTGTAATTTGGAAATATTTATGCTAATTCATCTAAAAATATGAACTTATATTTGCAGATTCTTCAAGAAAAATATGATAATCATCCAGATGTTTTAAGAACACAAGTTGAGTTTAAAAGAGTTCAAGATGAATTGGAAAGATATCAAAATTTCTTTGATTTAGGTGAAAGGGATGTTTTGTTGGAAGAGATACAAGACTTAAGAGCTCAGCTCCAATATTATCTGGATTCTTCAGCAAATATTTCAAAACGAAACTGCTCTTCTACAGCTTACTTCATGTGAGCCTAGTGTTGCTCCTGCTTCATCTGCTACTCATACAACTGAGAGTCCTGAGGAGAGACTTCAGCAGGAGAGAATCCAATGGATTGAAGCAGAGAGCAAATGGATTTCTCTTGTAGATGAACTTAGAATGGAACTTGAAGCTAATCGGTCAATCTGTCAAAGACAAAAGCAAGAACTGGATATGGAAAAGAAGTGCTCCGACGAGCTTAAAGAAGCAATGCAGATGGCAATGGAAGGCCATGCGCGGATGCTTGAGCAATACGCTGAGCTTGAAGAGAAACACATTCAATTACTTGGCAGACATAGAAGGATCCAAGATGGAATTGATGATGTCAAGAAAGCAGCAGCAAAGGCGGGGTAAGAGGTGCCGAATCAAAATTTATCAATGCTCTAGCCGCTGAAATTTCAGTGCTTAAAGTGGAAAGAGAAAGGAGAGCGGCACTTTAGAGATGAAAATAGAGGGCTTCAGGCCCAACTGAGAGATACTGCAGAAGCTGTTCAAGCTGCTGGGGAATTACTTGTGCGGCTTAAAGAAGCAGAGGAAACCATGGCTGCTGCAGAGGTGAGTTTTGGACTTTACCAACATGCTTTCCTGTCCATATTGATGATCTTTACATCTTAAGTCTTGGTTTAATAGCTTAGAGGGCTGTTAACTTACTCGGATGGACGTAAGTTCGATCCATCTCAAATTTGACTTACCGAGGAAACAATAGAAAACATAAAATAAAAGATGTTTGAAACCTTTTTCCCCTTCAGTGGGTTACTTTACATTTCAAAATATCAATCTTTGGATCGTCTCTAATTCATGTCCACATTCATCTTGTCTCTAATTGCTGTACGAACTGGAAAGTTCAATCCATCTCTTAATTTGGCAAAGGAAGAAAACAGTAGAAATTAAATATAAAAGTAAAGAAGACGCTAAAATTGGTGTTTTCCCTTTAGGTCATCCAATTCCTGTGCAAATTCTTCTCGTCTTTTATTGCTTTGGGGAACTGGTGAGTTTGGACTGTATTGCTCTCTTTCTGCTCAGGGATAAACTCCACCTACCAAGAAACTCTGCAGTTCCATAAAAGAATTTCAACTTTTGATTGTGAAAGCATTTGAGTTTATTATCTGAAATTTTGTAGAACTAATACTATAGACGGAGAGAAGTAAAAGAAACTCCTGTGTCAAGATATGGGCTCACCATCAGGACTTCTTGCTATTATAAAATTGGACTTGCATAATTTAAAAAAATACAATGTCACTTGAGCTTGATTGTATTGCTAGAGCACATTAATGTCCAATAGATTTTCAAATGATTTTCTATATTAATTAATAGGGACAAATTCTTTTGGCAAGTCATAATTAGAGGTGTTATCAATCTCTCTAGGAATATTTATTGTATTTCTAGTGAATTTTGATAATCAGTTTCCTCTCACAATGTCCAATGTATCAGTGGTATTCCTGGAGTTCTCAACTGTCAGGAAACTTGTCCTTGTTTTGTTACTGAACATTGCAAAGTTCTCCCATTAGTTTTACATGATTGATCGTAGATGCTTGTGAATACAAGAAATTTACATGCTTGTGAACATGCAGAAGCGGGCTATAGTGGCGGAGCTGGAGACTGAGAATGCCTACAAAGAGATTGAGAAATTGAATAAGTTGCTAGTAGCCCCCAGTTATCTGAAGATAAATTTGCTGGCGTCGTCGAGAATCACGGAGCTGATGACGATCAGCAATGGCGAGAGGAATTCGCACCATCTTATGGTGTTGAAGAAGAGCCCTGTCATGGTTCTCAGGTTATGACCGTTGCAACATATAAGACTGATAAATTCTTTCTCCTTCATGACATTGTGTGGTTAATTGTTGTATGTATCACAGTATGTCATATATATATAAAAATGTATTCCTTTTGTGACAAAGATACGAAATCTTGCATATTCATTTGAAATTTCAAATATGTTGATAAAAACTCATTTACTGTTGTGTTGAGGTGTGAATCCGCTCGTTTTCACTTGAGAGACAGAGTAACAACAGCCGACCTCTCTGATGGTGAGAGTGAGAGACAAGGTATTTTAAGTGCAGAAATGCAATGTTGTATGGTATGGATAGTGTGGGCCTAATTGGTGAGACAAATGGGACATGTTGAGAGATGTTGAAAATGAACACGATGTTGACAGTGACTGGATGAGATATATCATTTATTTGTTAGGTTTTTGTGTCAATTAGATAGGGGGCAATTTTCAAGTGGTTCACAGAATCACAGCAAAACTTTAAACTCTTCCAATTTTGTATCCAACTCAATGTATTGCAGACCACTAAACGCCTACCTTGTGCCATTGTCTTTGTGTGTGTGAGAGAGAGAGCCACTAGTCTTGTTAGCTCTAGCTTAAACGAGAAGACAGAACAATGAACAACAATGCCTCTAACTCCACTCCAGGGATTCTTTGGCTGCTTTATTTCAACAAAATATCCAATTTTCTTATTGCACCTTATTTCTGAAAAAAGTCTAAAATAAGGATGTGACACCGGCAACTAGTGATAGCTCGAGAAAATGAACAATGTCAATTGATATGAGGCCCTAAAACTTTTGGTCCTTTTACTCGAGCCTTATCGAATAATAATTTTAAAAGAGAAGAAAATGATATATATACGTATCTATACTAGTCATGATTCATAAGGTAAAATTGTTAACATCAATGATAATATTGGTATTAGTTTGTAATTTTGTATATGTTGAAGTATAACAGAGGCAGAAAATGATCTTATATACTCCCACCGTCCCGTTTAAAGTGTCCAATTTCTTTTGGGAATGCAGTATTTAGAAAAAAAGTATAAAGTAGTTAAAATGTTAAAAGTGGGTAGAGTCCATACTTTTGAAGTGATAATTATTCTTAAAATAGAATGAGACAATCCAAAAAGAAAATGAAACATTTTAAATGGGAGATGAGTATGATATAAATGGGGATATACTGATGTACGAGACACGTGTACAATGAACATAAGATGACATAGTATCCTGTAATAAACTGACTTGATGGAAACTCTTCAACTAAAATGTAGTTAGACTATGAAGAGAGAGAGAGTGATTGGTAATAATTGTGGGTAGAAACTGGAAATGATGATATGGTTGGTAAACAAAATGATAACAATGTAAGATTTGAGTTGAGTTGATGGTGGAGTAAGTGGTGTGCTTTCTTTTCATCAATCAAGTATATATTTATTGATGTGACATTATTAAAAAGATAGTCTATTTAAATGTTTATTAATGTATTTACCGTCTCAAAAAAATCACAAAATTTTAGTCGATTTTGTAACTACATAGTATGACAATATCTGACAAATAATATCGTTCTAAGTAGAGAGATAAGTTAAATTCGTTCCACCGAAATTTGATCTATATTATAACTTCAAAAGGAAAAAAAATATATTACAATTTGAGAACAATGTTGTAATTGCAAAAGGAATAACAGTTTGAATAATTTTCAGGAAATCTACTTTAAACAAAATAATAAATCTTGAAATCAAATTTTGAACTTTGATATACTATGATATCTATGACAGTACCAAAATATTGGTAAAATAAATTAGTTTCTACACGTTGGTAAATAAATAATTCAAAGAGGGTTATAGTTGGTAATTATCGAACTTTGGTAAGTTTTGGTTTTGCAAAGATTATGTAGGTAAATTATTATATTTTTTAAATTATTTTGATTTTGCGATTGGGATCGGTTTCGACCAAATTAGAATCGAGTTGTGCTAAAATTGCATAATTATGTATATGTGGCACACACGTGATATTAGTATGACTTGATTATGAAACAACTTATCTACTTAGGGTTCATAAGAAACCACAAAACACTAATTTTGACCCCTAAACCCTAATCAAAATTTGCTACAGAAAAAGATAAACTTACCCCTCTACGACTACAACAATAGAATAGCCTTTCGGATTCATCACAGTGTATGAGGTCTTCAACAAAGCAGGAATTTAATGGTTGCACATTTGGGGAGGATTAACCCTTGTAGATTGTGGCGCAAAGTGTCATCAACGAATTTGATGATGTTCTTGAAGAACTTGACATGATGAAATTTTCAAGAATTCACTAGCTTCAAATCTCTATGCCCTAATCATAAATATCAATATAAGTTATTCTGTTCTATTTCAGGAGAAAAGGAAGCCATTTTGATAAGTAAAGAGCAATGCTGTTTTGTTCGTTAGTTGATTTGGCTGCTTCAGATTTTCAAGTGGCCATCATCATTATTTTTGGATAAATAGATCTCGATCACAAAAATCAGAATAATTAAAAATTATAATAATTTATAAGAAAAATCTTTTGTAATTATGCAAAATAAGAGTTTCACCAAATTTCAATAATTAGACACTATTACCCCTTAAAAAAATAAACATAACGTAGTAAACCAAAACGATAGTTATGCATAAAGCAACTGCATCTTAAGTTGAAAGAAAAGAAGAAAGGGACATAAAGTGAAGTTCGTTTGATTGTAGGAAGAGTGACAGCCTGGTAGCATTCGGAGCCTTTTAATTTTAATTCTAATTTTTGTTTGTAATAATTATATTTTCCATCTTAATTAACTCCAAGAAACACATAACATCAATCGCTCTCACTCTTTGTGGACCCTTTTTGGTTCGTTATATCCGGAGAGTAATTCATGGAAATGAATCCACCACTCTTTTTTTTTTCTTTGTTTTCTTTTATACTTAACTTTTAATCTTTGATTGACTAATTTACTGATGTTAGAATTGATTGAGATCTTTTTTCACCAACCATCTTGACTTGAGAAAAAAGATATGATCCCTCTTTCCATCATATAACTTCACCCTATGGTCAAATATTTATTTTCCCATACTAATACATTGGTTTTGATTTTTCCAGCATTATATATTTCCACATGGATTCTTGAATTAATAGTTGGTACCGAAATTTTCTTGATCTTTTATAAAGCAAATCTTTTTGGGTCAATTAATACATAAATTTTAAAAGCGTCGCGATGGACCGAGCAGGGCTTTGGCGCGAGGCATTAACTACTCTACCACTGAGACACAACACACTATATAAAGCAAATCTTGTGAAAGCAAGAAGTGAATTGATTCTGGTGAAGATTAATTATTCAGCCTATTTGGTATACTTATATTATACTGTTGATGAGGAATACTTAAATATAGCTGTAAAGGTGAATTGATTGTTCTAACTGTTGAGATCAATTTATTATTAATGGAGAATAAGTATGGTTGCACGCACTTATGTTAAATAGCAGCCCATCTTTTAGGTACCAAAAAGCAACTTAGATAAGTTTTTACGTATTTTCCCCCTTAATTCAATTTTATTTCCACCGTCTTATGAAATGGTGGGAATAATATATTCCTTCAAAATATGAAAAAGAAAAACAGTAAGGTTTCACGGAAATGGTTAACAAAATCACCTTAGTTAAAAGAAAAGGAGATAAGGGTGATAAAATATTGTATGTATATTTGTTTGTATTATGATAGAGTGATTAATATCCGATCTTAAAGATCTTGGGTTCAAATCCACTATTACACGATCTTTAAATTTATTCAAAAAAAGAGTGATAAAATATTCGTTTAATAACTTTAATACATCATGCAGTTTAGAACTATCACAATTGGATGAGGCACACTCATTTGTATCTGAATTAACAGTGTGTATTGTTCAATTATAATTAATAAAATTTAATTGTAGATTTAAAATCTCAATTGATGATTAATAGATTCTAATTAAAATATTAGTTAATGCCTAATTAACTTGTAGTTAATAATTAATTAAAACTTAAAAATTATGGTGGTCATCTGCACTCTTTGGACGGTGGCACATGATTTTTCACCAACCTGTATTGAGTCAATATTAATTTTTTTTGAGATACAAGAAATATTTCATATAAAAAGACTATTAGATTACAAACAAATTTAAATAGTATATCCAATAATCAAACAACCAAACTAATAAAACTAGATGAAATATCCACAAAATGGAACTACAACCTATAGATAAGTGGGGTTCGAACCAATGACCTCTTCAATAAAACATCTTTGGTGCAAAAATGCAATATTTTTCTTTTTTATATCCTACATAGCACTTATGAATACATGTAGAATGTACTAAAATTTGCTATTATTGAATAGAAAACATGGAGTATATAATTGGTGAATGATATCATGTGGTGAAATTTCTAAATCTAAATTTGTAGAATAAGATTATTGAAGATAATGGAAGGAAATATTCATTTTAGGAAGGCAAAACAAACTCAAAATCTTATAAATTTCTCTAAAGAAGAAAAAGTTGAAAAAGATGGAGTAAGGATTATTTGAGAACATGAGAATGTTAAAATGGGAAATTGGAATATACATAGATTTCTAGAGAAGTGGACCCTATACAATAGATTTCTAGAGAGTGGACCCTATAGGAATAGAGAGAGAGAGAGAAGAACTCCATAATCTTTTTTTTTTTTCAAGGCTTCCTCTGGTTATCTGTCTATAATTTAAGGCTTCCTTTGGTTATCTGTCAAAGTAGAAAACAAAACTCCTTCTGATTCCTTAGCCAACTCACGAATTCACCATTGACAACCTGTACTAAGTTTACTATTTCCATTATAAAATTCTTAAAAATAAAAACAAAACATCACTTGATACTATTTATTAGATGCTAAACAGTAAAGGCACAAGAAATAAATGATTTTGGATTCCAGCTCAATGCTGCAAACATGTCATTTCTTAACATAAACGAAATCAATTTCAAGAAGACATTTTGTCCCACTAACAGCTGTTTACGATTATAACAAATCTAATCTTGTACAACTCACAAGATTTATGGTTTAAATGGTTTCCATCACAAGCCCCACTATCAAATAATTCTTCACAGAATATGAGATTCGTGGGAGCGAATTGAATTTCAAACTCTCATTAAATTCAACCATAATAATTGCACTAAAATAAATGATAAATATGAATATCCTCAAAGAGAAAAGGAAAAACATTGAAATAAAAATTATTACAGGAAGATTGATTGTCTCTTCATCAACCCTTAAACACACTTCTTTACCTTGTTAAGAAACAGAAAAGAATAATAACAAGACATGTTACATTTGACATTCCATAGTCTTTTTCATCATGTGGTGCTAATTAGTTTGGTTGATTTAACAACTGTGGAAATTTCCTTCCAAAAAAATTGATAATCATCAGCAAAATACAGAGCAAGAACCAAAGAAGGGAAGGCTCCATTTCTATAGTTTCTCCCACTATATACAGAAGCCACTCTCATTTGGGGCCTCAAATTGAATAGAAATTAAGAATGGTATATGAATACATCATAGCTCAACTTTCATTTGAGCTGTAGGAAGAATCCCTGCACACATGATAACTGACATGTATTAAAATCTCAACTTTTCAAACCCAATAGAAAATTCAAATTTCATGCCAAATGTAGAGATAATCTATCTTGTGATCACTATCACTAACCTTGAAAATTTTGCATCTGGCCTTGTCCGAATCCCATCTGCACAATGCTATGCAGATCGTCTTCCCAGAACGAAGAAACCTATAGACCAAGAGATCATATTACTACAGAATTTCCCATTTTCTAAAGCAGCTCAAATCTTGGATCAAAGACTCAAAAAAGGCACATACTTGAGAGGCAGCATCACCAAAATTCTCCATATTGGGCATTTGAACCCCTTGGCTTCTCCCATTCGCATTGCTAGGCGGGAAAGGCACCTCGTTCCCACATGGGATTGACTGAGATTGGAATGGATAACCATCCGATGAGTACATGCTATGAGGCAACGAGCCACGAGACTGAAACATCTGCAGAATTCATTCAAATTAGCCTTAGATCACGACAAGCTTCTAAGTTGACTTTTTAAGAATTTTGCTACTTACATCCTTAGACAGTGCTTCCATGTTGAAATCCATTCTTGGATTAACAGTAGCAAGTTTCATTGATAGGAACTACACAACAATAACATAGGAAATACGAAGCTAAAATCAGCTCACCAACAATTTACAAATAAATACATTATTTTGTCGCCAATTATATCCTTGATTCTTGAATTTACCTCAACTTGGCGCTGTAAAGACTGCACATAATTTATGATCTCATCAAGCATAACGGCTTTGCCAGTCACCTATAGGAAGAAGAATTCAGCCCACTTTAATTTCTCAGCAAATTTATAACAAAATTATTATCCTTCAAAAAAAAAAACAAGGTACTAAATTCAATTGTCTTAATCTAACTAACTAAATTACCTTATTGCAACCTGGTACAAGATCTTGCAACACTTTCATCCTCTCACTGATCTTCTCTCTACGAACCTAACCAACACAAGATGCAATTTGTATCAAACAACCACTTCGTATGAAAGGAATTCAACAATTTTCTTGAAACCAAGAGTGACTGATTTTCATACTCTTTCTGCGAGGCTATGGGCGTCTGTGGCTTGACCACGTCGAGCTCGGACATGGATATAGTCCTTGGGAGGTTCAGGAAGCTTCGAATTATCCTTTGATGCCTTCTGATCCGCCTTTTCCTCTTCTGATCTGCTTCTCTTGGCGCTCGATTCACAATTCTCCGATGCAGAGACCTGCATTCATTAGAAGATGTGAGCTGCTTCAAATTGGTATTCGATAATTCTCGAGAGAGAATTGAATTACATTGGCAAGATTTGGAACATGGGCGGTGGCTTCTTTCCCCTTTCCCTTTGGAGCTGACTTTCTCTTTCTGGGGTTTCCGCCATTTTCGGGAACTGGGATCAGCTCGGAAACCGTAGAATTCTCCCTCGAATCCGCGGCATTATCCGGCGTGGATGATCTGGAAGCCATGAAATTCTTCTCGGGAGCTTGAATTGATTCCCAGTTTTCTTGAACCGTCGGTGGCGGAATCTTAGTGGGATCGAGTGTGGGGGGGAGTTGATTGAGGCCCACCAAGTTCTTGTTGGCGAAACAGGAAAATCTGGCTGCCCGCTCGGCGAAAGCCGGATCAGCCGAGAAGGGAGCGAGGCTGGGAAGAGAGAGGAAGTGATTCCCTCTATCTCTCTCCATGAGGTTGAGCTTGGGAGGGGAATTGAGAGGAGTGCTGTAGCAGGAGGTGTTGTTTGAGTTCCCATTGAAAGGCGAAATCTCTCCGGAATTGCAAATGGTGCCTAATCTGCCAATGAGCTCGCGCAAAACGATGTTTTCGCCATTGTTGTTGTTGTTTGAAGCAGTTGGGGATGAGACCATGGAGCTCAATGCTGATTCAAAGGGATCGTTGTGGTCGACTGAATTGGAGCTGTCCCAATTGGGTCGGAAAAACCGATCATTGGCGTAGGAGAAGATGTTGCTGCTGCCCTCTTTGTCCATTGATGAGCGAGAGAGAGCTTGCAGAAGGGTGCGCGTGTTTTGGTGAAGAAAAGCAAGATCTTTCTTGGGATGTATAGTGGATGGAGGTGGAGAAGTGCGCTACTTTAGGAACAAATAAGAAAACAAAAAGTGGAACAGAGAAAAGGTGATTGGTATTATGTGTGGGTGTGGGTGTTTGATCTTTAAGTTTAGTTCATTCACTTAAATGAGAGAGAAATGAGATGAGAGAAATGGTTGTAATGTGAAAAGGAAGGGAGGAGAGAGAGAGAAGCAAGCAGCTAAGATAAAGAAATCAGAGATGTTTGTTTGACCTTTTTTTAAAGTGTAGCATATTATATTATATGTATAGGTTTTGGCAGTTGCGTATCAAAGCATTACAAAACAATGTCCCCTTAAACAGGGGATTCTAATTCAATTGAATTCCCGCACCTTAAACATCAAACTACCTTATGTTTCTTAAATGGATATTTCTTTTACTGAGAAAATTAAATTACCAACAATTTTTCTACTCTAAAATACCATTCACTTTTCATTTTCTCTTTTTTTTTTCGTTTGTTTTTCCCTTTTTCTTTGTTAAATGTTCATCTTTTTTAATTTCAGATCACCGGCAGAATCCCCTACCCCTGCCGTCACTGCAGACCTATATATGTAAGTAGCAATGCTTTAAAGTGAAATTACATTATTTTTAGTAGGTCAAAGGGGTTTTATCGCAACTAACGGTACCCTTAGTTCACCATCAAAAAAGTTGTAATCCTTTATTACACTTGTAATTTTGCTTTCGTATAAGCTTGGATGAAGTATGAGCAGCAGAGCTAACTTTCTGAGAGCCATGCAAATTATTTCTGTTAGTTGTTAGTTATAGAGTTAGTTCTTCTTTGAAGTCCAGATCTCTTGATCGTGCGGCTTTTGTTTCTTTTAGCTTTATATAAGTTCATATCTGTATGTTCTTATGAGCGCGGTTATCTGCATGATAGTCAGATAGAGAGCATAGAAAAGAAGAGCTAAGCGTAACCTTGTTTTGGAGCTCGAAGCTCGTCGTTTGTATTTTTCTACACGGATAAATAATACACTCCGATCACCTTCTCCGTGGGCGTAGGCAATGATTGCGAACCACGTTAATTCCTTTGTGTTGTTTTTATTCAGTTTCAAGAATCTTCCGTTAGTGATTCTACAATACTAGATAAATCTTGGACAATGTGATGATCCCTCATTTCAATACCAAACTTGGTTTATTTAAAAGATTAACTCATGATCTTAATAGCTATGTTGGTAGTATCATAGATGAATTACTTTCAACTTCATTAGTTGAGTAAGTGGATCCGCGAGGTATTAGAGCTTTTTTCTACCCTTCATGAATGACTCTACTTGATCTTTTTAAAATTATGAGCACATTTTTCTGCCAGACTCTGGCCTCTCTCTATCTTTTTTTTTTTGGAGAGGCTCTTTTTATAAAAACTATTTATAAAGAATAAATAAGAAAACATATTATTATGTCAGTTTTCGTTGAGTGGGTGAAAAGAAAAGAGGATCTCCAGAACTTAGTTGGAAGTAACCGCAATTATTTAAAAAAATCATATTTGACTTTTATTAGGAAATGGTGAGATATTTAACTTTCTTCTGGAAGATTTGCTGATAACAAAAAAAAAAAAAGAACTACTGAAGTGACACAAAATGTACGACTCCCCACAATCCCAAAAAAAAGGAAAAAAATAAAAACAACAATTCTGAGAGAATTATAAGCGAAATTTATGAATACTATTCCTACTATATTTAATTACATTTATTAGCTCAACTAGTCGAATTAATGGGATATCACTATTTAGTTATACTCATACATTATACACGGAAAATCCTAATTAGTTACAACACTTCATTAAATTAGGAAAATCCTAATTAGTTACAAGACTTCACTAAATTAGGAGTAAATTAATTCATACAAAAAAAGATCAGTTTATATAAAAAAGAATGAGCTGACATTTGTTACTCTGTGGAAGCACACGAAATGTCATTGCATCCGAATCATCATTACATTCCTAAGCTCATTATGTTATCGCTCACCTCTTAATAAAATATATATTATTCAATATACTGAATGAAAAATAGCTTGCAACTGTTAACTAAAATCATAGGAATGGGAGTATTTTTTAGGCAAGAAAAGTAATTTAATTTAATTAGATATTGTCCAAAGTTATAACTTATCGTTACCAAGGGGGGCGGGAGTGTGGTTTACAAATTCAACTTTCAAAAGAGATTGGTGCTAACTGTAGTAGGGATGGCGGTGGATCTCGGACCGATCTGAACCGCAGATCCAAATCTATTTTTAGGATTTGGATCTTGAAAAATAGGATCCGACGGATCCGGACCGAATCCAGACCATTCTTTTAAAATCCGGATATGGATCTGGATCTCGATTCCTGAGATCCAGATCCGATCCAGATCCGGCCCATGGATCCATATAATATATATGTATATATATTTTTTATTTATATTTATAAGTATATTATATTATTTTTCTTTCTAGTCGAAGTTGGATTAACTAGGTTACGAAATTAGATGGTATGTCAATTATATTAGAAACTTGTATCTTGTATTTGAGGAAATTTTGTATATGAGTGATCTATTTGCTAAGATATGTGTGCTACTTCTTCTATTATTATTGTAATATTATTTATTGTCATGAAAGCAAAAGCAAATTTGTAACTAACATCTTCTTGTATAATAATGATTGTAGAATTTCTAAATAATTATTATAGTGTTATATGTATTTAGATTATTATTATGATGGTGATACGGTGAATTATAGTTGATTTAGGATTTATTTTAGAAGAAAATATGTGGATGCGGGTCTAGACCACGGACCACGTGGATCTTATGGATCGAGTGCGGATCTAATTTTTTGGGCCGATGGATTTGGACGGATTCGGATCCAAGCAAAAATTTCGGATCGAATGCGGACCTAGCAAAATCCGATTCGGATCCGATCCATTGTCATCCTTAGTGCTAAGATCTCAAAGATGAATGGAATAATCGAAGATTCAGAAATTGGATGTTTTCGCTTGACACGTCTTTAATGAATAAAAGTATAATAAATTAAATAATGGATGGGATCATGATGCGTTAGGCTCTTAATGCTCACATTATCAGTCTTAGGTATGTGAATGCCTCTAGCATAGATCTCTAGGCTATGCAACTATTTACAATGAATAATATTTTAAGAGATGTTTATTATTCATGATTGATAATATGTATGATGTACGATTAAATATTTTTATTTTTATCATAATTATTTCTTCTAGCTCTTTTCAACATAATTATGGATCGAACACGCCATTCCAAATCGTAGAATAATGAACATTAGGATATCCTATGTTTCTAATCCATTATAATAAACAATAGAGTAATCTATATTGTGTTTATCTATCTATAGACTAAACTTCAATAGTAGACATCCCTAAATACGCCCTAAAGTCTCCTATAAACACACATTCTAAACACATATTTTTGGGGTGAGTTAATTTATTTTTGTACGTTCTCTCGCACAGGTTTAACTACACATTTCTTGTTCTCTTTCTTCATAAAATGAAATAAAATAATATAGTTAAGATCATTCCGCATGTGAGAATCCCAGGTTGTATTCTAGAAGATCATGAATTTTGTGTGCAATTGTTTTAAGATTATATTTGAAGTTTTAAATGTGAACATTAGACTTGTGTATGGACTAGAGTCGATGGGTCATTAATGTTTCACTCATTTACTATATAAAAGCATTATAAACGATTTACATAATAAATACATCGTAGCGCGTTATTCATCCATGAAATACTCGTTGTATATATTAATTTAAGCGAATGACGAGAAATATTGGGTGCTAAGAAGAGTGTGGTTTACAAGAATAGATACAACGGAAAGAAAAGACAAAAGAGTGTGGTTTAATTTAATACAATTTTAATATGATATCATTTCTATAATTTTAATATGATATGTAAATTAACATCCATATAGAATTTTTTTACGTGCTCTTGAGTACACGGTTGATGATTCTGACTAAATATGTTTTTTTAATACTTTAATGTTCTTTGGATTGATAAATTTCATGTTTTGAAGAAAATAAAATCGTTCTTGAGTACACGGTTGTACACGGTAGAAGTATTATCGTCACATATGTTATTTGTGTTGATTTTATGTTAATAAAGTAATTAATTTAATATTTAGGATCATTTAATAAGTTAAATTTAAACCGCACCTTGAATCAGGTATACGATTACTGCGGCTATACCGTGTACTTATGAGCGCATAAATCGTGCACGGAACTCATCAATACACGGGTTTATATGCGTGCAGCCGTACTGCACGACTGCATGACGACTGCATCTATGTATCTCGTGCATCCTATGTATATATTCATTATCTTTTATATCTTATTGTGCAACAGATGTCTTGGCAACGTTTTATTATACGTCATGGTGGTAGTTGGGACGAGGCGAGTATATAGGCGGTGGCGAGGTTCTCGTATACATGGTCAGAGAATGAGTTTCACGTGCTAATTTGCTAAGAGATTCATGAGCAAGTAGGCAACAATGGTGGATCGATTATATGCTTTTCTATCTGACGAGCGCTAGTGATGGAAGAAGAATAAAAGTATCGTTAAAACCGACAATGATTTGTTGATTGATTGTGGAACAAAAGGATGATCGATTGTGTATGTGATTGAAAAGGGCAAGCGATGCTGACCCACGGGACACACGAGACACCGGTATTATATGGTTCACAACGATCTACGATCTTGCCGAGTCTAATGCAAGATGTCTTGGTTCATTGCTATACGAAGATGAGTGTTGTCTTGAATGAGGAGAAGACGAGCAATGGTGTATTGAGATGAAGAGGAAGACACGAACCGACGAGATATATTTGATTCATTAGCTCACGAATTTGGTGCTTGGATTCGACAACGAGGACATCTTGATAAAATATATCGGACAACGCAACTTCACTTCAAGAACAACGGCATGATGGTGAGGCTTATCTTCTACTTCATGAACCGAGATGATGGTACAAATGCATGAGTTACATGGCGGGTTATTCTACTACTTGATTGTGACGGTTGTTGCCATTAGATTGGGTCAACAATGTGGAGCCCATACTGAGCCAATTGTCGTTGATTCGATATTTAAGACGAAGATGACTTGGCGATAGCGTGGAATTGTACCACTTGGAGAATCATGTAGATGCGTGGTCGATCGGTCGAGTAAAACACGTTTGGGGTATGTTTGCAAGCATGGCAGCGGTTGTCCTTTTAAGTTACGAGCCGTAGTCGGGCAACGATATGGAGAGTAATTAAGTTGAACAACAATCATACTTGTCACTTGGATTTGAATCGCCTTTGCTCCACGACGGTGCTGCTAAGATTGTTGGCAAGTATTTTGCACGGAAATTGGTCGATGAAAGTGTGGCATCTGAAGCCGAAAGAGATGATTGGAGATGCATCGACAATTTGGCATTGAGATGGATTACGACTTTGCTCTCCGAGCAAGAAACGTCGCTATAGAGATGACATATGGCGATTTGAGCGGTCCTATCAATTACTTCCATCATATTTGCATCTGTTGAGAGAATCAAACCCGGGACACTATATGATATTGAGGCGGCTCATGATGGCGAATTTCGATATTTGTTTCTTGCTCTTGGACGGAGTTTGCATGCTTTCAAGCATTACCTACGGCCGATCGTCGTTGTAGGCGGACTCATCTTAAGGGAAAGAACAAAGAAATTTGTTTTGTCGTATACGAAGGATGGAAATGAAGGAATCTTCCGCGCTATTGGGTTAGGTCAGATTGAGGATGAAGAGTCATGGACTTGGTTTTATCTCATTGCGTTAGGTGCATTGGTCATCCCCGATGATCTCTTAGTTGTGTCGATCAACATAAGGGCATCGAAAAATCTGTGGAGTCTGTATCCGAACGTCGCGCATGTGTTGTGCTTTTACCATTTGCAGAAGAATATGGCGCGATTGGGTCGCATGTTTATCTGATTATCAAGTCACCGCATATACTATCGATCGAGAGGATTTCGAGAGATTTTTTCTGCGTGGATGTTCTAAACCGCACCACCATCATCTACTCCATTGGAGCATAGGTGGTCTAGGTTGAAGTGTCTGTCTGACGCTATAGTTTCATGACTTGAATCGCGTGAGAGTTTCAATTTGTGGGCTCGGCGCTCACACGCTTGCTCGTTGCTTGAGACTTTTCGATCTATTACATAGAAATGGTTTGACGACGACGAGCTAGTGCAGCAGCAAAGGTCCGATGAGTTGGTGAAGTAGCCGTCGGCTGCATGCCTCAGTCGAAAGGCGTCGCGGTTGTTCGTTCAACGGCGACACACATGTTTAAAGTCGAAGAGGAAAACACATCATACGTGGTTGATTTGCGAGAATGAGACATGTGAATGTTGTGAGTTCGATTTGGACGAGATCCATTGTTGTCACGTTTGTCTTTGCTATTAGATGCGGTATTTATCTAAACGTCAAGTCCAACTCATATGTTGTGGTTAATTTATTTTGTGATTAATTTCTTTTTTTAAGCGTCTTTGGTTTACAAGTCACCGACTTTGTGGCTCGATATATAGGCGATGCTGTTTTGGCGACTTATTCTTATCGAATTGCATCATATCACATCCGGTGCATGGATTGTACCAGACTCTGTATCGACTTACATTATTCGACCTCCAATCATCACACGTCGGTGGGCGTCCCTAGATTGAGTAGGATGCGATCGGTTGTTGAGGTTCGCTCAAGATCGCGTCGTCAAATATGCACGCGTTGCGGTCGAAGGCCACAACAAGCGCTCATGCACAACATTTATTGCCATTAGTGATGAAACATGTGTGGAAAGGACACGGCATAGGAAAAATGTAGTATTTGTCGAAGTGAAGAGCATACAAAAATTTGTGTCCTCAACGGCCTCGTGAGTAAGGACATTTGTTATATGAAGTGATATTCGTTGTTTTTGGATTTTGTTGAATTATGTTGGATTTTGTTGAATGTTGTTGGATTTTGTTGGATTATGTTGGTTTTTGTTGAATTAGGGGGATTCAGTTGGATTTTGTTGAATTATGTTGGTTTTTGTTGAATTAGGGGGATTCAGTTGGATTGTTGTTGGATTTTGTTGGTTTTTGTTGAATTATGTTGGTTTCAGTTGAATTAGGGGGATTCAGTTGGATTGTTGTTGAATTATGTTGGTTTTTGTTGAATTAGGGGGATTCAGTTGGATTGTTGTTGGATTTTGTTGAATTATGTTGGATTAGGGGATTGATTGGATTCACGGTACAGGCGTGCGGCAGGCGTGTCTGGGCGTGCTGTAAGGTACACGGCCGTGCGATCGATCGCACCGTACTACGGATCATGCACAGTGCGATCGTACGCGATCGTCGCGATGCGATCGTGCCACGGCGTGCCGCGATCGTGCAGGCGTGTGCCACCGTGCGCCGTGTACCCTGTGCACCGTGTGTCCCGTGCTGCGCCCGGCACCGCCATGTGTAGCCTCGTGAATCCAATTGAATCCCTAATCCAACAAAACCAACATAATCCAACAAAAACGGGCGACATAACCTCTAAAATATGGATAAGCCACCTGCACTCGAAGAAATAGCTAACAACAAGCAATAATTTCAAAAGAGGTCACGACCTCCACAACATATACATAGAGGTCACGACCTCCAATAAACACAAACAAAATATCACTAACAACGATAAAAATTCTACAATATCCGTTATAAATACAAAAGTCGAGAAACTAATGAAAGCGAGACAATAGCCATATCCTACGAGCTATCGCTTCGCCGCTGAGTGCAGTATGTAACGGCAGTTGTTATGTAACCTCGAGGCATACACCGATGAGGCGATACATATAGAGGCATGCAAAGACACCGCAACTCAAAGTGATCCTCTGTCTTGCTCATCGCCGGCACCTCCGCGATGTCGGATGCTCATTATGTGGCGTCCTCAATGGATTGTTGTTCCAAAATTCAGCTACCATCATCGATGATGAAAAACCGAATAATGGGCAACATCGGTAGCGTCTCAACGCTGAGAGTCGGGGTTGTCGACGGATGAGTCGTACACCTCAAGAGTCCACGCAGAGATATCGCGACTGTGACCCGGTGATTGCCCCGGCGTTACGGATGGCTAGTATCACGCAACATTGATAATTTTAAAGTTTACATTGATTGGATAGAAAATAATAGAAATGAGGTAATAAATTTACCATATCGGCGCACAACCACGATGCGGTATGCTGCGATATCTCTCCTTGTACCATCGCTATCAAGTCATCGGATACTTGCCATCGTGGATATGTGGTCTTTGATGCCACATTAATGCCCATAGGATCACCTGGATGAAGCCGGGCGAACTCACGAACAAGCGTTTGCTGCATAAATGAATAAATTTAGTCGGGAATAATTTATACCCATATAAAGCTAAAGCTATCTATGTTGGAATAATTTAAGGACATTTCAAACTTACATAAAATCGATCGGTGCTACAACGCATCGAGCCTCATTGATCGTGGGCAATAATACATTGCCGTGACGATGTGGGTTGATTATTTTCCAATGTATATACAAAGTGTACAACTCCATAATCTAACACACATAAAAAAAGAACACCATTAATTGAATTATAAATATATAAATAAAATTTGAATAAATGTTGTAATAAAGTACCTCGCCCGTGAACTCGAGAATCGGGTTGGTGATATGATCGAGCGATTTGAGTCATAACATGCTTGATTAATTAGCCATGACAAAACATCTGCTTTGCACTAAAGATCTCGAAGCCCCTTGGTCGCGCCTGGGGTGCTATACTCTACGGGAGCTGCATGTGGGGTCTCCGATCAGCATCCCACCATCGACGATCCATCACCCTCGTGCACGATGGCTCTCGAGCTGCCGATCTCCGTTGGTGGCGTGGTGGACTCGAAGACCCGATTGTGGTAGCTAGTCTTGGGCCCTCATCGGATCGACCGCCGTAGCGGATCGTCGGTGGCTAATGTGGGGCACCTCCTGATCGACTTGCCGTGAAGCGGATCGTCGGTGGCTAATGTGGGCACCTCCTCTGGATCGACCCTTTTGTGTAGCGGATCGTCGGTGGCTAATGTGAAGCACCTCATCATGGGAGGCGCCGCCTCGGTGACATGCTCTGAATAGCCCGGCGTAGCTCCACGTGCGAGATATAGAGTACGAGATCTACGTCTCGAAGATCGCACCAAGAAATCCGTCAGCCGCCGAACACATGTCGAGCCACCGAGCTTCTGAGGCCCTCTCGAATAAATCGTCCACAATGGCACGACGGACGGTCTCGATCCACAGCGGCAAGAAGCCTCGTCTAGTCGAACACTCTAGCGTGTTCGCAGACACGTGGTCCGGATTTGGCGCCTCCTCATGTCTGACGCTTGATCGCGATCGAGACGCGCCGGTCGGCCGGGCTCAAAACCCGAGATGTATCTCGACAATTGACTTCGGCCGCCGCCACTCGGCGCATGATCGGGACATGCTCTGCGCCACCTTCTGCGGGCACTCTCTCACGCACGAGCACTGCTGTGCGTGCGCGAGCTCGTCATGTGCGCCTCGGCATGCCGTCCATGCACAAACCGAATAGCCATCGGATCGCCTCGTATAGGCTCAAGTAGTATGCCTCGACAACTCGGTCTCGGCGGCTCCGGCCACGATGACATAAGCGTTACAAAAAAACACATACACATTATTGATTATAATGTATTTAATAAATATATAACAAATACTAAACATGAGATTAAAATTATCGCCGTCAAAAATCCGATTATCTTTGGGTCGGGGACTTCATGTAGTCTACATCAAGCATCTCGAATCAGTATCTCATTGTCTCGGCATCCACATCGTCCTAAGTCGGGATGACCTCATCGACCAAATCTGAAGGCCCAAACGGACCATAGAAATGGTACGTCTTCCTCGAAAGCGCCACCTCGCCGGGTGCCTCTTGAGCACATCAATCCGTGACGAGGGACCGGAATGAATATGAGTCCCAGAAAACTACGCCACATATCGAAATCCTCGTGGCCCAAACCCATGGCTCGATGGCTTCCTATCGCTGACAAGGACGATGAGGTAAGCTACTAATATGAAAGCCGCCTTCGTAGTATGCTGCATCATCACCCGGCCGTTGTTTGATTTTAAAATTATAGCTGTTTATTTGACTTAACATTTTATGACAAAATTCCGAAAAACAATTCGTCGGGAAACACATAATAATTAAGAGGCATCCACAGCCATGGGCAGAATGGGTTAATACATCAATTATGGAACTTCTTGTTAAATTAATAAGGGTTAATACATTTTATGGTCCGATTTTTCAGACGAGTTGCTGTGCTACTTCGATGCTCTTATGGTTGCGGCTGTACATTTAAAAATAAAAATAAAAGCTATATATTTAATTGTAGCGAGCAACTAACAATCCAGAGGATGACAACCAGTAATTTGAGTTGGCATAAAAGTTTTGTTAAATTACAGATTTATGAGACTAGAAGACGGCAATAAAAGCAATATTGCGACCTAAAAGCACGTGAAATCGGGTAGGAATATTAGACAAAAATGTATCTTCACTTATTATGAGAAAATGTTGCATAAACATTTATTCGTCTCTAACTTGAACTTTGATGTATCCGAACCTTGTTGAATCATTGCAATTAAGACCTCAATTTTACATATAGTAAATTAAACGCTTCTATTTTTTTCGATTACCAAAATTTGATGTGGCATTCTTCATGCAGTGACGTGGTATTATTTTATATATGTAGTAAATCAAATGCGACGTATCTAAGTATTACCACGTCATTAAATGAAAAATCCCAAATCAAGTTTCAGTAATGAAAAAAATTAGGGATGTCTAATTTGCTACAAATGCAAAAGTGAAGTCTTAATTACAACGGTTGAAAAGTTGTGCCGAAATTGCTATTTAGGTGAGAGTTAACAATTAATCCTAATAATTTTACAGTGCAAATTATAACAATAGAAAAGTTAAGAATGTGAACTGTAGAAACGCCATCTATTTGGTTGCCAACACATTTCTTTCCGAAAAGACCAATATCTGTACGCAGTTTTTGTTGAACTATACACATTGGTAACAAAAGTTTTGTAATGAAATTGCGCACCCATTTCCAACCTATTTACTATGAACTAACATGTTCTGTTTGAATATGTTTCATCTTTGAAAATTTATTGCAGAATGATTCCATTTGAATTGAACAAGCAAATTGCTATTTTTTCTCACGACCACTTAGAAGCAAAGAAGAGCAATTACAGATCAATAAATTAAATAGTTATAAATCTCTTGGATCACAAGAAACATTAAGCCTCTTTTATATATTCATTCTTCAGCATTAATCAAATTTATACAATAAAATTCTGACATTACTGTCTCTATCTTGCAATAAAATAAAACCTCAATAATAATCCACTAATTAATCATGTCTTCGTTGATGATTCCTTCTACAAGGCTTTAATTGGAGGAGACTTTCTCATCATTTCTGTCAAAATTATTCTTCAAACAAAAGTAAAATGTTAAAATATCAAAGAAAATAAAAATAAAGACAGCAACCTGTCAGTAAATTATTTTCTGAAATCCTGCATAAACTATTGCCGTCACCTCGGTTTTTGTGAAGTTGGACCAATGGTGAAGTAACTATGGTCTCTACGCATATTTTATTTCTGGGGTGAAATAAAACAATTGCATGCATTTATGTGTTTCAATGATTGACTGTCACGTTATATCGATTGGTGTGGTTTTTAGATATTCATTAACACTTTATTTAACTTCCTGTAGGTAAAGTCCAACTACTGGTGAATATTTTTAAGAACAGACGAGGTAAAGCTACATAGAAGATTCTATGATTAAATAACAAAAATTCGATATAAATAGTCATTTTCATATAATAATAATAATAATAATAATAATAATAGTAAATAGTCATTCTTACAATTCTATCTTTAAAGAATAATTTATTAATTACACTAAATATATAAAGTGAAAAATATATAATTTTCTAGGCTTTAAACATTATTTCATGTATTATATATTCAATAGAATTGAATTCTTTTGGTTTAAAATATTTTAGCATAAAATACAAATAATAGTATACAGATATATTTAAAAACAACATAGATCTACCTTTAGGACTCACTGCTTCCGAAAGGAAAACCAATTACTAATTTTTTTTAAGTGTTTTCAATAATCAAAACAAGTATAAATATTTAGGATTCATTACTTCTACACTTAACTAAATTAGATAGGTAGTTAACTGATAAATTTGAATTATGTCAGTAGATGTGTTTATCTACTCTAAGTCATAATCACCATGAATAGTTTGAAACATTTATCAGGTTGAATTTTTTTGATACAAACACCCGTTAGACTCGTTTTGGGACCAATAAGTAGGATCACAGAAGTGGTTTGAAAATATAAATGAGTGCACTTAGGCGTAGTTGTTTTGGATACTAGATTTTGGAGTTAAGTTGGTAATGTTATGAAAGAAATGGACTAGATATTAGTTATGGGCCTAATTAATTAATTGTTGGACATTAATTAATTAAGACTAAAGCCCATATAATTTAGAAGGTGGGTGGTTATCTTTTATAATGGAAGTTAATCATTGTGATTAAAAAAACATTATAGAGAACACACAAGAAAACCTCTTCTGATATTCATAGGAGATTATTGGCTTCTCGTTGAATATTGATATCGAGGAATTGTTCCTGCGACTGATTAAAAGACACGTGGATACCATAGTTGTGGAAACGCTCTCGAATGATACATTGGAAGATTGGAAGCTTTACTACTACATTGGAAGCGTTACAAAGACGTAAGTCTTCGATCTTCGTGTTCATAGGGCTCATCGCATGTTTAATTATAGATCTAGATCTGTTCTTGATGTTTTATTCCGCTGCGCATTAGATGTTGTCAAGAACGAATCCTAACAATGGTATCAGAGCTCGGGGCTCGATCTATAATTAATTCGTACTAATTTAATTGTGGATTTTGAAATTTTGGAATTTTGATAATCGATTTTGAAATCGAAATTAATTTTAATTTTGGAAAATCGAAAAGAAAATTGAAATCTGAAATTGGTTTTGAAAATTGGAAAACGAATCTTGTGTTTTGAAATTGATAACGCCGAATCGCTTTTTCACCGAGAGGCCATGACGCATCACCTCCTTTTTGCTACCGGGTCGCGTTTTACAGACGGACGGTTGGCCGACGAGCGCCTCGTGGGTGAAGGCGAAGCGAGCACGGTGATGGACGCTGCGCCGTCGTGGCGCTAAGCGCGGGCGTATGCTGCGATGGGCGTCCGTCGCGCGTTGGGCGTGGGCGTGCGGCGTTGGGCGAGCACGGCACGCGGAATCGCGGCGTTGGCGGGCACGGCGTCGGCGAACTCGGCAGGCGACACGGGAAGGCGGAGCGACGCGCAGCCGTAAACCCTAACGGGTTGTTCGTCCGGCCGTGAGCTGGCTTCGGCGCTTTGGGGGCCGAGGCGTGTTCGGGCAGCGTTAATGCGGTGATGCTAGGGTTTTCACGTGCGGGCTATGAGCTCATTTCGTTGGGCGTGGTTGCGCGGATTACGGGCCGCGTGTTGGGCGCTATCTTACGGTCCTCTGACGTCTGCTGCTGGACCGCTGGCGACGGGCTTTTGGTCATAGATCTTGGCGACCCAAATGGGTCGTTTATTAAAAAAATTGATTTTATTAATTTTGACTTAATAAAATTGAATTTCCAATTACACAAATTAACTTATTAATTGGATTAATAAGTTTTGATTCAATATTATTATTTTCAAATAATAACATTAATTTCAATTTTGTATTAATTTAGAATTAATACAATCTAATTATGTACATGGATTTAATTTATTAATTTAGAATTAATAAATTTAATCACAATTTTAGAAATTAATTTATTAATTAGATTAATAAATTTTAATTATATTATTATTTTGAAATAATAATATAAGGTTTGATTTTATATTAATTTAGAATTAGTATAATTTACTAATGTACATGGATTACTTTATTAATTTAGAATTAATAAATCTAATCATGATTTTGGACATTGATTTATTAATTAGATTAATAAATTTTAACTTTATTATTATTTTTGAAATAATAGTATAAAGTTTGATTTTATATTAATTTAAAATTAATATAATTTGCTTATGTTCATATATTAAAGAATGATTTATTAATTAGATTAATAAATCTCATTTGATTATTATTTTAGAAATAATAATACTAAATGAATATTTATATTAATTTAGAATTAATATAAATGTCTATATCCACTTTTTAATTAGAGAATTAAATTATTAATTAGATTAATGAATTTATTCGTTGAGCCCTATTTGCTGTTGTTCTATGATAAGCATGCTATTTGATTTTATGCTTATATTTTAACTATACTAGTTAGAGACCGCTTTTATGTTTGGGTAGGTGGCGCCCAATACTTGTAGTCCGTGTTACTATGTTTGGGTGGCGGCGCCAATATGTGTGGTCGCGTTTCATGCCCGGTAGGCGGTGCCCAAGAATTGTTTTGGATTTAATATTGGATATTAAATAAACAATTAATATCACATGTTTTATCCCCACTAAATACAAGTCTTGTTTTGAAACAAAACGTGTCGTCCATCATAATTGTTTGAGTCAATAACCTTTTCGACCAAGAGTTTTTCACCGTGTTTACTCCCAAATCTCAAGGCCAGGCTCACCATAGATGTATGGTTAGCATCGTGTGATGGGGTTGACTTGCTTAATTATTTTGAAACGACCAAAGCGATCAAAATAATTAGTGGACACATATTAATTGGATTAATAAACCAAGAGTTGAGAACTGTTGTTGCATTCGGATTCAAACCGACCAAGTGTCATTATTGTGGTCATCACCGCAGAGCTGCATATGATGCACTTAATCGATGCAAAACTCATCGCAATCGCTCGAGGCTTCTCGAGTGATATTATTTGTAGTCATCACCGCAGAGGCTACAATAATATCGACTTGGATCTTGGACCACTAAGATTTATATTTATTATAAATCCGTATATTGCATTTGGGGTGCAATATATGTTAAAATTAGTGGGAGCTAATCAATCTGATAAACCACTTGTTTGATTAGTGATACGATTGTGATCTGTGTTTTCTTTCTTCTAATTTTGTTCTATTTCTTTATTTTCGGTTCAGTTACGATGTCGACTGTGTTATATAAATGTTTGGTGGAAACAAATTTGTTGACTGGGTCAAACTATCTGGATTGGCTACGTTGCCTGCGCTTGGTACTAAGGACGGATAAGATTGAGTATGTCTTGGACAAACCAATCAAGACCATCCACGATGAGCTTTCTTGAGTATGCCTCGTTTGACAAGCTCGCTCATAAGAAGCACATTGGGGATGCTATGTCGGCTCAGGGCATCATGTTGACTTCTATGAGTTTGGAACTACAGAGACAACATGAAAGCATGCTACCTTATGAGATGATTCAACACTTGAAGAGTTTGTTTGCCTCACAGGCACAAACACTGGAGTTTGAGATACTCCAGGATCTCTTTAAGTGCATGCTTCATGATAGGAGCAAGATCTCTGAACATGTATTGAAGATGATAGGATTGATTGAGAGGCTGGCATCGATTGGAACGACTCTGCCAGCTAATGTCTTAACAAACCTGATTTTGCAATCGCTACCTGGTTCGTTTGCGAATTTCATAGTGAATTTCAATATGAACAACACAAAGGTGGGATTGTCTGATCTTCACAACATGTTGAAGACTTATGAGTCCTCTACTTCTGATGACAAATCTGTGCTCATGGTGAGCTCTTCTGCTCAATCTTCCAAAGGGAAGAAAAAGCAAAAAGAAAACAAGAAAAAGACATTAGATGTCTTGAAGCCTAAGAAGAGTGGAGGGGCTCAGAAGAAGCCGACATTGGCAAATGATAAGTGCCTATTCTATCATGAGAAGGGGCACTGGAAGAGAGACTGCCCAAAATTTAAGGCACAAGGTGCAATGGGTGGTAGCTCAGGTATGTTTGTCGTTGAGATGAATATGTCTATAAATAATTCACATTCTTGGGTATTAGATACCGGCTGTGGCTCACACATTTGTAATAATGTGAATGGGCTTAGTGACAGCAGAAAAGTGAATCTTGGGGAGGTCGACCTACGCGTGGGAAATGGAGCAAGAGTTGCTGCTGAACGCGTGGGGACTTACAGATTGGATCTTCCTTCGGGTTATAGACTAGATTTACATGATAGTTATTTCGTTCCTGCTATTTCGAAGAATATTATTTCCATTCCTATGTTAGACATTGAAGGGTTTTCCTTCCATTTGGAAATAGTCGTTGGACTTTTTCTCTTAATGGAGTGTCTTATGGAAATGCCTTTCTTCGAATGGATTATATATGCTTGAATGTGAGCGAGATATTCTCAATGTGCAAAACAAACGACCTAAGCTAAGTAATGAATAATGCTACTTATCTTTGGCATTGTAGACTTGGTCATATCAATGAGAAAAGGATAGCAAGGCGAGAAAATTGGATTATCTCACACCATTTGATTTTGAATCATATGGTACTTGTGAATCTTGTCTCAAATGAAAGATGAATAAGAAACCATTTTCTGGGAAAGGGTTACGTGCCAAAGAATTGCTAGAGTTAATCCACTCAGATGTGTGTGGACCATTTCCAACTCAAGCAAAAGGTGGATATTCGTACTTCATAACTTTCACTGATGATTTTTCAAGATATGGATATGTGTATTTGATGAAACACAAATCCGAGGCTCTTGATAAATTTAAAGAGTTTAAGTTAGAAGTCGAGAAACAACTTGGTAAAAGTATTAAGAATCTTCGATCAGATCGAGGAGGGGAATACTTAAGCCGAGAATTTCTTGATTACTTGAAATCACATGGAATCCGGTCAGACTGGACACCTCCGGGAACACCACAAATGAATGGTGTATCAGAGAAGAAATCGAACTTTTCGATCCATGATGAGTTTCGCTAGTCTCCTTTATTCCTGGGGCCATACCTTACTAACCGCTTTATATTACGAATAGGGTTCCATCTAAATCGATCGAGAAACGTCATATGAACTATGGTGTGGTAAAATGGCAAGTCTTAAACATATCGGACACAGGGTTGTCTGCTTTTGTTAAGAAGATGCAAACTGATAAGTCGGAATCAAAAAGTGAGAAATGTTATTTTGTGGGATATCCAAATGAAACAAAAGGATATGAATTTTATTTACCGGAGATCACAAGGTGATCATATCTAGAATGTGGCGTTTCTTGAAGATGTTTACATCTCCAAGGAACAAGATCTAACTCGGTAGATCTTGAAGCAATTCAAGAACCACAAAACAACACACATGAAGAAGGATTGTTTAATGGTGTAAACAAGAATTCGGTGGGAGTATTTGATGATCTATTGGGAGGAAAATGACTCTTGGAGGCCACCACCATCTCAAGAAGACAATGAGATTCATCATACAAGATGACACAATAGTTGTGCCACATCCACCTCAAGAAAATCATGATGAAATTCTTGAGAATATCCAAAATGTTGATCAGATCAACACGGAGGAACCTACTCACGTTCAAAATGAACGGCTTGAACTCGCAAGAACAACCCAACTCGATAGGCCACAGAGGACTGTCGTGCACCGAAAGATTGAATCTAATGGTTGAGAACCAAGATGATGAAGTCGAATCGGATGATGATGAACCTAAGACCTATAATGAAGCGGTGTCTGGCACCGATTCAAAGATGTGGCTAGAAGCCTTAATATATGAAATGGACTCGATGAATTTCAATCTAGTCTGGGAACTAGTTGATATCTTACCAGATGGGGCTTACCCATGCAGAAGGTAAGATACGAACCTACAAGGATAGGTTGGTGGGAAAGGGTTATAGTCAACGTGAAGGCACTGACTATGACGAGACCTTTTCACCAGTTGCAAAAATCAAGTCCATTAGGATATTACTTGCGATAGCTGCGTACTATAATTTTGATCCGCGTTTCTCAATGGAGAACTAGAAGGTGATGTCTATATGACACAGCCTGAAGGTTTTTGTGTCCAAAGAGAGGCCGAATGCGTATGTAGGCTAAAAGTTCATTTATGGACTTAAGCAAGCATCGAGGAGTTGGAATATTTGTTTTGTGAGCTATCAAATTGTTTGACTTTGTCAAGCAAATGGGACCTATGCGTTTATAGTAAGCGAGAATGAAAGCGTTGTCTACCTAGTCATAATGTCGATGACATTCGATTATGGGAGCGATCGATCCATGATGCAATCCGTGAAAGATTGGTTGTCGTCGAATCCTTTATGGTGAAGGATCTCGGTGAGGCCTCCACATCATTGGGATCAAAATCTATCGGGATGGACCTAATAGATTGTTGGGGCTATGGTGAATGATCGAGCTATCGGTGATTAGGTACACCGATGCTTAGCTTCAAACAAGAACAAGCATGTTCAAAGTCGATATCATCGATTAGAAAATAAATAGAAATGGGCAATGCAAAATTAGAAAGAGTATCCACTGGCGATATCTTAGCTGACCCTTTTACTAAGCTATTGTGAGAGCTTGTGTGTTAGACATGTGGGATGTTGGCTTTGATTCAGTGGGAGTTTAAAGTTTGTATGTTTTAGAAACTCCTTTGTTGAGACGTACTTACTTTTGATCACAATCGAAGATAATGTTTTATCTATGGGTTTTGTACATTTAATGGAATAATTATTTTGATGTTTGTCGTTATTCTCCTATTTGTTCCCTTGAATTATCACTGTCATTTTTGCTGTGAGACATCAATGATATAGTATAATTCTAAAATAACCCTAACCAATGATCATCAAGAATGTGATATTGATGATATGTCATAGGTTAGCATGTGGTCTGCATCACATTCTTAGAGAATGTAGTGGTTCTCGCAACTACGTGATATTTGATATCCGTGATGGACACATGAATACTTTGGAGAGTATTGGTATACCCTACTATTAAATCGTTTGTTAGATGTCTACGATTTCTTAGTGTGTGGAGTATGTAATAGTCCTTAGACTTGAGGTCATTACACATTTTGTTTGTTGAGTGTTGTACTTTGACCAAGGCAACGCTTGCGAGTGGCAAGACACGGCTTGGATTGGGTGCATCATGAGACAAATGAAAATGGTAGTTGAGCCAAGAATGAGATTCATTCCTCGATTAGATTTTCGAGTGAGCACTTATTTTCTCTATATTATTCGACCATAAAGTCATTGGCCAATGCAAGAGATATATTCAATTAAAGTAATTGAATATGATCATATGGGTCTTATAATAAAGATGAGAAAATGGTTGAGCTATTGGGATGACACACATAGCAAAATCCTGTGCTCAATCGAGTGTGTCATGAATGAAAGGATATTACATAAACTTCATGTAAATGTTAGTTTATTGTTTTCCACGTAAACGTCCGTCATATATCGAGTTATTTGCTAACGTAGTCCAAGAGTTTTGTGCGGACTTTGATTAGATCATCGCTCGGTAATGGGGCCTATTGGGTCACACTATTAAGTGTATTGTTAATCGTTCATGGTATATGCATGGTGCACGTATGTTGTCTAATGCTAGTCCAAGTGGGAGATTGAAAGAAATGGACTAGATATTAGTTATGGGCCTAATTAATTAATTGTTGGACATTAATTAATTAAGACTAAAGCCCATATAATTTAGAAGGTGGATGGTTATCTTTTATAATTGAAGTTAATCATTGTGATTAAAAAAAAAACATTACAGAGAATACACACAAGAAAAACCTACCGCAATATTCAATAGGAGATTTTTGGCTTCTCTCGTTGAATATTGATATCGAGGAATTGTTCCCGCGACTGATTAAAAGACACGTGGATACCATAGTTGTGGAAACGCTCTCGAATGATACATTGGAAGATTGGAAGCTTTACTACTACATTGGAAGCGTTACAAACACGTAAGTCTTCGATCTTCGTGTTCATAGGGCTCATCGCATGTTTAATTATAGATCTAGATCTGTTCTTGATGTTTTATTCCGCTGCGCATTAGATGTTGTCAAGAACGAATCCTAACATGTTACACGTTTTAGTTGGTTAAAAGGCATGTTGATGTTGCCTCATTATAAGATGATAAGGAGATGTATTGTTGTTGCTCACAATAAGAGGGTGTTTGGCTAAGCTTATTTTCGAAAGCTTATAAGCTCCAACAACTTATAAGTTGTTTTAAGAACTTATAAGATATGGTGTATTAACAACTTATAAGATGCTAAAGTATTTGGATAACAAGGGTAAACATGGAAATAAGAAAATATATCAGAGTTATTTTTGTAGTTTTATTTTAATTTATAAGATTATGAAAAAATAAGTTGGGTTTTGAAGCTTTTTTTAATAGAGCTTATAAGCTCTTAGAGCTTATTTTGAAAACTTATAAGATCTCTAACAACTTAGAGAGTGTTTGGCTAAGCTTATTTATAAGCTCTAAGAGCTTATAAGATGTTTCAAGAGCTTATAAGACATAATGTTTTAAGAGCTTATAAGTTGTCAAAGTGTTTGAATAATTTAGCTTATAAACTAGAGAAAGAATCGTGAGTTAGAGAGAGAAAATCGCAGTTAGAGCGAAAAAAATTGACGAGATGTGAAGTCGATAGTATATATGTAGATTATAACGAATGATAGTAAGGTTATTTTGGTAAATTCAATGTTACATGCAAGCTTATGAAAAAATAAGTTAGGGTTGAGCTACTTTTTTAAAGAAACTTATAAGTTGTTGGAGTTTATTTTCACAAATTATGTTCGCCAGAACTTATTTTCCAAACACATTGCATGAGTTTATAAGCTCATAAACAATTTTATAAAGCTGTTTTGAAGAGCTTATAAGCTTAGCCAAACATCCTCTTAATTTGTCAAACACATTGATTGAATTATAAACTGTTTTAAAGAGCTTATAAACTCGATGATAAGGAAATATGTTGTTGTTGCCTCACAGTCAGATGATAAGAAAAACCTACTTTTGTGATCACTCCTCAGTGCTCTTCAAGCATGGGAGTACTTTTTTGAACAAGATAGATTGAGGTCTGCCGCAGAGGCCACGTAACCTCAATTGTCCTTTGATGCAGCAATAAGGGTGAGGGGAAGTTTGAATGAGGCTCGAACCTATCCAATTGTCGACAGACATTTTATCTAAATACTCTCATGCTCAAATGATCTGTAATTGAATAGCTCGAATGAATTGATCTGATTAGTATCTCTATGTCAAGAGTCAAATACCCATGTCATAAAAAACATTAAAAGTAAGTGAGGTACACAACATTTTTCTTAACTATTTTCCTTGTGATACCAAAAAGCAGTGGGAAGAGAATGAGACAAGAAAAGACACAAAATTCATTTGACCAAACCAGTAAGAAAGCGCAGCTCCTTTCCCTTCAAATTCATTATTTGATTCTTGACATAATCAAATAAAAGAAAGCAAAGAAAGGCTACTTTCTTTTTTTGTTGTTTCTCCTTTTCGCTCACATAAAACCAAACACCCTTTTTTCACATTTGCAATTAATAATCTTCCATCTCTGTGAGACACAGATAGTAGTTCAACTGATCACGAAGCTGGCATTTCCCCTTTCTCAAAATGGCTTTCTAGGATAAATCTGCAACCACGATTGTGGAGGGCGCATTTCTTTCTTTTCTCTTTAATTTTGGGTTTTTGGGGGGATTTGAGTCAAATACGTTCAATACAGAAACAAAATGCAAACAGGGAGTTCAGGTGAAGTGCGATCGGGTGTTGGGGCAACAGATACTCGAGGGAAACATAGGACAGCTGCTGAATTGAAGAGACTCGAGCAAGAAATTCGTTTCTTGGAGGTATGTGTTTCCTTTGACTTCCACAATTTTGGCGTTTTGATTCAAAAGTTCTGCAAGCTTATGTTATCTGGGAGAAATGATTTCTTAGAGGCCCTATTTGTTTGATTGATGGTGAAAAGGTGATATTTTGATGCTAATAGTGCATTGATATTGAACCTTTTCTTTTGTCGGTCTTTGCTTCTTGTAAGGTTGTACAATACCTGGGAAGAGTAAAATATGGTGCCCTAATTTGTTGGACAGTAGACTTCTGTTGGAATGGGGGAATGAATTGGATTTTCGTTATGTAATTGTCTTTTTGTTGCTTATCTGCTGATTGGGGCTACCGTAGTTCATTGAATTTGGTTTATTTAATTTCTCAGCAACTGGTAATTTTCAGCAAAAAGAAATCCTTGGAATGAAAATTTGGTCTTGTAATTCTCTGCAGTTCAATTAGTTAATAGAATGATAGTTATAACCTCAAGAAGCTTATTGGCTTTCAATTTTGTTATGCTAACACCTAATGGTGATCATAAGTTCTGCAGGAAAAATGTGTGTGTTTTGAGGCAATATCCTCCATTAGTTCTGCAGGAAAAATGCGTTTAGATTTGCTTTGCGTTTTGGTGATCATAAGATGGACGTTGTTGTCTACATTCAAGATTTTAGGTCGAGCTAGATACTAGGAAAATACTTCTTGGATCTCCTTCCAGGAATTGGAGTATGTTTCTTCGATGTGAGTGCTTAAATCTGAAAAAAAAAAAAATCTTCTTGGAACTCTTCTCTCTTAAAGTTTCTTTACTTCTGAAATTAATGTTACCGAGGAGAAAGAGTCTGTTGTTACTGCAACTGTTCAAGATTGATACGCAGGCTACTTTTAAGATCCCTCACCTAATGCATGCTGCGGGTTAGCCTCTATTGTTATGTGATGGGTCATATAAAATGAGAGAAGGAAGTTAGAAAACGAGTTGTTGGGTTGGCAAGGTTTCGATATATTTTTAGATATTCCAGATGTTTGTTAGTAGTTATTCCCTTTTCCAAAAAATAATTCAATGTGTAACATGACTAGGGATTATTCCTCATCGTGATAAGTAGTTGATATGATATATTTTTTACGCCTACCATTTAACTATGGAATAGCTTCAAATATGTTTACGGGAGCTTATCTATAGAAGTTTTATCGATTTATGTTCTGATATGTTTAGAGGTAGGTTGTAAAGTTCTTACCTTGCTAGATCCTATAAGTCCTAATGAAGATAGCCATTACGACTTGTTTGATCCTGCATTTATTTTGCTTAAATACATGGGTGGCAATTTAGTGGATGTCTGCTTGCTTTTTACTTGGCAACCGAAGATTCCAGAACTAGCTCCATCATCTTCAAATGCATAAAATTGGACTTGTAAAAAATTCCCGAAGTTGGCAGAAATGGAGAAGCATGTGAAATTCTGTATGGCAAATAATTGAAGTCTTATGTGTAATATATCGTGGGATTTCAAAATTCCTAGATTTAAGGGAGAGTCTGTGCGTCATAAGAATATTAGAGACCTTGTCAAACTTAGGAGATTCTTGAAATTAATCTCAAATGCTGGTAGCACTGGTAGTCTTTTTTATTCAAGTAGAGAGGGCCAATGATAATTAATCAAATATATGTTTCTTTCCTGTTGCTCCTGCAGCATTTTAGTCCAATAAGCCTTTCTACATTTAGATAATCAAATAATGTTAAAAAAGGCATAGTGCTAGAGTAAATTTGTTATCTATTTTCATTTATAAAATTTTGTTCTTGGAAGTTCTTTTTTTTTTTTTAAAAATAATCTACTACTACAACCATGTACTTCTGTTGAGTATTCAACTTCCAAAAAATAGAATATATCAAAAGGAAGTATTTCCTTACCATAATTGTTGTACAGGAAGAACTGGAACAACTCGAGAAAATGGAGAGCACCTCGGCTGTTTGCAAAGAGTAAGCATAGATCACATGTTTGTTTTATCATGTTATCATCAAATAGCAACTCTCATACAAAAATGTACATATATTACTAGGTTGCTTGTCAAGATCGATTCAACACCGGATCCTTTGCTCCCAAAGTGAGAAGCTTTTGCTTGTTTCCCTTTGTTTCGTTACCCACTCGACTTCTCTTGTTGAGCTCGTTTCTTGTCTGTGCTTTTGTTTCAGGACCACCGGCCCAATAAATCCGAGCTGGGACAGATGGTTCGAACCTCCACATGAGTCTTCAGGCTGCAGGTGCTGGATACTATGAACGTTGCCACAAATCGGGTTCCAAACATAGGTTCGTCTTGTAACAGGCAACGACATCAACACCGGACAGTTTCTTCAATGCAGAGTGATATATTGCCCAGAAAACAGCCATGCCTACCTACTGACTTCGATGTCGGCATAGCATTCAACTTGATAGATGTTTAAAACATGTATGAAACAGACAAAGATGCAATTTTCAACCTCAATTCATTTGCCAAAAGTTTTATTTGATCGAATGATAGCCTCACCTCACTGTATTGGTTTGTCACTATTTATTTCATTCTGTATGTCCAGTTTCTGAACCTTTCGTTTTATTTCTCTTAGCACTGCCTGCCTTGACCTAAGTTTCAATAACAAAAATGCATAAACACGATATACCAAGTAGGGTTGTAAATGAGGTAAGCTACCATTTGGTGAAGCTCTTTAACTAAAGTAATTAAAGTTTGAACTTGACACAAATACAATATGTTAGCAAATCAGCAATTTTGTTTAAGTTAATTAAATTGAAAAAATTAATACAATAACTTGGAACTTGGTACAGCTTTTCTTTACTTTTTTTTTTATAAAAATATATACTAGGAAGGATATTAAATATCTAATTGATTTATATGCTATAATAGGTTGACGAATTTAAGTAAAAAACCATCTTTTTCTTGCAATAAGTAATTTATGTTATGAAATGTGTTTAATATTTATAATTTGATTTTAGAAAGTTCAATGAATAAAATTTGAGTTCAACAAAAGCTTGAGTTTAGCTGACTTGATTGCACCCCTAAAACCAAAACAAGGAGAGGTGTATGGGCACACCTGTCTTTGGTTGTGACTTGTCAATGATTTGATACGCAAAATATCTGTGGAATAATGTAGCCCGAAGGCATTTGGGTTGAACCCGAACTAACAATACCAATCGTTGTTCTTGATACTGTGAAGAGACAGTGCATCTGTTATTTCAGCTCTGTGTGGAAGGAAGCTGCTTAAATAGTCCATCCATCATAATCTTCTTGTTAAAATATGACTTGAAAACGTTGAAGGGAACTCGCGACATATGTTCGTAAGGCGTGTGATGTTAGCTGTTATAGCATACGTCTTTTGAACACAGTGTGTTCTTATTCAATTCTTTCGCTGTTCTTCACGCAAATTATCCACTCCCAAATCTGTAATTTGTACTTCTCATCTCCGAATTAATATAATCTGTTCTCCGGTTCTGCCCGTGGATGTAGCCAACACAACGTTGGTGAACCACATATATCTTCGTGTTGATTTTACGTTTTACAATTCTAATTTCTGTTTATCTTTTGATCTATAATCCTATTCCGTCTCTACAAGTGGTATCAGAGCTTTCGTGTTGCTTTCCGCATTGTTAGATTTCTGTTTCGTTCAAAAGATGTCTGAGTTTAACGTAAAAGTCGACAAGTTCACCGGGAGAAATAGTTTTGGTCTATGGCGGATCAAAATGTGTTCGTTGCTCAAAAACAAAGTTTGTGGGCTCCATTATCGATAAACCGAGAGGAGAAGTTGATGATGTCGAGTGGGATCTTTGCAGGAAAAGGCTCACTCGACTATCATGTTGCGGTCCGTCCGATGACGTGCTCATCAAGTTGCCGATCAAGAAACAACCATCGGTCTCGGAAGAAGTTGGAGAGTTTGTACATGACAAAGTCTTTAACCAACAAGTTGCTTCAAGCAACGTCGTCTTCGTCTGCGTGTGCGAGGAAGGTACATCTCTACGGATCATCTTGATACATTGAATAAGATTTTGTTAGACTTGCGAAATATTGATGTTAAAGTTGATGATGAAGATCTTGCTTTAATTTTGTTGGTATCATTACACTTCATATGAGAATTTTGTTGAGTCCTTTATTACAAGGAAAGATAATTTGTCTCTAGAAGAGGTTTGTCCGCTTCTTCATAGTAGAAGACCGCCGTGTATCCGGTTCGGGTTCTATTACGAAAAATCGGGCATCCGGGTTGAATGTTACGGGTAAAGGGTATAAGAAGTTTGGCAAGAAAAGAAGTCGAACTATAAAATTTCCGAGGTCCTAAACCATGATATTTGCAACTCATCAGAAAGAACTAGGACATTGGAAAATGATTGTCCTAAGAAGAAAGCATCACCAAGAGAAAGGCACCGATACCGGTAGGTCTCAGTAGCTATGGCCGAGAATGACGGAGTTCAAGAAGATCTTGCTCGTTGTCGATGAACTATCACACCACAATGGTGTGTGGGTTCTAGATTCGGGCATCCTATCATATTTGTCCCAGCAGGAGTTGTTTCGACTTATGAGCGGTAGATGGTGGCAATGTTACTATGGCCAACAAAGGTCTGCAAAGTTGTTGGGATTAGCTCAATCGATCGGGACACATGATGGGGTTTTATGCACTTTGAACGACGTCCGACATGTTCCACATATGACGAAGAATCGATATCTCTTAGTCTACTTGATAGCGGGTTTCGGTTTCAGGCGAAGGTGAGTCGTGAATATTTATCGAGTTCAAAGGTGGTTCTCACGGCTTAAAGCGTGGAACCTTATATTTCTTGAGAGGTACTATCGTAAAGGTTACATTTTCATTGCATCATCCGAGGTTCAAAGCAAAGATATGACCGATTGTGGCATATGAGGCTTGGACATATGGGAGAAAGGGATGCAAATTCGTCAAGCGGGATTTTCTATCTCGGACATCAAGTGCGAATCTTGAATTCGCGAACATTGCGTCTTTGGGAAGCTCCACCGCACCAAATTTCCAAGAAGGGTGTTCATCGCACGAGGGATTCTTGATTACATCCATATGGATTGTTGGGGTCCGTCTCGAGTTGAATCTATTGGAGAGATACTTTGTATCTATGATTGATGATTACTCAAGAATGACTTGAGTGATTATGATGAAACATAAGAGTGAAGCTTTCAAGCGGTTCAAGCAGTGGAAGGTCTTGGTAGAGAATCAGACCGGAAAGAAAATCAAGAGACTCCTAACTGATAATGGTTTGTAATTCTATTCAGGTGAGTTCAACGAGTTCTGCAGGGATGAGGGCATTGCTCGTCATCACACCATCAGAGATACACCGCAGAAGAATGGTGTGGCGTAACGTATGAATCGAGACATCGTTGGAGAGCGAGATGCATGCTCTCTAATGCCGGTTTAGCAAGAAGGTTTTGGCAGAGGTCAAAGACGGCGTGCTATCCGATCAACCGTGGCCTCACACCGGCATCGATCGCAAGACACCCTATGAGGTATGGTCTGTAAACCCGCAGTTATCTTGTGTTAAAAGTTTTGGTTCTACATGTATTATCATGTAAATGAGGGAAATTAGAACCACGTGCTAAGAAGGGTATATTTGTGGGTACGGATGGAGTTAAGGGTTATAGAATTTGGTCATCTTCCGAGAGTCGAGTCATCCGAGTCGAAATGTTGTATTTGATGAAAATTCTATGCTTAATCCCACCGCTGCTTCTTGTTGTGAAAATTATAGTAGTGTTGATAAGCGGTGGAGCTACAAGTTACTCCCGATGTGAGTAAATTACAACCCAAGGTGGAGATGATCATCAACATACTACCACTACAGAGAGCGATGGTTCGATGCCCATTCAAATGTCGAAACTAGCTCAGACGTCCATCCGGATGCTCGACAAACGAGCATAGCATTCACAGGGCCGAGAATCGGCGTGAAACCTCCTTCGAGGTGTCGGTTTGAGGATATGGTGACTTAGGCCTTACAAGTCGTGATGAGGTGGAAGAGACGAACCATCTCCAAACGAGCCATCCACATATAAAGAAGTTGTTTGGGTAGTGAGTCCGCTAAATGGCTCACCGCAATGGGAGAAGAAATGGAATCATTGGCGAAGAATATGACTTGGGAGCTGGTCAAAAGGCCTAAGGGGAGAAGAATTGTCACTTGCAAATGGATTTTCAAGAAGAAAGAATGAACCACACCGAGGTATCCGATCTGAGGCTCGACTAGTTGCAAGAGGGTTCACACAGAAGGAGGGGGTTGACTATAGTGAGATATTTTCACCAGTGGTCAGACATACTTCCATCAGGGTGTTACTAGCAATGGTGGCACATCAGAATCTGGAACTTGAGCAACTGGATGTGAAGACAGCCTTTCTACATGGAATTCTGGAAGATGATATTTATATGACTCAGCCAGAGGGATTTCATATTCCGGGAAAGGAAGACTATGTTTGCAAGTTGAAGAAGTCCTTATATGGACTAAAGTAGTCTCCAAGGCAATGGTACAAGAGGTTTGACAGCTATATGCTCCAAATGGTTACAACAGAGTCCAGTATGATTGTCTTGTGTTTATCATAGCAAAGTCGATGATGGTTCCATGATCTATCCGGTTCAGACGTGGATGATATGCTCGTAGCTGTAAAGTCTAAATCTGATATACAAAAGCTGAAGGACTTACTCAGTGCTAAATTTGACATGAAGGATCTGGGTGCAGCTAAGAAAATTCTGGGTATGGAGATCTATAGGGAAAGAGAGCAGAGGAAGCTTTTCTTGTCATTGAAGAGCTACATTCGTAAGATATTGTCAAAATTTGGCATGTCTACCGCCAAGCCTATTGATACTCGAGTCGAGAAATATTCATTTATCCTCGAATATGCACCAAAATCGAGGTGAAAATGAGTACATGTCTCGAGTCCCGTACTCTAATGCAAGAGGGAGTTTGATGTACGCCATGGTCCGCATACTAGACCGGATCTTGCACATGCCGTTAGTGTTGTCGCAAGTTCATGAGTCAACCCGAAAAGAACATCGGCGGTGTGAAGAGGATCTTCCAGTACAGAGAGGTACATCGATGTCGGTCTCATCTATGGAGGTAATGTTCATTGTACTTTGACTGACTATTCTGATTACGATTATCTTTGCGATGTGACGATGGGAGGTCTATGACCGTATATGTTTTCACTTTTGGGGTTCTCGTTATTAGTTGGAAAGCAACTTTGCGGCTGCGCTTACTTTGTCAACCATCGGGCGAGTATATGGCATCGATGTAAGCTACCAGGAGGAATCGCTAAAAGGGTTAGTCGCTGATCCGGTTCTACATCATGATCAGCTCTCGTTTTACGTGATAGCTTGAGTGCTATCCGCTTAGCTGGATCGTCCATCACGAGGGACCAAGCATGTTGATGTGGGTATCATTTTACGAGAGAAGAAAAGAGAATCCGGGTGATGAAGGTGGAGTGCTGCGATAATCCCGCTAAACGTCACAACTGTTAGTTGCCCAACTGCTTCGACATTGTTGGATTTGTATCTTGAAAGCGCTTTGGTTGAGCTTGTATACATGTTTCTGTTACAACTATTAAAATCTCCTATCTGAATTGAATACTTGATCGCATATATCGTGTCCCCTTATCTCATATATAAGTTAGATCATACGGTGTGTAGAAGATCACGATGATGCGTATGATTGGTCAAGCAATGAGATATAAAAGTTTCACACCGAGATGACTTGAGGACGAGTTGTCGATAGTCATGCGGTATAGATAAAGTGACTTGACTTGGTTGCTTGTCTACGCCGGGTGCGTCTCGACGTATTGAAGGATCACAGTGAGATGTGTTCTTCATCGACCGACGTGAAGAACCAAGATCTCGGTGACTTACGATGATCTAAACCTCGATAAGGTATTAGGTGAGTATGAGTTGTCGACCATCACTTGACTTGTTATGGGTGAGGGTTATATGTTCTAACCCAAGATTCTCCGCATCTTGGGTGGTGGCGGTCTTGTATGTCATGCTAGTTATCTCAGACGAGTCACCGTATCCGCTTAGAATGATGACGCCCCTTAAGAGCTCAAAGGTTTATTATACTAAACCCCGCAGTTGAGTTAGCTCAAGTACAATAATAAGGTTGAGTGGTACTACTTAAGAATTAAAGCTATTAATTATTTTAAGCGATGAATGCTATAAATAATTAATGGACATTCGATATCTTAAATACGGGATTCAGAATGTCTAAGTGCAAGCCCGACTCAACTTCGTAATAAAGGGGTAAGTCAAGATTCTTTCTCTAGTGGCATGATCGAATGTTTATAAATTAATTTATGTTCGGGTCGAACATAAGATAATTAATTTATTTGAGGCCCATCTTTATTCCTTGCATTTGATCCTGGTGGCCCATCTAGGCCCGTAGCTCCCGATGAAATCGGGCGCCCTATCCTCTAAGGCAAGGATTTGATTCTCTTTATCCTATAAGGATATTATTATATTTATGGGATATGCATGGATCCTTTCCTTATGGGATTATGGTAATGCATTATAAATATAAGGTAAGAGATAGAATCAAGGTTAATCCTAAAATAAGAGAGCATATTTTTCGTGAGCCTCAAGAGTGAGATTCTCGAAAATAGCTAGGGTTTGAGGGTGATTTCTTGTAGCATTCTCCATAAATCGTCCTCACTCGACGTTGGAGATTGGGCAACCGGATACGATCCGTAAGATCAAAGCACGAGTCTCGATCCATTCATCCCGCTCATCCACCTCGACGGATCCAAAGGTAAACACGAAAACCCCACGTGTTGCAATTAATTATATAGACGCATGCTAGGTAGATAATCAATGTATGGTGAATTAAATATCCAAGATAGATCCTCGGGCGAGGGCTTAACATATGTTTTCCCTACACTGGTATCGAGCACGGGATCGAATCTTGGCTCGCTGGATTAATTCACGCTTGATTATTACGCGCGCTAATTAATTGTTGGATCCGTTGTTCATCGTGGCTCGTTTTGTTTTTGTCGGATTTGTTTTCACCACGAGAAAATCCGTGGTTAGATTAGATTTATTTTCCGTAAATCTTATCCGTAAAGAAGAACGAAGACGAAAGACGAAGAACGAGACGACGAAGACTCATGGAGAAACCGGACGCACGGCGTGAGCAGTGTGCTCGGCGCCATCGCGCACGCTTCGGCAAAGACATCGGCGGACATGGGCAAAGCGCGGCGGCGAGCCTCGGCCGGGCGCTGGTAGCGCCCGCGCCAGCAGCGTCTCGGCGCTTAAGCGCCCGGCGATCGGGCGGCGGCGGCGCACGGGGTCACAGGCTCGGCGGCCGGGCGTGCGGGGTGCGGCATGCGCTGGCGACGCGGGGCGCGCGACTTGCGCGCGAGCCTCGGCGGCGCTGGCAACAGCGCCAGAAACCTCAATGCGCGCGCAGTGCTCGGCAGCGGCGCGCGCCCGTCTTGTGCTGCAGCGGCAGCGCGTGCGCCAGGCGTCGCGGTGGGGCTCGGTGGTTCTCGGCGGCGCTTACTTGCGATGCGCGCATTCGCGCTGAAACCTCGTGAGCGGCTCGGCGGGCGCGCGCGAGACGGCGACGCGAGGCGCGCGTTTCTCACGCGAGGCCTCGGCGGCGCTCGGCGGCCTCAGCGAGATTCGCGCAGGAACCTCAAAGTCGCCGATTTTTCGGCGGGGTGGGGCGACAACAGCGCATGGGCTGTGCCCTGCGCCCAGCCAGCCTAGTTTCGACCCGCCCGTTTTAGTTCGGGTCGACCCGACCAGTTTCGACCCGCACCGCCACCCGGATCGATTTTTTCGACGGTTCCCGTTTTCGACCTTGCTCACCCGCTCCAATCGCTCCACCTGAATCCAGTTTTGACGAATCCGGTCCGTGCCCGTGCACGCGAGGCCCGTTTTTCAAGTTGAAGATCTGTACTTTGCAATTCTATGTAATAGATTAGGCAGGAAAGTGCAGGTTTCACGAGTGGGCCACGATGAACGTTTTATTTTATTTTTATCGTTCATTGCATGTCGTGGATGTTTATATTATGCAGTAGCATGCTATGTATGTTTAAATTACGTTGACAAACCTTTAAGTGTTTTACGTATTTAAGTGCGCATAGTAAGCATGCTAGGTTTATCGCGTTTATCAAGCATATTTTAGAATTCTGCGAGCATGTTTTACATGTTGAGTTCTATAGACAAGCATGCTAGGATTACGTGATCTGCATGGACAAACCTTTTGAACAAAAAGACTAAGCAAGCAACCCGACATATTAATTTTCAAAATTAAAATGTCAAGACCTCCACTTTTTGATCTCTAAACAAAGTGATACGCACTGTGAGTAAACGTCCACACGCGTGGCTTGCTTGCACTGTTTATCATAAGTTTGTTAGATGAGATTTCTAAATAAAACATTTTAAATCTATTGAGAAGTGGGAGTTTCATGTAAACGCCCACACGCGTGGCTTGCATGTGCGATTTTCATAAGTTCTCTAGAGATAGATATAAAATGAGATAACAAAAGAATTTGAATTGGGCGGTATGGTCCGAGTGAGTATGCCAATTCTAAGAATTCATTTTCTATTTGTTAAAAATGTGGTCATTGCTAGACATCATCTCGAGTACAACTTCCCGAAGTCCCTTCTTGCGATAGTGATGTGGTCAGTGAGGTCCAATCGTTAATTTCATTTGTCATAAGGTTAAGTTGACATGGATTGAAATTAAACGACTAAAAGGTATATTTTAGTCCGGTCGGGGGTTCATGTAAACGCCCACACGCGTGGCTTGCATGTGGGATTCCTTGGGCAATTGGAGGTTTTAATTAATATTGTTTTATCAAAAGGTTACAATATTATTATTACAATTTTGTGCGATCGTATGCTTATGTGTTTTACATTATCTTTTCGATATGTCTCTTACAATCGATTATCAATATGCTCGCACAAAATCCTTTATCCGATCCAAATTTTATCGAGTGGAAACGAAACATGGAGTATGTTCTTATCGTTTGAAGAACACATGTTTGTTCTCACTATCCTAAACCCGATGCCCTTCATCGACGATCGACTAATGAAAGCCGAGAGTCAAGCGGACTTTGGAATAAGTCAAACAATATGGCTAAATGCTATATGATGACTACTATGTCCAAAGGCTTGCACCGCAAAGATCGATCGATGGTGACGCGATCGATATTTGGTCAAGTCTCGAGAGTAAGTTTGGGCAATCGGATCGACGATCCGCCCACACAATAAGAGAAATCTTGGCGTGTAAGATGGAAGAAGGAAGTTCGGTCCATGAACATGTCTCCCACACGACTCATCTCATGGATAGTCTTGATCGGTTGGGAGGAGGTATTGACACGAAGCCAAGGTCGATATCATCCTCAATACACCGCCCAAGTCTTTTGAGAACTTTCAGAATGCGATCATGAGCAAGACCGAGTTTACACTTAGTCAGTTGCTTAATGATCTCGTGGCTGCGGAAGGAGTTATGGGAAAAGGAGCACATGCTCTTGCTAGCACATCTAAGGGCCCAAAATTTCCGTTGCAAAATGGGAAAAGAAAAAGGGGCACCAAAGGTGGTAGAGGCAAGGAAAATAGTGGGAGTAATGGGAGCAAGAACATGGTCGCCACCGGAGGCTTGAAGAAGCAAGGAGAAGGCAAGTGCTTCAAATGCGGCAAGACCGGGCATTGGAGGCTAAGTGCCCTATGCTCAAGACTCAAGGTACGCCGTTTGCTTTAGTAACGGAAACATGTTTAGCTACTTGTTCTACCCATTCTTGGGTAGTAGACACGAGTGCAAATGATCATGTTTGTTACACCTGCAGGGTTCCCGCGACAAGGAGCTAGCTAATGGCGAGATAACGATCTCCATGGGCAACGCGAAAGTCGAGGCGTTGCGGTTGGAGATGTTTCTTTGTGTTTTGGAACAACAGCTTTAGTTTTGAAAGACGTTTTATATGTGCGGATTTTCGTGGAACCTTGTTTCGCTTTCAAATTATTTACTCATGGATATTCGTTATTTTTGATAGTGGTGTTTCTATCATAAGAAATGACGGTTATCTCGTGTTGCACGTTATATAATTCGCTTTATACTATTTCGCAAAACATAATACCTATAACTATGTTGCATCTTCATCAAACCCTAAAAGAGAAAGTTTTCTTAGAAGATGACAATACTTTTCTCTCGGCATCTTAGATTAGGTCACATCAATCTAAATAGGATCCAAAGACCGGCTAAGAATGGGCGTTGGGTAATCTCACGGTTACTCCGCTCCCATCTGCGAATCCCATAGAAGGTAAGATGTCGACCGCACCTTCAAAGCGAAGGGTTATAGAGCCAAAGAAATGTTAGAGCTAGTCCATTCGACTGTGGGACCAATGTCCACACAAGCTCGTGGAGGGTATGCAGTATTTTGTCACTTTCATCGACGATTACTCAAGGTACGGATACATATACCGCTTCACCGCAAGTCCGAATGTTTTGAGAAATTCAAAGAGTTCAAGGCGGAAGTGGAGACGAAGCTTGGTAAGAGTATCAAGTCATCGCGCTTACGATCGCGGTGGCGAATACCTCGATAACGAGTTTATGGACTATCTAGTGAAGTGTGGGATTGCATCCCAACAAGACTTCACCGGCACACCACACAAAATGGTGTGTCGAGCGAAGAAATAGGACTCTTTTGGAAATGGTTAGATCAATGATGAGTTATGCAACATTGCCTTTTTTCGTTACGGGGTATGCCTTAGAAACAACGGCATACTTGCTAAATCTAGTACCATCCAAGTCACCGAAAAGACCCCTTCGAGTTGTGGTTTGGGCGCAAGCCGCTTTAAACCACATAAGGATATGGGCGATCCGGACACGTCTTTGAACAAGAAGGTCGACAAGTTGGAGGCTAGATCCGACACAAGGCGTCGTTTATTGGCTATCCTAGAGGAACGAAATGTGGTTTATTCTATAGTCCCAAGGATCGGAAGGTCATTATTAGCACTAATGCTCGATTCTTAGAAGAGGACTACATGAAAATCATAAATCAAAGTTGAAATCATTCTTCAAGAATTAGAAGATGATCGTATTCCACCACCGATTAGGCCAAAGGTACGAGATGTCGAGTCTAGTGGGAAGGATCGACACCAAATACTTCAAGAAATTGAAGTGGGTCGAGTTCCACTGGAGATACCGACCGTACATGCTGGTACCTACCCAGCAAGTTGTGCAAGATAGAGAACCACAAGTTTCTGCACCCACCGTTGCCATAGTGCCTGTAGAACCTCGTCGTAGTGGGAGGGTTGTTCGTCAACCCGAGCGATTTATGTTCGTGGGACAATCTTCGGATATAGTCGGAAACGAACAGGCAATAATCGACCCATGGACATACTGGGAGGCGTCTGAGACATTGATGCAAGATCATGGCACACCGCTATGGACTTAGAAATGGAGTCCATAACGGCTATGGATGTATATGAAAAGACACCTCTACCAGATGGCAAGGAAGCCGTAGGTAGTAAGTGGATATACAAAAGGAAGAGAGATTCCGATGGAGAGGTTTCGCTTTACGGCCGTGGCATGGCGAAAGGGTACACTCAGATTGAGGGCATCGATTTCGATGAGACCTTTTCGCCGTAGCAATGCTCAAGTCCATCGAATTCTTCGGCCATAGCACCACTCAACCCAGAGGTTTGGCAAATGGATGTTAAAACCGCTTTTCTAAACGGTTACCTTGAGGAAGGTAGAGACATCTATATGCAGCAACCCGAAGGTTATGTGGTAAAGGGTGAAGAGCATCTAGTATGGAAGCTTAAGAAGTCCATTTATGGACTTAAGCAGGCCTCCGATCATGGAACTTACGCTTTGACGAGGTGGTAAAGTCCTATGGATTTACCCAGTTGCCTAGCGAGAGTTGTGTGTATCGGTTAGATGTTAACGGTGATGTGGTATTTCTTGCACTTTATGTAGATGACATTCTTCTAGTTGGCAAAAACGTGAAGCTGTTATCAGACGTAAAGAGTTGGTTATCCGATCAGTTTCAAATGAAAGACTTAGGAGATGCAGCGTACATTCTTGGGATCAAGGTTTACCGAGATCGCAAGAAGAAAATGTTGAGCTTATCTCAGGCGTCTTACATTGATACTGTGATTACTCGTTTTAGTATGCAGACCGCCAAGAAAGGATTGCTACCTTTCAGACATGGCGTTCCTTTATCTAAGACGCAGTCACCTATGACTGCAAAGGAGATAGAGGAAATGAGACAAGTTCCTTACGCTTCCGCCGTAGGAAGTCTCATGTACGCAATGCTATGCACGAGGCCCGATATCTGCTATGCGGTAGGCATAGTAGCTAGATATCAGTCTAACCCTGGACAAGCTCATTGGATCGCGAAGAAGCATATACTCAGCACCGAAAAGGACTCGAGATTATAGGCTAGTTTACCATGCGATAGTCTAATGCCTTTGGGTTATCTGCACTGGATTTCCATCTTGACCGTGATGAGAAAAAGTCTACCTCGGGCTATGTGTTTACCTTGGGAGGTGGAGCCGTATCCTGGCAAGTGAGTGCAAAGCGGCGATGCATTGCGGACTCTACCATGGAAGCGAATATGTAGCCGCCTTGAGGCTTCTAAAGAGGCAGATGGTTCAAGAACTACCTCATGGATCTAGATGTGGTACTGGTTTGCCCAAGAGTATCATAGTTTCTTCGTGATAACTCAGTGCGATGGCAAACTCGAAGGAACCACGGACCCACAAGGCGACCAAACACATAGAGAAAGTACCATGTCATACGAGAATCGTTAGGCGAGTGGCGTCTTGATTGAGAAGATTGATACGACGGATAACCTAGCGGATCCATTCACGAAGAGCTCGCCGCAAAAGTCTACGACGGACACGTTAGAGGACTTGGATTGCGCTGATGGCACCCACTTAGAAAGGAAACTTTTGTATAAGTGGGAGAAGCAAAGTGATGGTTTTGTTTGTAATAGCTAGTAGAGACACATTGTATACTAAAAGTTTGCTTTAGTATAAGTGGGAGATTGTTGGATTTGTATCTTTGAAAGCGCTTTGGTTGAGCTTGTATACAATGTTTCCTGTTACCACTATTACAATCTCCTATCTGAATTGAATACTTGATTGCATATATCTATGTCCCCTTATCTCATATATAAGTTAGATCATACAGTGTGTAGAAGATCACGATGAGTCCGTATGATTGGTCAAGCTTAATGAGATATAAAAGTTTCACACCGAGATGACTTGAGGACGAGTTGTCGGTATAGTGCGGTATAGATAAGAAGTGACTTGACTTGGTTGCTTGTCTATGCTTTGTACGTCTCGACGTATCAAGGATCACAGATGAGATGTGTTCTTCTATCCGACCGACGTGAAGAACCAAGATCTCGGTGACTTCGATGATCTAAACCTCGATAAGGTATTAGGTGAGTATGAGTTGTCGACCATCACTTTGACTTGTTATGGGTGAGGTTATATGTTCTAACCCAAGATTCTCCGCATCTTGGGTGGTGGCGATCTTGTATGTCACGCTAGTTATCTCAGATCGAGTCACCGTATCCGCTTAGAATGATGACGCCCCTTAAGGAGCTCAAAGGTTTATTGTACTAAACCCCGCAGTTGAGTTAGCTCAAGTACAATAATAAGGTTGAGTGGTACCGCTAAGAATTAAAGCTATTAATTATTTTAAGCAATGTAATGCTATAAATAATTAATGGACGTTCGATATCTTAAATACGGGATTCGTAATGTCTAAGTGCAAGCCCGACTCAACTTCGTAATAAAGGGTAAGTCAAGATTCTTTCTCTAGTGGCATGATCGAATGTTTATAAATTAATTTATGTTCTGGGCTGAACATAAGATAATTAATTTATTTGAGGCCCATCTTTATTCCTTGCATTTGATCCCTGGGCTGGCCCATCTAGGCCCGTAGCTCCTGATGAAATCGGCGCCCCCTATCCCTCTAAGGCAAGGATTTGATTCTCTTTATCCTATAAGGATATTATTATATTTATGGGATATGCATGGATCCTTTCCTTATGGGATTATGGTAATGCATTATAAATATAAGGTAAGAGATAGAATCAAGGTTAATCCTAAAATAAGAGAGCATATTTTTCGTGAGCCTCAAGAGTGAGATTCTCGAAAATAGCTAGGGTTTTGAGGGTGATTTCTTGTAGCATTCTCCATAGATCGTCCTCACTCGACGTTGGAGATTGGGCAACCGGGATACAGTCCAGAAGATCAAAGCACGAGTCTCGATCCATTCATCCCGTTCATCCACCTCGACAGATCCAAAGGTAAACACGAGAAAACCCCTACGTGTTGCAATTAATTATATAGACGCATGCTAGGTAGATAATCAATGTATGGTGAATTAAATATCCAAGATAGATCCTCGGGGCGAGGGCTTAACATATGTTTTCCCTACAGTTTCGACACTGTTTGGACTTGCTAAACGTCATAATCTGTTAGTTGCCCAATGAGAGCAAATCTGAGGCAGAAGGAGAAGTCTGGCTCTCTGGTATTGTAATAATGCGTCTGGAAAAGAGATTTGAGAAGTCTGATCATCTGGCATTGTAATGATGCGTCTGAAGGGAGAATTCAAGTCAAGATGGAGATTGTTAAAATATGACTTGAAAACGTTGAAGGGAACTCGCGACATATGTTCGTGAGGCGTGTGATGTTAGCGGTTATAACATACGTCTTTTGAACACAGTGTATTCTTCTTCAATTCTTCACCGTTCTTCACGCAAATTATCCACTCCCAAAATCTGTAATCTGTACTTCTCATCTCCGAATTAATATAATGCTCTCTGCGGTTACGCGTGGATGTAGCCAACACAACGTTGGTGAACCACGTATATCTTCGTGTTGATTTTACGTTTTACAATTCTTATTTCTGCTTATCTTTTGATCTATAATCCTATTCCGTCTCTACACTTATCCCACACTGAAATAAGATTATTACTTGAATAGGACAAGCTGAACTTGAACTAGGCAAAGAACAATGATTTATAGGGGCAAATAGTTATACAGAAGTCATGGTGAATTTCTCACAAATGGCATTTGTAATTAAGAGTGTATATAGTGTCACACGAGAGATAAATTCTAGTTGAATGTAGCATGTCAGTCACGCATGAGAATAAATATACTGAAAAAACTAAGCTTGTGCTACAATCTAGAGGCTCAACCTATAAAGTATTGATGAAATTAATTTGACTATGAGACGTTTTGGTGATAAATACCCTCGATGCATCAGTAGATTTAAATGAGTTTCTTCTATTGTGAATATTGAATAATTATGATATCATTTAATTGGTATAATACACGTAATACAATAATAGGAAATACATTGGGTTAGCTTGAAATTCGAATATAATATGTGCCAATCATGAAGATTAAAAAATTTGGAGGACTTAAAAGGCATTTCATTCTTCTGGATGGACTGATGAATTTTTCAAAATTGTTTTGTTGCTTAACTCAGCACCAATTTTTCAGCCCAGCCAATCATAATCGTATCTGTCTTCTTTACCTTAATAATAGAACACACATGCAAAAACATTCTCTTATTGTCTAGTGTTGTGGTGCTCTTGTAGAGATGATATAGTATTAGAGTAGGTCATACTTTTGAATTTGCAAATCTATTACCATACAATTCTTTCGGTACCTAAATGAGGATCATTGTCATTAATTCAAAGTAGAAATACATATATAAAAAGGATTTTATTTTATTTTAAGCTACGTAAGCTCAATTTTTTTCATAAAAACTATGTGAAAACCATTTTGAGTTTATGTGGCATTAAAAGTTCATTTTACACATGTATTTCAATATCATATGTAAACATAGTACCAGAATGGTAGATTTGTATATAGTTCTCTAATTTGCATATTAATTAATTAAAATGATAATTTTAATAGAATTTCTAAAAAAATAAAATCTGATTATATTTAGCCTTTAAATTTTACTAAAAGGAATTATTGAGAAACAACCCAAACGAGTAATTTGTGGAGGACACTTCTTTAATAACAAACAATGGAGCCGTTATGTGCGTGTGTTGGTCTAGTGGTAGAGTGGTTAATGTTTGAGGCCAAAAGTTTCGGATTCGAGTTTACCGTGACGCGGCCTTTAAATTTCTGTATTAAATTGAAAAAAAAAAATGGAGCCGTCGAAATATTCCCAACGCATAATTAATAAATCAACATCACAGAGCCACGAATTCTCTAATTCCAGTCTTACCTGCATGATGAAGTCCACGTGTTCCCTTTGCCACCTTGACATGCAACACAACACACACACACACAAACACTTCAGTCATATCTATTTTCTCTCATTACAAATTACAAGCACTAAACCGGTATCCTTCACCCTCACGTAGTGAAACAAAAAATGTCTACAATTTTTGGTTCAATCTCATCAAATTTCTTCAAGAAAAGCATCCCACTCTATGCTTCAATCTCAATGAACCCTCTACAATTCCATACAATTCCCAAGCAAGCTTGTTCTTTACCTTCATTCCGGGTGGCCCATGACCCAACATACGTACCCGGAAGTTCACCGCCGGAGATTCCCACGGCGCCGCCGACACACATCCCGGCCTCCCGCCGGAGGTGCCACGTCGGCACAACGTTCCCGATTTTGATCCAATCCCTCCGGAGAAGCCCATACCCCCACCGCCGACGGTGCCCAGTCCGGAATTTCCTGGCCCACCGGACCCCATCCCCCCAAAGCCAGAAGCACCACCGCCCACTCCTGGGGAACCCGAGGTGGTTCCCCCTCATGTGCCCGAAATTATACCCCCTAAGCCGCCGGATCCCAGCCCACCACATCCGACTCAGCCGGATATTCCAACTCCCCTCATGGGCTCATATGGGCTTGTTTTTTACTAACGAAAAATAGTGTAGTTTGATATGTTTATTAATAAGTTTCGATCTGTGTATACCTAAATGGCGAATACATAGTAAATTTCATGTTTGCAATGGATTTCGTTGGGAGAATTTAGGTTTTGTAAATCACGAATAATTAGTTCCTAAAAATTACCAATAATTACGACAATCAATGCGTTGGTTGAAGATGCTGGGCTTAAGTTTAATTTGCATCAGCAATTTTAATTATCAAATTCCTCAAAATTTTGTGGTTAAGAAAATCAAATATAAAGAAAATTCGAGAAAGACGAAGTCGGTGGTTTACATGTGATATACGAAAGCAACTTGGCGTGACAGTGTGACACATGAGGCATCTGTCCTTTGCTTTATAACGAGTGTAAGGGAGATTTTGTTTTTTCAACCAATGATGGTCAGATAAGGGGTGAACCAGTTCTCCAAATTTGATAAACTTGTTCTTTTATCTTTTAATTTTAAATAGTCAGTGAAATAAACAAATGGAATATTGATTTATATTTAATTTATTGAATTAATAATATCACTAATAATTTTAAATTAAAATAAATGTTTAAACCTAAAATAGTAGAGTTAATTTTGATGGAAGGTAGGTAATAATAATTTGTAGAGTATTAGAATTAAGATAAATTTTTAATATTAAAAGAATAAAGTTAATTTTGATGGAAGAAAGATGAGCGGGATATTGACTCATATGTAAACATAGTTCGCGTGTGTTTTATTAAACTATTGGAGTATGTTATGAATTATCATCAGTGTCATTTCTGAAGCTAATCTCAATTTTTATTTCACCCTCATCCTTAATTGCTAAAAAGACCAACTCGTTTCTGAAACCAATATCAATTTCACCCTCATCCTTAATAGTTAATTCTTACAAGGTCAAGGTTCCTCGTTACTAAATAATGAATTACCAAGAAATATCAATATATACGAGTTCGTTATTAAATATTATTCATTCAACCTGTGATGTGAATCATGGAAAGTTTTCTGAAATTTGTTGTTTAATGTGTACAAAATTACCAAATGATAAGAAATTTTTAAACACAAAACCTTCTGTACATAAAATGTAAAAGGACAAACATTTAATTTGTGATTAAGAAAAGTACTATTTACATTAATTAATATATATCATTTGCTTAATTATTATTTATATTGAAATTAATATTATATATTACTTACAATGAAAAAAATATATGAAAATTCGTATATACAGACGGATATATAAAAGATCACTTCATTTTCAAATAATTTTGTGTTTGACCTTTTTGTCCGCTTCCTCCCGACGTAGCTTCCACTGCCGACGCAGAGAGAGACGAAAAAAGAAAAAGAAAAGTGAGACCTTTATTCATTTATTTGATTTATCACACCCGTACGCCTCTCATTTTGGGGTTATATTTGTCATTTCTGTTAAAAAATTATTGATCACCGTTAATCTGCTTTTCATGTAGTTGTATGTGTCCTGCATGACATGTCAATAAGTGAAGAAAAATAATTTATGTTTTCTTAGCCAAAAAAGGAAAAATAAAATTTACATAATATCTTGACTAGTTCTTACTAACAAGATAGACAAAATTCCCTTGAAACGTTGTCTCAAGCTTAATCTGTTTTTGACTGACCAATTACTCTCAATCACTCCTCGAGTCTCGACTCCTTGACAATGGATTATCTACTAAACAGCTTAATTTAAGTCCTTAATGTGGTGGAATCTGATAAAAGGGAAATCGGAAAAAAAAAGGAAAAAAAAGATAAATTGCAAAATAAAAAAAGAGGTCTTAAATAGTGGCCGTGGTGGCCGTGGTGGTTAAGTGGCCGTGGTTATGGTTGTGTTTGGATGAGGAAGTTGAGAAGAAAAATACATATGAGGGTTTCTTGGTAAATTAATGAGAAGAAGAAGAAACTTTTAATTTTCTCTTTTAACTATTCAAGTTAATTGTTGGAAATAATAGAATATTTACTCAATTTTGTAATTTCTATATAACTTTTAAAATATTTTAATTATATTATTATATTTTTCATTACACCATTCCCAATCTCTTTCAGTAAATTTTGTTTGATGCTTACTCAAAACGATATTGTTATTTGGATAAAATGATATTATTTTATTAATGTAAAATTAGATATGTTACAATTTCAACAAATTAAAAGATGAAATGTAATTGCAACATTTTAAATTTATGGGAGAAATATAATTTTGAATTATATTATTTTATTTCCAATAATTAAGTTTTTTTATTTACATATAGCTTAGTAATTATTTAGTGCATCATCGTTATGGCTTCAAAAGGAAATTACCAACTCAAACAATCTCACTTGAATAACAACAAATTAGAAACTAACGTGCGTTGTATACAACTCCCGACGAATTTCACAAATTCCGATATAATTTATGTCAAAACTGTGTGAATCTATACGTGTGTGTATATATATATAGCACCAGAATAATCAAAAGCCTTCAGAAACACGACTACTTTGTCGAGGTGAAGATTTTCGTAGGCAAACTTGTCTACACGACTTCAAAATACAGTTCTCTCCAATTCAACCTAAAATCGTGCTGCGTACTTCACTCATCGTAAAGCATGAACGCACGGGAATAGGCAGTTATTTTCCGTTGATCCTGCAACTTTTTCAAAACTGAAGCCTGGCATCTAAAACCTTCCTTCAATCCCACGAATTTTTTTTCCAATTCCCCCAAAAAGGTCGAGAAACGAGTCCCATCTCCTTCAACATAGTGACAAAATTTCACTCCAAATCAACATAAATTTCAACAGCTCCGAAAATGGCCACTCACTTCCACCCAACTCACTCACGCGCCGCCGCCGCGCTCCTTCCACGGAGTGCAGCAACCCCTTTTTTCGTCTTCCCTGAGCAAACACTTTCATGGCGCTCCCGCTCCGGACATATTTTGGGCAATCAAAACGGTGGGATGAGCATTCCGAGAATTGGAAGAGTTTCAAGAATCAAGGCGGCGAATGAGGGTGGAGATTCGTACTTGGACATGTGGAAGAAGGCGAAGGAGCGAGAGAGAAACTCGTTGGAGTTTCAGATAATGGCCGATAAATCTGCTGAGAGCGCTGAGAATGGGGGAGAGGAAAACGCAGAGGACTTGGAGAAGAAGAACCGTGAGTTCGAGAAACTTCTAGAGGTTTCGGTGGAGGAGAGGGATAAGGTGCAGAGAATGCAGGTGATCGATCGGGCCGCCGCCGCGATTGCAGCCTCCAGAGCGTTGTTGAAGGACAGCGAGCCTCCGCAACCGGAGCCCGGTGAGGTGGACGTTGTCAGTGGTGGTGAAGAGATGGACGATCCAGATGAGAGTAATTGAATTATGCCCTTCTTTTTTCTTTTCAATTCTTTAAAAAAAAAAACAAGAACTCTGTGAAATGATATTTTATCTGATCTTTTTTAAGAATTATCTTTTTTCGTTTAAGGATGAGAAGACTCTGACAAAGTAGGCATGAGAAATAGCTTGCAGCTTTATTTGTTGTTGGCGTCAAATTTTTCGATTTCATTTCAAGAATGTATTGCTTGCTATATTATTGTAATTGGTGAAACAGATAGCTGGATTCATGCCAAAGACTTTGAGATCATGATATTAGTTAATGGAAGTTGAATTGTTTACTAAAATGTTTGGCGTATTGTTTTAAGTTCACTGAGATAGAGAACGAAAAAGGTTTTCAAGATTTTAGTCTTGAAAAAAGTTAATATATTTTGGAATGTTTATGTATCTACTGTTTTAGCTTTGGGGTGTTGATGTTTGATGAATTTCATCGTCTGAAATGTATACATGCAAATTTGTGCTCTTAGAGTTACTTCGAATGCAGTAACATATCCTGGATGACTCATGTGTCCAAAAATTATTATTACTTGAACCGTTATTTGCCTATTCTGGAAGATAATGGTTTTGAAAGGGGATGCAATAGATATTCATAATCTGTATACCCTCTTAAATCCACTTATCATTTTATTTTTAGGCCAATTGCGGAAAGTTCTCATAGTACTCTTACACTCAACTAGGGGTTCACGACTTTTGTCTCTGCGACAATGTGGTTGTGAATGCTCACTTACACCAGCTTCTGATAATTCAGTATTGATTATAATTGAAAAGAACCGCCATTATAATCTAATTCCATGTGTTTTAAAATGCTTCTTGTTTTATCCTGATCGAAGAACTTAGGTTTAAGTGTGTTAACATACTATGTTTTCTAGCTTCATGATGTCTGTTTCTGTTAATGTCAAATAAATTCAGAAGTGTAAACTGTAAAGGAACTCATATCATGGTAGGCAAGTAAACTGTAAAGGAACTCATATCATGGTAGGCTTGCCTATCTTGTGCTTGTAGTCTGATCTTAGAAGTATTAATCATCTTTGTGCCTTTTAGTTTCCTAGAAAACCTTTTCAGTCCCATGAGCTTTAGCTATAAACCTTGATTGATGTCATCATTTAATGACTTAGATGGATTTGGTTATTAAATTCTTAATAAAATTGTCTTCTCGATCACTACGACGACTTGAAGACTATTTCTGCAGTATAAGCTACTTGTCTTTTGCATTTCTTATGCTTCATAGTTTAATGTCTCAGCAATTGAATGTCGTCATGAATTTGCTCTGATACTTTAACTTGACCAGGAGGAAAACGGCAGCATTTCTGTACCACAATCCAGTAACTCGAGCATCGGAACGCGGGTCCGAGTTTCTGGACTTGGGCACCTCCTCTACAAGAAAATGACGAAGATGAGGCTTTTGGCAACGGTCAGCTAAAGCCAGCTGCACATGCTTCTCTGTTTCCAGCTCAAAGCATCCCTGTACTCGAACAGGAGCGAAGCCAGGAATCTCTGTTGATTCCATTCGAGACTTCAATGCTTCAAAGCCAGAATCTCGTTCCTATACCCCCTCTTCAGTCTCTTGCGGAGGTCGAGAAAAGGGAAGTCACTAGATCCACCGAGGAAAAGACTCATCAGGTGGAAGAAAACAAACTCGGTGTTGATTTTTCAACACATGCAGCTGAAGCAGCTGAGGTGCTGAGTGAAATGAATGAAGCATCCACCCAGGGAGTAAATCCTGATGGAACGAGGTGGTGGAAGGAGACAGGGATAGAACAGAGGCCCGACGGGGTGGTTTGTAAGTGGACGTTGGTGAGGGGCGTTAGTGCCGATAACGGTGTCGAGTGGGAAAACAAATACTGGGAAGCTGCTGACGAGCTTGCTTATAAGGAACTTGGTTCTGAGAAATCTGGACGGGATGCTGCAGGGAATGTGTGGCGTGAATACTGGAGGGAGTCGATGATGGAGGTTAGGCATTTTCTTAACACCCTCTATACGTCCAGTTTCCATCTCTGCTGACATGATTTAGTTAGGAAATATTTATCATTTTCACGAGTTTTTAGTTCAATATCGAAAAAAAAAAACATGTTTCTAATGGCTTCTTTGATTAGTCTGATAAAAGCTAAAAACGACGCAGATTGATGGGTCCGTCCATCTTGAGAAAACAGCAGAAAAGTGGGGGAACAATACTCAAGGGACCGAGTGGCAGGAGAAATGGTGGGAGCACTACGGTGCAGGCCAAGCAGAGAAGTGGGCTCACAAGTGGTGCAGCATCGATCCACACACTCCTTTAGAAGCCGGCCATGCACACGTCTGGCACGAAAGGTACCTAAATGCTGCCACGAAACAACTAAGTGAAACTGAAATGTCACGTATATATATGTAACAATGTATCCGGATGCACGGTGCATCCGTCATGATTAAATTCTGATTGCGATTAATAGACCCTAATTGGGGATTGATGAACCCTAATTGAATTTAATTAGGGTAAACGTACCGTGCATCTAGATGTACACAAGTTTATGCCTTATGTGTATATATATATTGATTATTCTTGTCCATTCCTACTCTCTTCACCTTTTATTATCTCTCATGATAGGTGGGGCGAGAAGTATGATGGACACGGGGGAAGCACGAAATACACGGACAAATGGGCCGAGCGCTTTGAGGGAGACGGGTGGGCGAAATGGGGTGATAAATGGGACGAGAACTTTGATGCGAACAGCGAGGGGGTGAAGCAGGGGGAGAGCTGGTGGGAAGGCAAATATGGAGAGCGTTGGAACCGGACATGGGGTGAAGGTCACAATGGTTCGGGTTGGGTGCACAAATATGGCAAGAGCAGCTGCGGAGAGCATTGGGACACTCACGTCCGACAAGATACATGGTACGAGAGATTTCCACACTACGGTTTCTACCATTGCTTTGAGAACTCAACTCAGCTACGCGACGTTAAGAAGCCATCTGAATGGCCGGAGAAGAGTTGATGCATAAGTCTTAGCTAGTAAGTATATACATACATGATATATAAGAATCATGTGTTGATCAGCTTTTAATAGAGTGGAAGTAGATATTACTAGACCTAAATACTTGCTTTCTTGATTGTTTTTTGCTTAGCAATATATACCTTGGTTTGATATTAGCTTCATTGCTTCTATGTTTGTCTTTGTTCTCACATTCCATGTTGCAAATTTAGTTTGAGCTGATTGTGATACGTTGCTATTAGGGATTGAAATTCATATTATTTTTTTGCATGTTATATTTCGCTTATGTATTTCGTGTCACCAAAATTAACATATAATGTACACAAAAACTTATAATTTTATCGGTGTTTTATAAAGATTGTGTAAAAACTAGTAGCGGATCCAAACATTTTGGTCAGGGGAGTCCAAAAAAATGTCAGAGGTCCAAATAATTATAATTTTATAAATTTATAAAAAGATTTTTACAATTAAAATTAAAAATAAATAACAATTTAATATGAAAAATTGAAATTAGTGCTATATGTTTAAAAGACAATTAATGTGTCAACTGAAACAATCAAAATTGGTATTTTCGATGCAAAAAAAAAAAAACCATTCTTTTCTATGTTTTGCTCTATTGCAATTTTTATGTATTTATTTTAAATATGGTATAGACTATTTTTCACATATTTTGTACCTTTAAATATATATTTTTAATTACTAAATATAAAATTACTATTATAGCCCTGGTAATTGTTTTTAAAAACAGTGGGGCCCAGTCCCCCCCCCCGGTAAAGATTGTATAATTTTGCATGTTATATTTCACTCATGTATTTCGTTTCATCAAGATTGTGTAATTTTATCGGTGTTTTATGAAGATTGACCCGTAAGAAGTCGACAAGGCAAATGCTCGGACCGAGCCATATTTTAATAGCATATTTGTAATTTTAGGTATTTTATAAAGATTGGATCCAAATAATAATATGTTTGATGGATCTTGACCCGTCAGATAGAATGTCTTTGCACAAGACTCCGCTGATATTGTGTTGTCTTTGCACAAGACTCCGCTGATATTGTGTTATGGATTTTAACGGAATAAAATTCAAGATTAGCATAGCATGTGAGATATAAGCAACCTTCATTATGCCAAAGTTACTTTATTGGGTGCTTTAACCTCCATGCATAAGCATGACGAAGATAAGGTCAGACTTACTGTTATTATCATGTAGATTAAATATGATATAGAGATTGTTACTATTGTCAAAAATATTGAATTTTATACTCCTATCTTTATTCATTAGTTGATCATTAATTGAAGGTCATTATATTGAAACAAGAAATTGTAAGCATATTTAATATGGAAAGTGATCAATTGATGGTACCTCTTCTTATTCATATCCACTTTTCATTTTCATTGTATTTATATGGTTAACAACTTAACATTAGAACGGAGAAGGTGCGACAACGAACCATACTTTAGTTATAAGATGTTTCCCTTTCAATTAATAGGTTGAGATTTTGAGTCATTTAAAGGGGTTAACGTATATATGTGTGTGTGCTATTTTAAGAAAATGGAAAAGGTGCGGTCAAGTGTGGTTTACCTATCCCGCGTGGTTTTGCGCTATCATGCAGGATCGTGGGGTTTACTCGGTCTTGTGCAAGGTAGCATGCCGCAGTTCCTCATGATATCAAAAAAAAAAAAGGAAAAGGTGCGGTCATTTTCTTTCGAGTCACGTAAAGCTATTAATTTAAATTATATATAAAACAGATAAATGTTGTCATAATTTTTTTAAAAATAGATATAAAATAATTTTTATCTGATATCAAAATAAATCAAACTAAATTTAAATATATCAAATTTCTAAGCTACTTAAAAAAATTTAAAAATAAATAAGGATTCTATAGTATATCCGAATTTGTAAGCATATATAATTTTATAAAAGAATAGTAATAGATTACTGGGGGGAGAAGAAGTCTCCGGAAAGCTTTCTGAATATATTAGATTTCAAAATCGAATTCGGAAATTGGTCCAAATATTCTAAAATCAATTATTATTATTTTTTAAAGTTATGGGCAACATCCAAGAAAACAACAGCCTCGCACTCTTAATGAAACCTCGGACCAGAATTTTGTATTGAAAATTAGATATTCTCTACCTCCACTAAAAATATGGCATAATTATTTTATTCGAGATTGACAAAAAATTTAGCATTCTTTTCTTTTTGAATCATATAGTTTTTGTAATTCTATCCCACAATTACTCATTATTTATCAAAAAATCACCACATGGCCATACTTAATTCTTATAATTTAACATCAACCATTCATTATCTTACATAATGAGACTATTTCTCCACTCAAATAATGTTAATGAAATTTTATTAAAACATATATAGTTCATCAAATACAACACTTTTGGTGTGATATTATGTTATTCAAAGTTAAGTACGCGTAGGTGAGGAATAAGTAAGCGTTTTCATTAATGATTTATTTGAGTTTCCACAATCACACGTTATGTAGCGTGTTGAATTTCTCCGTATGTTCCAATTATCACGTAGCCTTTTATCAATATTTTCTTTTCATTTTCATGTCTTCTTATTGTACATTTTATTTTGCTATAAACATATATTTTATTTTTGACTGAACTTACAAGTTCGTGTTTCCGTGATATGCTTTTATTAAATATTCATATATAACTTATCATATTATTTATCATTACAGTTCGTATTTACTATCGTATCTTGTCTAAATCTTGCCAATCGTGACATATTGGATAATCACCCCTATGTGTCCTTCAATAGTTCATCTATGTTTTTAATTATCTTAATAACATCGTTGAATAAGAAACGTCTATTAACAATGAGATACTAAATACTCCCTCCGTCCCGGCTGGCTTGGGGCACTTCTTTTGGGCACGGGAATTAAGGAGAGAGTGTTTAGTGTTTAAAGTGTATTGGTAATAAAGTGGTTTATGTGTTAGGTATATATATTTTGTTTTTATTTTATTTTACATTTAAATTTATTTATTTACATAATAAATTTATTTTAAATTATTCTTAATTTAATTAGCATATTAAAATTAATTAATTTTTTAGTTAATTTAATTTAATTTTTAAATTAGCATATTAAAATAAATTAATTTAATCATTTTTTAAATTAAATAAATAAATTAATTTTTAAATAAATAAATAAATTATTTTTTAGTTAAAATTAGCATATTAAAATAAATTACTTTTTTAATTTAAATTAATTTTTAAAATAAATTAATTAATTTTTAAATAAATTAATTAATTAAATTTTTAGTTAAAATTAGCATATTAAAATAAATTATTTTTTAATTTAATTTAATTTTTTAAATTAAATAAATAAATAAAATTTTAAATAAATAAATTAATTAATTTTTTATTTAATTTAATTTTTAATTAAATAAATTAATTAATTTTTAAATAAATAAATAAATTTTTTAAATTAAATAAATAAATAAATTAATTTTTTAGTTAAAAATAGCATATTAACATAAATTAATTTTTTAATTTAATTTAATTTTAAAATTAAATAAATAAATAAAATTTTTAAAATAAATAAATTAATTAATTTTTTAGTTAAAATTAGCATATTAAAATAAATTAATTTAATTTAATTAGCCAATAATCAGCCCAATTAATTAACTGTTAATTGCAATTAAAATCCTTATTTTTCTTAATTATTTCCATTTATAGAAACGACTCAAGTAGTTGGGACGAACTTAAAATGGTATACCTGTTCTCAAGTTGGGACGGAGGAGTATTAGATATAATAAAATTGAGAAGTAAATCGATCGCCTATTGTGCACTATTTAACTAAAAGATATAGATAAATGGGTTAACTATAGAAAATAAAACAATATTTTTTTCAAATTTATAAATTTCACTTGACTTTTAAAATACTGTAACTACACCAACCACTGTTAATAGACATTTTTTCTCAATTACATCAGCCCATAAAATATTCACCTAAGTAACAGCGTAATTTTAATTAGTCTAAAAAGTTTTAATTGCAAAAAAAAATGTAATTACAACGTTTTAATATTGATCTATCGGTTAATTAAAACTAAGAAAATTGATATTGAATACGCTTTAACAATTTCCCAACAATTTATTTTTATCTGACAAAGTAAATGAAGCCTAAGTAGTCAGGGTAAATAATATTATGCAGCATTTAGGTTGGATCTTCTTAAAATTTTGAATGGTCCCACTGAGGTAAACTCGAGCCCTGATTGGACATTTGATTGTATGGGATGATTAGAATTCAATTTTAGAGGCAACACTTTTTATGCTTTCGATTTCCTTTGGAAGATATTCAAAAAATAAATTATTTGGAAGATAAGCATTTATTGTTAAATTTATTAAAGTTGTCGGTTCCTTGTTTCCTATTTCTAGTTTTCAACGGAATAAAATACTTGATATTATTTAGCATGAAGTTTACACGTTAATCCTTTCCTTCTATGAAATCCTTCAAATTCTTCTCTGATTTCACAGATTTATATTGTGGTTAGCGTGTGGATCGATTTGTTTGTGTACAGTATAATAGTCAAGAATTAGCATTTAAAATAATAAATTTAGAAAGTACATCCCTGGAAGTAATATTGTGAAAGTATTTTAAAAACATTAATATTTGTTTATATATTCCTCTTTCTTTATTATTTACATGTTCATTAGTAAATAACATGACCTTTATCTCCCGTGCCATAGAAAAGTTTATGATACACTCTTTCTGAATTCTAATCATACCCATAAAAAATTGAAATTTTCTAATCCACTTTTCTCGAGGAATGCATACGCAACTTAAATCTTGTGATGTCTTCTCTGACTTGTACCTTTAAGACTTCAACTTTTGAGAGGAAATATGGCATCCAAAGAATTATATGGTTGCAATAATAATAATAATAATAATAATAATAATAATAATAATAACTTTTTATTATTTTCTTATTTTTGCCCTTCAAACTCATTCGAAGTGCATTTTGTGAAGTGTTAATGGGTTACCAATGTCGATCAATATCAGAAAATGATTGAAGTAAACTGCTCGAAATAGACTAACATATAATAAGATGACAATCACAATGACACTATAGACAATACCTAACCTTTCAATGCCACTATATTTTCAAGCGGAAGTATTGATAATTAGGATAAAGGTCACTTTCTCAGCATGCGAGTTTTTTCTTATAAATTTTGTATTTTTTATAAGACAAAAACTTGGATGAGCTTCGTCTCACCGTGAACTCACCCTTGTTTTTTGTTAAAATAATTATATATTAATTATGGTAAGTAAAGATAATTAGATTTTATTAATTTATAATTAAATTTATTAATTTATTAATTATAATTTTTAATTCAAAATTAGAATTTATTAATTCATTATTGAGGTTTATTAATTTATAATTAGAGTTTATTAATTCATAATTAGGGTTTATTAATTCACAATTATGATTTATTATTCATAATTAAGGTTTATTATTCAAAATTAGGATTTATTAATTCATGATTAGGATTTATTAATTCAAAATTAAGATATATTAATTCAAAATTATTATTTATTAATTTACAATTAAAATTTATTAAACTAATTAATTTTAATTAGAATTAATTAAAATTAATTAGGATGAGTCTCACACGGGCATGCACAGTAGACCACCCCTTTTTATAATGACTTCTTAGTACTAACTAAATCGACTACAGTGTCTAATCTAGGACTTATTAGATAATGGTTTTGACTTATTAGTATAAATTTTGTATTTTTTATAATGCCGTAAAATCGTTTTGATAATCGAAGAATATGCTCTAAAATTACTAAAATAAAAGTAGTTGTTTTGCTGTAGTTTCCAATAGTCCATATCCTATATATATATATATATATATATATATTTGAAAACGAACTCAATTCATTGGGTACTATTATGTCATTGTCGAAAGTGTGATAGATTTATAAAAAATAAACATACAATGGAATAAAAATTAATATATACCTCTAATTAATATATTTATATAAATTGATGCAATTTTGTTATATACGTTTTCACAAGACCATATAATTAATAGAAACTTTCTCAGAAATTGAGACAGAATTTCCAACCCTTTTTCACTTTGTCAATCTGACTAAGCAGACAGAAAATCTTGAACAATTTCTTGGCACTCTTGACCCTATTAATGTATAATGTAAATACCTAATAAACATATTATAGAAAAAAAATCCCAGTCATGTTTAAAAAATAATAAATAAATAAATAAATATTAAAGATTGAAATAAAAAAAGGAAATCAAACTTGACTATATGGATGCATTAGAATTTACAGGTGTTACACCTCGTCAGCTGAGCCAATGGCGAGCAAAACCGCGTTGACAGCGAAGCACATTTATGTCGTTTTGATGTTGTAAATTGTAATTATTTTTTTAATAATTGTGTTTTGTAATTTTTTTGGAATAAACAGGTTTATTGCAGTTCCCAAAGCTCAAAGCTGTTTATATTAATTATTAATCTGGCTCTTAACCCAAAGTTTAGTTGTGAGAGAGTATGGGTGCTTGGTTGGAATGTTTAATATGGTGGCATCAAAAAGAGTGTTTATAAGTAAGTTTAGCTGTTTATATAATTTTTTAATAAATTAATCCACCGAAAGAACTTAATTAGCTTATTCAGTATAGATCTCATTCCAATTTCCTGATTTCCTACTTTTTAGAGATTTTTTTGTTGTTGCGAGATTATTGATTTATCTTGTTTCTGTGGGTCTTGTTTTACAGTAAAGACTTGTAGTCTAATTCGAGTTATATATGATATTTTAAATTAGATTGCATCACCTAGAACGAATCAATAAAAAAAATTGGTATTATTTTCAATAAATAAGTAAGAAATTGGTATTTTTTTATTGATTAAAATGTTTTGAATTGAATTTGTTTAATCACTCATATTCTTCTTGATTAAAAGGAAAAAAATCTCACATGAGCTTAATTCAGTTGGTTAAGACTTAACAGATTTAGAAACAATAAAAAATTCATGCATGAGCCTCTTCTTTTATAATTCTCTCGCTCTATATATATATATATATATATCATTTATGATTTTTTTATAAAGTATTTCTAGATACTATTATCTGTTGTGTGCCAAAACTTGAGTGATATGTTTAGTGCAGTTACGGATTTTAACTAATATAAATAGGTTATTGAACTTTATGTTTTTATTGTGATTGGGTCATTTCAATATTCAGTTGTATCGTAATTGAGTCCAACTTTTGTTTAAGTTCAATTACATCATTAAACTTTATATTATGTTATAATTGAGTCAAAATATATCTATTTACAATTAGTCGTTTGAGAAAATAGTAATATAAAAAGAATAAAAGTTCAATCGAACAAAACAAGATTTTGAAAACTTTCAACTAAGTTAAAACAAAACAATTTTCGTAAAAACTAACTTTAAAAAAATTATTACAAATCATTTACTTTTAGTAAAGCTACCTTTACATGCGTCGAGCGAGCTAGTTTATTATATGAAGGATTATGAATTTATGATACTGTAATAATTGCTTAATCATCTTATCCAACAAAACTATTGCTTAAGCATCTATATGATTTTCGAATCAATATTTTAGCTTACGGACTTTGTAATTTTGTGAAACTGAATTAGATACAGTAAGTTAATAAACAGTTCTAATATTATTTTCCTATGTAAAATCATAAAATCATACCCTACCTTGCTAGTTAATTAAATGCAAAATAATCACGAACTTCAGTTATCCATGTATTTAGAAATTAATAATTTTCCAATCTAATTAGATATTTAATGTCTAATACAGAACAATCCAAAAATAAAGAAGTATCATAATTATTAAAATATTAAAACATCAAACCCGGCCGTGGCCGAATAACATCTAATAATCCATCTTTATCCAACAAAATAAACAAGATCTGAGCGACGCTCACGTGCGTGGCACGTGCAAAACAGAAGGCAGATCCTCGTGCAAGAAGCGCAGCGTGGCCTCTGGTTTTGGGAGCAAAATGTACACACGCTTTCCAAATTTATGCAATCTTTCTCTTCTAATTATAATTTCTATCCCACTTGACCTTTTTGAACTCGCATTGTTCCCTACCCATCAAACACTACAGCTGTAAATAAAAATAACTATATATTAATCTCCAGAATATTGGAATTTTACCCCATATTTACTATTATTTCTAGCAATTCACCTGCAAAATCATGTATAATATACACCTTTGACTCCTAAACTGGTATCTAATACAACAATTTGCTCCGACAGCTTTTGGGTCAAAGGAAGTTATTTGTCTTTTGGCTACTATGTTTCTCCTTTTTCTTTTGCTAGTGGTTTGAAAAATTGTACCCATATCTTGTAATTTGGTGTGAGAGATGATACTTTCATTGTAAATATTATTTGTCACAAATTGAAAGGTTAAACATTGCATAAAATAATCAAGCACTCAACAAATTAGATTATATAGTCAAATTATATGTATATATGATATATTTTGGCACGAAAATTCGGGTAGTAATTATTTAAGACGAAATTATTACCATTTCGTGTTTCTATACCATAATACCATAAATAATAGCTGAATGAAAAATACTAATAAATCCTTTTATTGTTACCTTTGTGAGGACAACCGATACTGAAATTAATAATATCAGAGGACAATCCAAACAAAGTATGCTTCAAACGTCCCTCAGATGGATCATGTGTCTAAATTTCGGTTACAAACTCGCTCAAAAAATTAAAAGAGAAAAATTTACAACTAATCGAAGATTAAAACATCATCAAAACATTTCAGAAATTGGGTCTTATTTATAACAAGGTCAAAAGATTGTGATTTTAATTACATTGATCTCTTTAGTACGAAATCATTGCCATTTGCCATGCTTCTTTACCATAGCGAATAGCGTAAAAGAAACTAATGAAATCTTTTCATTTTGAACCTTTGCAGAGCAAAATAGTGACACATTAACTCAAGTTAAAGAATAAAATAAACTTAAAATGGGGTCAAAAATTTCTTCAAAGTGTGAAGTACGGTTTACCCTACAAGTAAATCAAATAGATACAAAAAATTCAATATGAACATAGAAAATAGGTCAAGAGAAAATCCAAGGCACAATGTTTAAAAGGTCAAAACATGAGCTGGCCGACCAATAGAGTAAGAGAAAAGAGAGCGAGGGACCAATACAAAAGTTTTTAAGCGCAGATGCTACCTTTTTTGACCTCTTCATATAACATGTTTTATTTTTCTTGATTCTAATTTGTAACTACAAAATTGATTATGTTAGCTGTTACAAATTTAGAAAGGGGAGTTTGTCCAGTTTTGAGTTTTGAATATTTGGGAAAATATATAGTGTCATATTAGGTATCATGAGCCGATACGTAAATTAGTAAGTGATATGTTATAAGTCGAGTTTTGATATAATAAATCGGATCCCCCTTCTTTTGCACGAACTGTTGGAGCTTATAATAAGTTCTCTAATACTATATCTAATACTATAAGTTTAGTCAAACACCTTCATAGCTCCGCCAACGAGAAATTTGAATTTTAGTATCTAAAATGTGTCGCCAGATATTTTTGTAACTTTTTTAAAACATTAGTTATATAAATGTAATATACATTGATTAAATGAAATATATGTCAATGAAAGCATAATAAAGACCCAAATTGCATTTTTTGTAGGTCAGCCTTGAAGGAGTTGATGTGAGCGTGTGTGGGTGAGTGTTTTTCTTTTCTCGACACGTCTATGCGATTAATGCACCATTACAAATATTGACCTACTCAAATCACGACCCAATATATTTATTTTATCTTTTTGACTCCTAATTTTTATATATTTTTGTAAACTTTAATGAAAATGGGATGTATTTACAAGGTTTTCTTGTTCCCCTCCGCCTTCCCCTACATAAAGCCCAGCGAGGATTGAGCTATACTCAACATTCTCTCTCTCTCTCTCTCTCTCTCTCTCTCTCAATAACACCTGCGAAAATCTTATGGGAGACATGCTGAACGAAGAGCAGATAGTCGAGTTCCAAGAGGCCTTTAGCCTATTCGACAAAGATGGAGATGGTAATCGACTACGTTCACTACTCTTCATCATTCTTACTCCTTTTTTTCTTTTTTCTTGTTATTTTACATCTTTTTGGATATTTTCATGGAACATTTATTCGTGTAATAAATTGCAGGTTGCATTACCATTGAAGAATTAGCGACTGTAATAAGGTCTTTGGATCAAAACCCCACTGAGGAAGAACTCCAAGACATGATCAATGAAATCGACTCAATGGAAATGGCACCATTGAATTTTCGGAATTCTTGAATCTCATGGCCAAGAAAATGAAGGTAATTTCTCCTATTTTCTCTCTCCATAATTATGGCCTAAAGTACAAAATTATTCGTAACAAAATCAATATTTCCTCACATATATCCATCTTCTTGTTTCTGTTATTTGATTATTTATGTAGATTTATTTCTGATGAAACGCATATATTCAATATCGATGATTTTGGCAGGAAACTGATGCAGAGGAAGAGCTGAAAGAAGCTTTCAAAGTGTTTGATAAGGATCAAAATGGCTACATCTCAGCTGAAGAGGTATAAATTTATTTATTTATTTCGTATATATTATGGAAATTTAAACAAGAACTAAATCTAAAGAACATTTTTTATATTGTGTATATATAGGCGATAATTTTATTGTTTTCTTGATTTATTCATGTCGTTATTCAGATCGAAGGGACTAGCTTTATACATTCAAAATGCCAGTTGTATATTTTATATAATTATATGTGTGTGTGTGTGTGTGTGTTTCGAAGATAATTACGTTTGCTCATCACCCATATAGCAATACTGCACATGATAAGTACCATAATTTAGAGTAGTGTCTATTTATTTTCATCAGCTTCATTTATTGTATTGATTTCATACATGAACTCATCCAATTTGGATTTTTGTCATATTGCAAAATAAAAAAAAGGGGGCAAAACAGACATTTCCCAGTTATTATATAATTTAATTTCATTACTCTCCAACACAGTTTTTTGTTTTCCAAAAAAAAAAACGTTTAATATTTTAATTTATACCGTCCAAAAGATATAAAGACACTTCATTTAATTCATGTGATCAGTTTCATTGCAAATTGATCTGTCTTAACCTAATATACTTATTTCTACAGTTGTACACATGAATTTTTTGAGTCAACCCAATTTTTCTAAAGGGTCCCTGTGCACACAAATCTCCAATACAATGAACTTTACCAAGTTTAAATGAAAGCAAATGTACTTAGCTCTATTTTTTATTTCACTTTCTTAACATTTCCTTAATCTCTGGAACTCCAGCCTTTAATTAAATTATTTGAATAAATTAATCCGAGTTCGTGCAGCTTCGACACGTGATGATAAACCTCGGGGAGAAATTAACTGATGAAGAGGTTGAGCAGATGATAAGGGAGGCTGATTTGGATGGAGATGGACAAGTTAATTACGAGGAATTTGTGAAGATGATGATGGCTATTGGATAGAAGATTGGTTGATTAATTATTTGTTAATCTCATGTTTCGTTAGTCTTTGCTTCAATTGTCTAATTAAGGTTAAGCAGTTAAGCTTTTATGTCTAGAGAGAAAACAAAGAAAAAAAAATATCAGTTACAAGTAATTAGGATTGGTTAAGTTATGCCTAAGGATTAAATAAGGATGATTGTATGGCTTTCGCTATCTGAATTAGATTAGTTTGTGATTGTATTCTTTTATTTTTAGATCAAATGGTAAAATTAATTTGACTTGGTCATTGTTTCCCTCGCAAGAAAACTAATTTTTTTTAATTAATATAATTCATTAAAAGATGATATGAATTTATAGTTTAAACAAATAAGACTCAACAACAAAATCAAACAAATAATAAATGAAAACCAAACATTTTTGTTTTTAATTCTACAACTAATCTTTTTACACGCAGCATTTACCATAAAGTTAAACTGACACTTACCTATAACTCGACATGCACGATGGAAAGCCTCAAGCTCTGATACCAGATTGTCATAACAGATGCAAGAAAGGCTAACTAAAACAACAAACTAGAACACAAAAAAAACATGTTAATTCCTAAACAGTTTATAGGTTATGAAAATAAGCTCCACAATCCCAATCTCAACTTATTTTTTAAAATCTTATAAACAACAATCAATTTACAAATAGTCGTACCATAGTTTGTTATTTTCAATATATATCATATCAATTTCATCTTTTTTCGATTTTCTCTCTCTATTCTCTGGCACTAAGGTTGACATTGCCTTGAACCCTTTCCTATTCTCCGGCACCAATGCTTAAGAAAGAAAGGCCATGTTGTGTGTGTGTGTTGGCTTAGTGGTAGAGTGGTTAATGTCCGGCGCCAAAGGTGCCGGGTTCGAATCAATGTGACACGTACCTTTAAAATTTCTATATTAATTGACACACAAAAAAAAAAGCCCATGTTGTGGGAGTTACACAAATGATGCACCACCATTAAAAGAAGCAGACATAGGCTTATCTATGGGCTTCAAAATAGAGCTTCAAAACAACCCTATCTCCAATTCTCCATCACCATTAATTGGCGGTCAATGAGTAATACGTCTAAATGGGCTTCTGGTAGATCCCAGTGGACCCTAGGCCCAATATTGCTAGAAATAAAGCCCAACTTAGTCCCTACCTAAAGCTTGTCAAAATATAACGTTGTTCAAAAGGGTTGACTTGAAACGCCTCTAATGCTCTGTTCAATAAAAGATTTAACATGTCTAGGACAAATTTCCAACGTTTAGGTGATTTTCCGCGATCGAGAGGTCATGATTGAACCCCACCAAACGCCTCTATGAGTTTGAGTCACACACCTGGTTTCAAGTGTGGTTTGTAGCTATGCAGATAGGACGTGGGGTTTCTGGGTGTCTTGCCTAAGGTAGCATGATCATGGGTTCTCCATTATACCAAAAAATATATATATACTTAACATGAAGCAGCCATCACACGCCAATGCTCTGTTCAATAACGGCTGTTTTGTGAATAATACTAGATCCGATATCTAAATTTGCCATTTCATAAGCTCTTTATTGAATTGAATTCTTACTTTATTTAGGTGATGTCATGCACAGAATGATTGTATACTTTTTTATCATATTGCAGATATCCCTTAATTTTAAAAAATTAATAATTCATCATATAAAATCGTAAGTCACGTATAAAAATGAAAAATAATTGCGGTGTCATTCAGCTATTTCGGTATAGGACGGCCGACACGACAAGAAGTATTCTACCCTGTCTTTTTTCTTGTTGGACAGAACAAAATATTTTCAAGCGTTTTATCGTCTCTCATTATATAATTAATATCAACTTGAAAGGGGAAATTAACAATACTTTTACGTAAAGGAAAATAATAATTAAGACATTCGAAGTTGAAATGTGACAGTCAGTCTGCCAAGAATATGATAAATACCATATTGAGAGTGAGCAAAGCTCTTCAATTATAGTACAAAAGTAACCCAAATATCGAAACGAGTGGAAGCCAGCAGAGCAAATCATGTGATACTGAGACCAAGACTTAGACTTGACTCCAAAAAGCATTCAGCAACAAATAAAGAAAATAAAATATCATGAAATTAACCGGCGGCTCTTCAACACTAGAAAATTTATGTCGTCCACTTACTACCAACTACCAAAACGTACTCTCTAGCAATACAGCCTGCATGATGGAGACATGGGGGGACTTCCTTTAAGTTTCGGTATCGCAAATTTTCAGATAAGAACGCCACGTGTCACTCCACCTAACAGATATCAAGAGATACTTGAGATATTCACAACTACTTCGTTTATAAATTCCTCAAGAATCTACCATTCAATTCATCGTGGGTAAGTAGTATCCTGCATCCATATGCAATACATATCATTTCTATGATTTTGCCACCCCTTCGAAGACTTTTTTATTTCTACATCGCTAAAATTGTAACTCTGGTTGGTTAAAAACACATGCACAATAATTCTAAGTCATGTCCGATTGAGTAAGTCCCCGGAAACTTAATACTCCCTCCGTCCCCCATATTCCTTCCTAGTATTCCATTTTGGGACGTCCCCCAAAATTCTTCCTATTCTATTTATAAACTATCTTTCCAACTTTCCCTCAATAATCTTCTTTAATTACACCTTTTACCACCTATGGCCCACCACTATTTCTCTTTTCTACCCTCAACAACCTATTTATTTACACCTTTTACCACCTATGGCCCACCACTAACTAATTTAATATTATATTAATGTGGGACCCCTATTCCACTCACAATAACTTAACAACTTTTATTAAAACCCGCACCTCATATTCCTAGGAAGGAATATGGGGGACGGAAGTAGTATTATTTTCTCGGCGGCATGTGTTTGTACATCATATTTTAACGGTGGTGTGTTGAATATTGATATTTTATACAGACGAGTGGTATTCCATTATCGGTTGGTTAATTTTGTTTGATCTGAATAATTAATATTTCAAAACAAAACCTGCATCTTGAAATAAGTGTCGATACTTATATTTTTCACCCACAAATTTTTCATAATTTTTCTTACTCTCTACAAAGTTTTCTCGAAGGGGATCCATGATTAATTTAGTTTTATTTGTATTTCTAAATAAGCATGTCTGAATAAAATGATTTTTGGAAATATTTGCTGAATAAAATGATTTTTGGAAATGTTTTTTCTTCGCTTATTAAACATTTGGAAAAGTATATCCCTAACGATGGGGAAGATATTTTTTCAGTGAAACAGTGACATCAATATCAACGGAGATATTCATTTTATAAATAATCATAATTTATTGGATGTACATTTTATAAATATTCACAATCGATTGGGATGGACATTTGTATATGAAATACATTTCCCCATCGATGGTGATCTGTATAACAACTTTGTTTTTTTTAAATACATCACTTAAATATATTTATTGAGCGAGTTCTTAAGAATACTTATCCCTATCGATAGTGATATGATCAATTTAACTTTTTAACTTTAATATATCTTTATCAAATATAATGAATCTTATATGAAATTAAACAAAATATAATATGGAAATGTAATCTATATTGGGGGGATGTATATTTTTAAAATGGAAAATGAGATTCCTATTGATTGGGTTCTTAGTAATACTTAATCCCGTCGATATGGATATATGTATATCAATTTAACTTTTAAGTATAATATATCTTTATCAAATGTGTTTACTCTTATATAAAATTAAACAAAATATAATATGAAAATGTGATCTCGGGAGATATATATTTTTAAAATGAAAAGTGAGACAACTTGATTGGGTGCTTAGTAATACTTATCCACATTGATAGGGATATGAATATATCAATTTAACTTTTTAAATTTAATATATCTTTATCAAATATAATGACTCTTATATGAAATTAAACAAAATATAATATGAAAATGTGATTCTTATCGGGAAATGTAATTGTAAAATGAAAAGTGAGATCTCTATTGATTAGGTTCTTCGTAATATTCATCCCTATCGATAGGGATAGAGCTATATATAACTTTTTAAGTTTTATATATCTCTATAAAATATAATGACTCTTATATGAAATTAAACAAAATATATGTGGAAATGTGATCCCTATCAAAAGATGTATATTTTAAAAATAAAAAGTTAAATCCATATCGATTGATTTCTTAGTAATACTTATTCACATCGATAGGGATATGAGTATATCAATTTAGCTTTTTAAATTTAATATATCTTTATCAAATATAATGATTATTATATAAAACTAAACAAAATATAATATGAAAATGTGATCCCTATCGGGGGTGTATATTTTAAAATAGAAAGTGAGATCCCTATTAATTGGGTTCTTAGTAATACTTATCCCATCGATAGGGACATGAGTATATCAATTTAAATTTTAAAATTGAATATATATTTATCAAATATAATGACTCTTATATAAAATTAAACAAAATATAATATGAAAATGTGATCCGTATCGGAGAATGTATATTTTTAGAAAGTGAGATCCCTATTGCTTGGGTTCCTAGTAACACTTATCTTCATCGATATGGATATGTGTATATCAATTTAACTTTTTTAATTTAATATATCTTTATGAAATATAATGACTCTTATATGAAATTAAACAAAATATAATATGAAAATGTGATCCCTATCGGAAGATGTATACTTTTAAAATGAAAAGTTATTTCCCTATTGATTGGGTTCTTAGTAATATTTATTCTCATCGATAGGGATATGGATATATCAATTTAACTTTTTAAAATTAATATATCTTTATCAAATATAATGAGTCTTATATGAAATTAAACAAAGTATAATATGAAAAGATGATTCCTATCGGGGATGTATATTTTTAAAATGGAAAGTAAGATCCATATTTATTGGGTTCTTAGTAATACTTTTCCTCATCGATAGGAATATGATATATCAATTTAACTTTAAGTCTAATATATCTTTATCAAATATAATGACTCTTATATGAAATTAAACAAAATATAATATGAAAATGTGATCCATATTGGAGGATGTATATCTTTAAAATGAAAAGTTAGATCTCTATTGATTGGGTTCTTAGTAATACTCATCCACATCGATAGGGTATGGGTATATCAATTAAAATTTTTAAATTTAATATTTTTTTATATCAAATATAATGATTCTTATATGAAATTAAACAAATATAATATGAAAATATGGTCCCTATTGGTGATACATATTTTTAAAATGGAAAGTGAGATCCCTATTGAATGGATTCTTAGTAAAACTTATTTCCATCGATAGGGATTGTGGTATATTGATCGCTACTTTTTCTAACACGAAAACGTGCAAGTATAAAGGTAAGTCGAGTATCGTATCCACATGGATTGTAACACAAAAACACAGAAGCTAACTCAACAATAATTCATCATTATCCAAGAACAAATTTGGTTTGATAAGGTTTTAGGGCTTCGAATATTAAATCCAAAGCCAAAGGTCACAATTTAAGAATAAACGAAAGCAATAAACACTGAAAGAGATTATAAGATAGAAAGAGTAACCCTAGGGATGCATTAATCCTACCCACAACGTATTGACACGCTGTCGTTTAGCGTTCAAAATAAATTTATAACCTATTGTCCATCACAGGCGTAGCCAGCGATAAGTATAGGGTCTATCCCACGAGGAGTTGGTGTAGCAATCTCTGATGTCACGATGTCACTTAAAAGGAATGAGAGTGGTGTAATTATCTGGAACACTATAAGTAAGACTAAACGAAACCTGAAACAAACTCAAAAGGAATATCAAATAATAACGAGTCTGGCTTGGGCAACAACTTGGTGAAGATGATTAACACTCGGTCATAGGTGCAATGGTTTTCACTACATGACATGCATCAACCGGTTATAAGAGACATACGTCGTGACCCCGTTGTCACGCGTCACGCCCACGACGCACCCCTCCAAATCTATCCTTTCTGTGTAAAGAAGGCAAGGGACACCCTATGCAAACTATCTAAGCCGTAGTGCCCACGCACGAGGACACCTCAGTACATGCAAGCCTACAAGCAGCGTTACGATCTAGAAAGACCCGGTATTGGCAAAGGCAGCTGCTAGGACTACTCCAACTCGCCCACACCAGTCGTACTATTTGGGGTGCGGGACACCCGACACCTTAATCCAATTATTACTTGCAACCCTCCCTTACCCACTATGTTATTCGCGACTAACACACCGAGTTTGGTTAAGTTATATATTGCCCAGGACCTAGTGCTTCGGGAACACACGCATGCAGATCGTAATGCCCTACTTAGACCTCTCGAGTTATATTAATCATGCTTCACTTAGTCATGCCCAAACCAGAATAAAGACTTAGCTAGACATAAAATAAACAAACATGCAACAGTTAATTGATATCATAATAAAACGGAAACAACTTACTATTACTTGACTGAAATAAACGGCGAGCCCGAAGTGCCGCCGGTAAAACATACGACAAAGTAAATATAAAAGTGTTTGCCTCGAAAGGACTTAATGTATGTGGTGATGCTGATGATTTGATAATAAAAAGAGGGTGCTTGCGGAGATGAGAGGCTAAAATCTATGATGCGCACAAGTCGCGCATTCATCCCCTATACATAGGCCGAGAGAGGCTGACGATGGTATTGGCCCATGGGCTGGATAATCTGGTAGGGTTTCCTTGTTGATCAGCGTCTTTCCTTGCCCAGACGGGTTCGAGACGATCTCCTACGGATTTTATGAGATTCGGTGTCAGCGCGCATCATTTCCAGATTTAGCGAGATTCACCCATATCCTGCGTATCTTGCCCATCACCTCTCTCTCTGTTTTCTCTTGCCCCCCTTCTTCCTCTTGGTCTCTGCTCGCCTTCTTCACTTCTGCTTGCCCATTAGCCTACCCTTCTGGAGATTGAACTTGTGCGGTTTGTAAGGAGGTCACGCCGTGTAACGGAACAGCTACTGGGGTTTGATGCCCTGGCTGTGAGCGAAGCTCCTTGTGCCCTCGGGGTACAATCGTATCTCAGATCATCCGCTATGCAAGTTTCCACTCCGTCTTGCCCATTTCTGCCCTGCCTTGCCCCTGCAGACCAATGTGTCCTCCCAGACACAAAACACAACAAAAAGACACAAAAGACTCGATCTAGACCTAGACAAGACACAGAAAAAGAGCACAAAACTTGGGCTCGTCACGTATGTTTATCCTGTTTCCTATTAACCAATTTTAATCCAGACAAGATGGAAGATCACATATGTAACCAACAATTTCAGTTACGACAATTGTGGCATTTGATTACTAATTTTCCCTATTACTGTTACGTCTCAAGGTGAAAATTAGCAACTCCAAAAAGATCACAAAGAATATGCTTCCTACGAATGTTCCTATCTCAGTTACAACTCAAGGCTTATCCGTATTGTGCATTCAAGATCGATTGACAATTAAAACTGTTAAGTAATTAACTGGCAACTAGATATGCATCAATATTGATCAGAAATTTGTTGGATTTGTATACTGAAAGCAGTTTTGGTTGAGCTTGTATATAATGTTTCCTGTTACCACTATTACAATCTCCTATCCGAATTGATTACTTGATTGCATATATCTATGTCCCTTATCTCATATATAAGTTAGATCATACGATGTATAGAAGATCACGTAGTCTATATGATTGGTCAAGCTTAATGAGATATAAAAAGTATCACAGCTGAGACAACTTGAGGACGAGTTGTCGGTATAGGCTGCGGTATAGATAAGAAGTGACTTGACTTGGTTGTTTGTCTATACCGCAAGCGTCTCGACGTATTGATGGATCACAGTGAGATGAGTTCTTCTATCTGACCGTCGTGAAGAACCTAGATCTCGGTGACTTACGATGATCTAAACCTCGATAAGGTATTAGGTGAGTATGAGTTGCTGACCATCACTTTGACTTGTTATGGGTGAGAGTTACATGATTTAACCCAAGACTCTCTGCATCTTGGGTGGTGGAAGTGCTTGTATGTCATGCTAGTTATCTGTATCGAGTCACCGTATCCGTTTAGGATGATGACGTCCCCTTAAGGAGCTCAAAAGGTTTATTGTACTAAACCCTGCAGGTTGAGTTATCTCAAGTACAATAATAAGGTTGAGTGGTACTACTTAAGGAATTAAAGATATTAATTATTTTAAGCAGTCAGAATGTTGTAAATAATTAATGGATGTGTGATATCTTAAATACGGGGATTCGTAATGTCTAAGTACAAGCCCGACTCAACTTCCACAATAAAGGGGTAAGTCAGCATTTATTCTCTAGTGGCATGAATGAATGTTTATAAATTAATTTATGTTCTGGGCTGAACATAAGATAATTAATTTATTTGAGACCCATCTTTATTCCTTGCATTTGATCCCTGGCTGGCCCATCCAGGCCTGTAGCTAAGGTGATTTTCGCCCACTCTCTCTCCTAGTCCTACTGGGACTCTGACTTGATCCTCTCTATCCTAAAGGATATTATTATATTTATTAGATATGCATAAATCTTATCTAGATAGGATTTGGGAGTGCATTATAAATATAAGGTGAGAGAGAAAATCAAGGCTAATCCTCAACCATATTTTCGAGAATTCTATTGCCAAAATAGTGAGATTTTCGAAAATCTTGAGAGAAGAAAGAGGGTAATTTTCTATAGCATTCTCCATAGATTGTCCTCACTCGACATTGGAGATTAGGCAACCGGGATACAGTCCAGAAGATCAAAGCACGAGTCTTGATCCGTTCTACCCCGACAAATTCACAGGTAAACACGAGAAAATCCCTACGTGTTAATTATATAGGTGCATGCTAGGCATATAATCAATGTATGGTGAATTAAACATCCAAGATAGATCATCGGGAGAGGGTTAAAATAAGATTTCCCTACAAAATTAACACATATTATTAAGCACCAAGAATCACAAATCAATGCCTGGAAGGTAAATAGCAATAACAGGAATCACAACACTTGGGATAGAATCATGCAAACCCTAGGATTAGAACGGAATTTAGCTAGACATAATAAACGAAATAAAATAAGAATTAAGCAAAAAAATAAGAATTAAATAGATAAAACCCGTAGTGTAGCATCGGAAGAACAATGGTTGGGTTCGTATCCAAACCCAAGTAACAAACGAGAAAATACGGAATTCGTTCGGACGAAATCGTTCCAAAGCGATAAAAATGCGTAGAACTAATGTAGAACAATGAAAATCTAATGCTTAGATGAATCTAAATCAATACTAGAGTGAAAATATATGAAAAACAAGAGAAAACTAATGAAAAACGTGTTGGAGAATGTTGGGGGCGCGAGAGCAATGCTTGGAGATATATATAGAAGCAGCTGAAACCCTAAATCGTGCCCCGGCCAGCCGCCTCGCCTCGCGGCCGTGAGCTCTGCCCGAAAACGTTCTCGACGATTTCTCGCGGCCGTCCTGGCGGCCGCGAGGATGGTCGCGAGCTTCTGCGCAGAATGCGCGACTTCACTGTTTCGCTCCGTTCTCTCGCGTCTGAACTGCGAATTACGATTCGTTTGCGCCTATGGACTCCTATCGAGATACTCTTTAACATTGTAAACTTTTCACACACATATATTTTTTCATATCCATTTCATCATCTTTGGTTACATCTTTGCCTTGTGCATCGATTATCACCTGAAAAGCCTACAAAACACCAAAGAGAAACCCCAAGAGCAGTATTTTCCAAAAATAGGTAAAAGCATAAAGATCGACTATATAAATGCACTTAATAGATCTATTTCATCTTAATATATCATCAATAAATGAGTAAAAAGCACGTTTATCACACCCCCAAACTTGAAGCATTGTTTATCCACAAACAAAACAGAACAAACGAAAGACAACAAAACGATAGGGAATGAGTCTAACGACAACAACAATAAGTCTCAGAGCAATGAGCAACAAAAGATTCACCTCAAATGAAATAAATCACAACATCTTCCGTTCAACTCCACATATTATAAAAACCATAAGCACAAGCCTTCTCAAACTTAAATCATCACGGCATGGATATATATAAGAATCTCAAACACTCAAGTGTATCAATGAGGATGTGTATACTCTCAAAGTTTAAAAACACACGGAATCTATCATAAGCTTGCAAATCGTCTAATTCTCCATTGCTCAAATATGTGCTCAAGAACCAAGATCAAAAAGGTCTTTATAATAGGTTATAATGTAGGTTCTTTGGTAAGGTAAGATATATTTAGGCTAAATGACTCATAATCCCATAATGAAAACACCATAAATATCATAAGACACAATTCCCAACTTTTCACAATTCATTTCAATTTTCCATACCAAGAAGTCATTTTTATTTTAAGAACATCACACTTATCATATAAGTGATATACTCATCTCAAGCACTAGCTACTTACCCATTTATGTTCTTTTCACACATACTTGTGCCATTTTTTCTTTTTCTTTTCTTTTCTTTTCGAACTTATATGGGTAAGCAACTATTTTTTATTATCAATTTCTTATCATATATTTTCTTTTTCTCAACCCTCAATTCAAGCGGCCAAATCTCGCACTAACAACATAACCCAACCCACTGCTATATGAAAGAATAAGGTAGGCTCAAACGGGCTCATCAAAGGATAAAATAACAGGTTAGTGTTTGGATAGTATATAGGCTAAAAAAAGAATGCCTAATATCATCTCTCAATTCTTAAGCACATCAATGCAACCTCGAAAAAGAACCAGAGCAAGTTCTAGAGAAACACATGTTATTTAAAACTATTCGCACAGAAAGAAATGAGACTGCAAATATATGACAGTCAAAAGCTCAAGTCTCACATGTTTCAAAAATGTGATCAAGTTCTCAAAGGCTCAATACTCAAAATAATCATAACATGCTTCGTCTCACAAAATCAGTTGCAATCGATTTTCTAATAAAAACAATTCTCATCATCGGTTGCTCGTCATTCAACTCAACCCCAAACAGACACAAAACAAAACAAGAAAAACAAGACAAAAACAGACAAAACAAAAACGAAAGCAAAACAAAACGAAAGCAAAACAAAACGAAAAGCAAAATAAAGCAAAGCAAAGCAAAAAGATTGGGTTACCTCCCAACAAGTGCTTAATTTAACGTCTTTAACTAGACCATCACATACCTCAATCAATCCGGTGTTTTGGCAACTGCTTTCTTGCCAAACTTGTGCTTGCTCTTATACTTAGCATTCACAGCAGACCACCACTGAGTGTGGAAGTGGCCTCCCCCAAACTTGACTGAATCACTCGGGGTTCTATATCGAGTCCAACTCTTCTTCTTAGCATCCTCATCGACTGGTCGGTTGCCCTTCAAGCACGAGACTTGTCTAGCAGTGGTAGTGGTGAACAAATAGCACTTCTCATGCTCTGAACTATCGTGTTGCTGTATGGCATCATATATTGAAATGGTTAACTCCTCTTTATTCACACGGAAGATGAGATCACCATCCTGCACATCGATCAGGGCCCTGCCTGTGGCTAAGAACGGTTTCCCTAGAATGAGAGGCGTGTTCCCATCCTCTGGCATATCAAGGACCACAAAATCCGCTGGGAAGATAAAATCTTTGACTTTGATAAGCACATCTTCCACTATCCCCTTTGGACGGGTGACTGATGCGTCTACCATTTGGAGAGCAATTGTAGTAGGCTTTAATTCTCCAATCTCCAATTTGTTAAATATGGACAACGCATCAAGTTGATGCTTGCCCCTAGGTCGCACAAAACTCTGGAGAAAGTATGTCCTCCAATGACACAGGGTATAGTGAAGCTGCCTGGATCTTTCTACTTCAACGGCAACTTCTTTTGCAGCACAACACTGCACTCTTGAGACAAATTAATAGTCTTGAACTTTTCCAGCTTCTTCTTGTTGGTGACGGCATCCTTTAGGAATTTCATGTACCCCGGCATATATTTGAGCGCATCTAGTAAGGGGATATTGATATTCACCTTCTCGAACATCTCTAGGAATCGGGCCAGTCTATCATCATGCTTTGGCTTGGCTAGCCGACTTGGGAACGGGATTGGAGGAGTGTAAGTCGGATATTTCTTCTCTGGGAGTGCCTCGGGGCCATCCTCGCGGGCGCGAGTGGGGTCGCTAGGCACCTGGGCTGCGTCAACGGTCTTCTTCATGGCCGGGCTCGCGATCGCGGGCTCGGTCACTGACTCTTCGTCCGAACTCTCTGCCCGATTTCTCGCGGTCGGCCTAGCGGTCGCAGGTCGGACACGAGCCTCTCTGGAAAACTCTCTGGATGATTTCTCGCGGTCGCGAGCTCGGTCGCGAGTTCCTCCTGGTTTGCTCCATTTTCATCGTTTTGCCCCGGGTGATTCTGGTAAGCTCGTCCACTCCTCAACTGGATAGCAAAGCACTGATTCTTTGGGTTCACTTCCATATTACTCGAAAATTGGCCCGACTTATATTGCGCGTTTTGTTGAGCAGCTATTTGGCTGATCTGGTTCTCCATTATTTTCAAATACTTGCCCATCGTCGCTACGGTGGATTCCAATACCTCGACCGGTGGTAATGCTGATGAGCGAGTTCTGCGTGTCACCAGTTGTTGGTTGCTCACAACCAACTGTTGTATCATATCCTCTAGGCTCTGCTTCTCCGGCTCCTGAATTATCCCATTCTGCACTACGAAGCCTGCAGGAGGTTGTTGGAAGTTATTAGGTTTGTCATACGATAAATTAGGATGATTCCTGTTGCTAGGATGGTATGCCGGATTTCCCCCAGGACGGTTCCTCCGATTTATAAAATTCACGTCCTCTGTCTCGAACTGGTTCTTCAAAAGATTAAACTTCTCCATGAAATCATCGTATCTCGAGTCGACCTCTACGGCAACTGCTTTAACCACTGGCGTTCTCTCCATCAGCCATTGATAACTATTGACCGCCATCTCTTCTATTATTCGGCTGGCCTCCTCTACTCGTCGGTTCAACAGGCATCCCCCTGCTGACGCATCTACTATGCTCCTCGTGTGAAGCGTCAGTCCATTATAGAATTGCGTGATATGCTGCTCTTTGGAGAATCCGTGTTGAGGGCACTTTCTCAATAGGCCCCTGAATCTCTCCCATGCCTCGAATAATGATTCATCTCCTTGTTGACAGAAATGAGAGATCTCGGCTATTATCTTCTGTGCTTTCGTCGGCGGAAAATATTTAGAAAGAAATTTCTCACAAAGTTTCCCTCAACTGTCTATCCCAGTACGGTCCAGGCTCTTGAACCAATCATTCGCCTAGCTGCGCGGAGAAAACCCGAACATGCGCATCCGAATTGTGTCTTGTGGCATCCCATTTTATTTTATGGTGTCACATATGTCGAGGTATGTCTCGAGATGGGCATTCAGATCTTCTGTTACTCCTCCTCCAAACTGCTCTCCTTGAACCATGCTGATCAGGGTCGGCTTCAACTCAAAATTATTCGCATTAACTTTCGGGCCCCATCCACCTCCTTGGAACTGCTCCGTTGGTGGTCGATACATGTAGTTCAACGGTCTCATCTCTGGAATAGGGACAAGGAGTACCATGTTCGCCATCTAGCGCTGCATCTGTGTAAACTCTGCCAGAAGACGTGCAACCTGCTCGGGAGGTATACCCCCATTGGGAGGAACACCCCCGTTGTTCGGATTTGCTGCCATCTCTTGCCTTCTTCTTTCTCGTCTTCTTCTCCTTTGACTGCTTACGATTTACGGATCTAAAGTAGTTCGGGAGGTCCACGGGACCTTGTGATCATAAACTACACGGAGAAAAGGGAGAAATTAGATCTGGCAAGAAAAATTAAAAATAAAAAATAAAAATACAACTTGAATTAATAATTCCAAATCGTCAAGTTTTTCTTATATAATCTAAACAATCCCCGGCAACGGCGCCAAAATTTGATCGCTACTTTTTCTAACACGAAAACGTGCAAATATAAAGGTAAGTCGAGTATCGTATCCACAGAGATTGTAACACGAAAACATAGAAGCTAACTCAACAATAATTCATCATTATCCAAGAACAGATTTGGTTTGATAAGGTTTTAGGGCTTCGAATATTAAATCCAAAGCCAAAGATCAATAGTTAAGAATATACGAAAGCAATAAACACTGAAAGAGATAATAAGATAGAAAGACTAACCCTAGGGATGCATTAATCCTACCCACAACGTATGTTTATCCTGCTTCCTATTAACCAATTTTAATCCAGACAAGATGGAAGATCACATATATAACCAACAATTTCAGTTACGACAATTGTGGCAGTTGATTACTAATTTTTCCTATTACTGTTACGTCTCAAGGTGAAAATTAGCAACTCCAAAAAGATCACAAATAATATGCTTCCTACGAATGTTCCTATCTCAGTTACGACTCAAGGCTTATCCGTATTGTGCATTCAAGATCGATTGACAATTAAAACTGTTAAGTAATTAACTGGCAACTAGATATGCATCAAGATTGATCAGAAATTAACACATATTATTAAGCATCAAGAATCACAAATCAATGCCTGGAAGGTAAATAGCAATAGCAGGAATCACAACATTTAGGATAGAATCATGCAAACCCTAGGATTAGAACGGAATTTAGCTAGACATAATAAACGAAATAAAATAAGAATTAACCATAAAAATAAGAATTAAATAGATAAAACCCATAGTGTAGCGTCGGAAGAACAATGGTTGGGTTCGTATCCAAACCCAGTAACAAACGAGAAAATACGGAATTCGTTCGATTTAAATCGTTCCAAAGCGATAACAATGCGTAGAACTAATGTAGAACAATGAAAATCTAATGCTTAGATGAATCTAAATCAATATTAGAGTGAAATACATGAAAAACTAGAGAAAACTGATGAAAAACGTGTTGGAGAAGGTTGGGGGCGCGAGAGTAATGCTTGGAGATATATATAGGCGCAGCTGAAACCCTAAATCGCGCCCCAGCCGCCTCGCCTCGCGGCCGGGCTCACGGCCGCGAGCTCTGCCCGAAAACGTTCTTGACGATTTCTCGCGGCCGTCCTCGCGGCCGTGAGGATGGTCGCGAGCTTCTGCGCAGAATGCGCGACTTCACTGTTCGCCCGCTTCTCGCGTCCGAACTCGAATGCGATCGGTTTGCGCCTATGGACTCTATCGAGATACTATTTAACATTGTAAATTTTACATCCATATTTTTTATATCCATTTCATCATCTTTGGTTACATCTTTGCCTTGTGTATCGATTATCACCTGAAAAGCCTACAAAACACCAAAGAGAAACCCCAAGAACGGTATTTTCCAAAAATAGGTAAAAGCATAAAGATCGACTATATAAACGCACTTAATAGATCTATTTCATCTTAATATATCATCAATAAACGAGTAAAAAGCACGTTTATCATATATCAATTTAACTTTTTAAGTTTAATATATATTTATCAAATATAATGACTTCTATATGAAATTAAACAAAATATAATATGGAAATGTGATCCCAATCGGGGAATGTATATTTTAAAATGAAATTTAAGATATATATTGATTGAGTTCTTAATAATACTTATCCCCATCGATAGAGATTGGGGTATATCAATTTAACTTTTTATGTTTAATATATCTTTGTCAAATTAATGACTCTTATATGAAATTAAACAAAATATAATATAGAAAGGTGATCCATATCAGATGATTTATATTTTTAAAATGAAAAGTTAGATCCCTATTGATTGGATTCTTAGTAATACTTATCTCATCGATAGGGATATGAGTATATCAATTTAACATTTTAAATTTAATATATCTTTATCAAATATAATGACTCTTATATGAAATTAAACAAAATATAATATGAAAATATGATCCCTACCAAATGATGTATATTTTTAAAATGAAAAGTGAGATCCTTATTGGTTGGATTTTTAGTAATACTTATCTCCATCCACTACAAAAAAACACGCGAACAGCGACGGAAAAATCCGTCGCAAAACATCAAAAATCCGTCGTAAAACCAGATCCGCGACGGATCAGAGACGGATTTTTACCGTCTCTAAAAGCCTCGTTGTTACGCAGACAACGACGGTAAAAATTCCGTCGCAAAATTTTGAAACGGACTAGCGACGGACTTATCCGTCGTTGATAGATTAGTCGTTTGACTCGTCGTTTGTTACGTTGAATTAACGACGGAAAAGTCCGTCGTAACTAGCGACGGAAACAATTCCGTCGCTAAATTATTTGGGCAATTCCGTCGTAGATCCGTCGCAAATAACGACGGACTTTTTTACGTCGCTATATAATTCCGTCGTAATTGAGTCTCAGATCCGTCGCAACATCTATTCGCTATTCCGTCGTAAATCCGTCGCAGATTACGACGGATTTTTTCCGTCGCTAATAGAGTCCGTCGTAGATCCGTCGCTGTTACACCACGACAAATTAGATTCTGTTCCGTCTCAGAACCGTCGCAGTTCCGACTTAATTCCGTCTCTATTCCGTCGCTATACTTAAAATATTTCAACAGCCAGTTTCAGATTATGTTTTACCCGTGTTTTTTACCTGTTCAATACATCCACAATCATCACAAATTCATCCACAATCATCCACAATCATCACAAATCCAAATCCAAATCCAACAACATCCACAATCATCACAAATCCATCCACAATCCATCCAAATCACAATCCAAATCATCACAAATCCACAATCCAAATCATCACAAATCCACAATCCAAATCACAAATCCACAATCCATCCACAATTATTCAATACATCCACAATCTGATAATTCACAACAACTATTCGATACGGAGTTATAAATCCAAATCTAAATCCAATTCAACAATTCAAATCCAACAACAACAATTCAAAATATCCATAAATGAAGTAAAAACGTATAGATAGGAATCAATATGGTGGAGGGGGTGGTCGAGGTCGATCGCTACTCGAGCCCGATAGGAATCATTGGAATGCCTCTGTTGAGCTTCCATCCGAGCTTGAAGGCGTTGAAGCATCCGTGCATGCTCACTCTGTTGTGCTTGAATCCTCGCCTCAATCGCTCACGCCTCTCTCTCTCAAACCGTAGTTGCTCGACCATCCGCTCTCTCTAACTTCATCCGCTCCTCCATCTCCGTCAATGCTGCTCGATATCCGGGAGACTCCATACGAGAAGTCATTGCAGAGCCGGAACTAGAGTCGCTCTCCATGAATGTACGTGAGAGAAACCAAAGCCAAACAATCTCTTTTTCTTCGATGCAGGCCCTCAGGGGATACCCTTGAGGATCCGAGTCCTATCTACTGGGCTCTCATCTGCTACCGGCTTGAGTCAAAATCTGAACTTGGTCCTCCACCGCTCCTGTATTTGCGATAAAATCGTTTAACTTTCCAAATAGAAGTTATTTTACATCATTACCATATTTAATATTTAATCTACTTACCGCGATGCTACGAGCCTTCCCATCTCATAACTTCCATCGGGAGCGACATGATATTTCCGAAAAACATCCCATGGACCTCGAAATATCGACTCCACGTTCTCGGCCTATTCATTCATTCAAACATTATTAATGCACATGTAGGTAAATGATAATAAGTATTTGTGTGCATATAATAGAGGTACAGATTGCTACTTAAAATAAGAAAATTAAACAAGCTTCATTAATGATGTTTTAATCCAATTAGTTTGTGGCGTCTAATAACTTAGCAATTAACAGATTATGATATATGTGAGGCGGAAAGCAGAACAACATTAAAACCTAAATTGAATTCCGAAAAACTAAATACTTACAATGCTGGTAGCATAATCTAAAGCACATCTGGAGCCACCCCTGTGCTTAACGATCCCCGTCCCCTCACCATCTGGCTCTGTCATCCTACTCCTCCTAGCTTTTTCTGCCTTAGTCTGCACCTCAAGCTGATTCCAATAATCCTGCCACGCAGGCCAATCCGATCTGGGAATGAATTGAGGTGGCGCGTCGTCAGCTCTGTGCCTCTTGATCTTATGAATAAGATCCTTATATCTCACTGCCGCCTTTTGGCACCATGCACGGTAGACTACTTCAGTAGACAAAGCGGCCGCATCCCAGCAGAAATAATTCTGAAAGCATAAATTTGAAAATGATACATTTGAAATGCACATTCATATATATTTTGAATTACAAAACATCACATATATACGATAACCAATACATGAAAGACAAGTTGCACTAAAAAATTTCATTTAATGAACTTGACTTAGAAAGCACCTCACTTCATGGCTAAACCCCCCAAGATCCTCTTTACCTCCATGTTAAAAGCTTTTCAATTTTACAAGTCCTCTAAAGGTAAAATACATATCCATATATCTTATATAGTGTTGTGTCACAATTGTTTCCTTAGGGATCACATTTGATAAATATTATTTGAACCTTAAACATCATTTTCAACAAAAGGATATAAATATTATCAAATTAACTATCACTTAGTCCGAAATAAACCAATATACTTGAATGTAAATCAATAATACCGAAGTCTTGAAAATACACCCGCCCGATCCTCGGGGACCAATTTCAATGAAACCCCGATGGTTCATGACCTTCTTGAACGACTCGGTGATCACATGTGCAACATCATGCGATGGACATAAAATCCTACAATTGAGTTAAAATAATATACATTATATTCAAATAAGTACAATTGAGTTAAAATAATCTAATTAACTATAGGTACCCATTCACAATAGTCAAGGTCTTCTTCCCATCGTCGTCAGTGCGGACCCACCGCCGACCCTCTCCTCCACCGATAGTAAGTCCTCCTACCGAGGCGCCAACTCCTTCATCCGAGGAGATAGATACGAAAATATTCCTACGATCACTAGACGGACTCTCTACCTCGTCCTCGACTTGCCATCCGAAAATAGATTTGATACGTTACTTTAATAATTTTTATTCTTCAAAAGTTATCAATTGTCTTGAATTTGGTTTCATTAGCTATTTGTTTAAACATTGTCATTGGAAAAGTTACATCTACAATATCTTTCAAGGTAATTCTTGTTTCTTTTCCTATAAAGCTTTTGACAATATGATTCATTGAAATGTGTTGTCTTTAGAGAAAACTTACTTTCTTATGCTTGAATGGTTGTTCAATTGTATTTTAGCTTATACTTCTAAATTTGCGGTTTGATGTTGTATTAGTTGATGTGTCCTATTGCATGATAATATTTGAATATTTTGCTTATCACCGATGTGTACACATTCATTATCTAATTGTTATATCTAGGTCGAGTATCCAGGTCCTTGACCATGGTTCGAGGCATCCAAATCAAAATCTTGAGTAGAGAATTGTTATGTTTTGACTTGTAATGCATTAGTAAAGTGGGAGAAGAGGTAATGGTTCGTGAATTGTTGTGCTATCTTGTTATACTCGATATCGAATAGAGAGAAGCAATGGTTGTAGCAAAAGATGATCCGTTCGGATGGCAACAAAAAAGAGAGAGAGAGAGAGAGAGAGGTCGAGGTATTGATTATACCTTGAAAAGTCAAATGCGGAGAAGTTCATCACCGCAGCAAACATAATCGACCCTATTCATCTCCATCATAATCATCATCATTCAATGTATTATCATTTTCGATTCGATAATTCATATGAATCGATTCGACAATTCATCATCTTCGATGATTAGTCATCCGCTTCTTCTATGTCTATCAAAGTGCCGTCGGGATGAACTCGTGTCATGTCATCATCAACCACTACACTTGTAATTAAAGGCATTTCATCCTCTTGAAATGGCGGAGGTACTATCGAACTAGATGATTCATCCGAGACTTCCACATTAGCTCTCGCTTTAATTTTGCATACATCCCACCAATCCTTTGTAGATTGTTTTAAACTCGGATAAGGACAATAGTATACTTGAGCGGCTTGTGTGGCAAGGACAAACGGTTCATACTTATTATACCTTCGTCTATAATTCACGAAACCAATTTGTATTCGGGATGCACGATGTCCCCAATCGTGATGGATCAAACCACTCGCATCTAAACATTGTTACGGTCTTCATAGGTAGCCCATGGTATTCCAACTCACAAACCTCCAAGAATCGCCCATAAAATCGAGTTCATTCTTGTCTCGCACCATAAGTTTCACCTTTAATGCACACACCATTGCTCATGGTGGCTCTTTGTGTCCCATGCTCTAACGTGTGAAATTTATACCCATTTATGTAGTACCCTGGATACGTCTTAATCACTGGAGAAGGCCCTTTTGCTAAATCCAATATGAATGGATTGACGACATTGTTGGTATGGTCTTTGACCTAAATCCAACAAATCAATAAACATCTATCAATCTGACTGATTAAATATTACAAAAGGAGGTTCTGGTTAATGGGATTATATACTCACATATGTATCAAACCAATGTGAGAAGTTTACATCGATTTCATTTTGAATCTCGTAGGAGGAGATGCGTGGATGTAATCTTTTCAAGAAATCGATAAACAAACTTCAAAACAAATAGTTACAATTAGTATTTAAATAGTTATACAAATTGAAAGTTATACAACGTGAAATTATAAATACTTACTTTAAATAGTTCTCCAAACTTCAACGCAATTCAATAGCACATATAATCGAGCGAAGATCATACTCACTCGAATCTAGATATCTCTTCGACATTTTTCCAAAAGGCGCCCACCTTGCTTGAATATTGAAAGCATATCCGGGAAGTCTTCATGCCAATATCTCCCCAACATTATAATTACGAGGCACATTCTTATGTTTCGTTCTTACGTGACCTCAAAATAATAAGAATGAATGTTGATGCTTCTTCTACTAAGTACGCATTGCAAATAGAACCTCCACTCGAGCTTTATTTCCCACGTTGTTTTCAACTTACGTAAGTATCTATCAATGTATATAAAAAGATTAATAGTTATATGTGTATATTTATACATATGGACAACAATTGTTAAAGTGAGCGTTTTACCTTCGAATGGATACATCCATCGGTATTGAACGGGTCCGCAATACGAGCTTCATCTGCTAGATGGATGGTAGATGTTCCATTGAATCAAGAAACTAGGAGGAATATACGCTCGAGCTTGCATAAAATGACCGGAATATTTTCTTGAAGTTTGCACATGTCCTCAAGTTTGATGTTTCGAGAGGTCAAATCTTTGAAAAATAAACTTAATTCGCTTCGCTTTCCAAACATTAGGTGGGAGAAGTTCTCGAAATGCGCCGGGAGTATCTGTTGCATAAAAATATGGCGATCGTGACTCTTCATCCCAAACATCTTCAATTTGGTCATGTCTACACATCTCCCATATTTGAGACATACCGTCTGAAATCTAAGACCTTTCACCCATTCGCACAAGACTTTTTTTCATGTTTGTCAAGTGTGTAAGAAGCTTTTGGATACTTGCTGTCGACTCATTCATCTTCAACTCGTCTATTGCGGTACAAATTAAGTTCTTCTCGATTTGCTCGTATCTTCGCCTTACCCGGAATATTCATCACGATGTTGAACACATTATCAAATACATTCTTCTCTATGTGCATGACATCCAAATTATGTCGAATCAAAGAGAACTCGATGACGGTAAATCCGAATATACTCCGCCTCCAACCACTACCAAAATATTTGGAAACACTACTATTTATTGCATCACTACCCATTTCACCACCTTCACTAGTCCCATTCCTTCAATCCTAGATAATAGTTCTTCTCCCGATAGCGCTTGGTGGACTACTAGTAATCACCGTATTCTTTCGAATCCTCTTCTATCCCTTCCGAATTGGTGATCGGATTTAAAACTTTCGATGATTATCAAACCATGACTGTTTACCACTTTTGGTAAAGTAAACGCTCAAGATCCTCCATGCAATGTGGACAAGCTAACCTTCCAACTGTACTCCATCCGCATAACATAGAGTACGCAGAAAGTCACTAATTGTCCAAAGCAATGCAACGCATCTGAAAATTTTGTTTCAATGAGACATCATAGGTAAGGACACCGCTTCCCACAAATCTACTAACTCGAAATTAATGGTTGCAAGAACACATCAATCTTTTCTTTTACGATTACGTGGCCTGCACTAGAATTGTGAGAAACATATATTGTTCCTTCATACACATCCATGGAGGAAGATTATAAAGAGTAACTATAACGAGCCATGAAGAATATTGTTGTCCTGATTGACCAAAAGGTTGGAAACCATCAGTCGAAAGACCCAATCTAACATTACGAATCTCAGATTCAAACAAAGGAAACTTCATGTTCAAATGCTTCCATGCAGGTGTGTCTGCCGGATGGCGCATGACCCCATCATCAGTCGACGATGCATGCCAACGCATATTCTCCGGCTGTAGCCTCGGATGCATACAACCTCAGTAGTCGAGGAGTAAGAGGAAAATAATACATCTTCTTACATGGAATTTGTGATTTCTTTCGAGTTTCAGATGCTCGATTATTGCTCTTGAAACGTGGATGCTCACAAACTTTACATCTCGTCAATTCCGAATCTTGTCGCTAGTAAATCATGCAATTATGTGGACAACAATCTATCTTGTGCACAGGCAATCCCATGCCACGCAACAATTTCTTCGTCTTTGTAGAAGTCATCAGTACAAGATTACCATCCGGATTTGTCTCTTTCATGAGTTACGTTATTTGATCAAAACCTTTCTCGATATATTATTCTCGACTTTCCAACTCGGAAGTCGAGCCACAATGACAATTGTGAATGGTTTGAGCAACTCGCCACAACGGTTTATCGGCGTCATTCAACATGTCGTAAAATTTTTGTGCCTCAAGATTTGGTTCCTCTTCGAGCTCGGCAAAGTTAAACCGAGGACCAGCAGATCCATTACCATCGTCGATACGTACTTGATTGAGGTTCGGGTGATACCGCATTGCGGATCTATACTCACATTTGTCTCCCTCGAAAGATCCAGTGTTATAATTTGGAACAAATCCAAATTTTGAAACGTGATATCGCACGGTATCTTGTACTTGATAAGGTATATTATTGCACTTCTTACAAGGACACTTGATCTTTTCCCCATCCATGAATGATAGTTGATTACTAGCAAACTCAATGAAGTTTTCAAGTCCGAAGAAAATCATGATTTAATCCACCACAGTACTAAAACGCTTATACATCCATTCACGATTCTGACTCATCACGAGGAAGTGGAAATGAGATTCTGGAAGTGAGAGGCAAATGTTCCTGTCATGGGGAAATGGGATTCTAGAAGTGAGAAGCAAATCTTGGGAGATGAATGTTCGCAAATGTTGGGAGATGAAGTGAGAGGCAAATATTCGAGTACCAACTACTAAGCCCGACTTTAATTTGGTTAATGATTTGGAAGTACATTTGGTTAATGATTTGGAATTACATTTGTAAGAGGGAGAGAATTTAGGTGAAAGAGAGATGCCGCATAACTCTATTTATTGGTAAATAGATGTATGCGGCATAATTTTCTAATGTTTGGTTATGTTAGGATAATTTTCTAATTTGTTGAGGTATAAAATCGATGCATAAATATAAATCACCAAATAGAAAAAGTTCACATGATTAGTCTTATTTCTCTTTGATAAAGAGTAGCAATCACAAAAATTAGTCTCCCAACCCCTTCACGTGTGGGACATGTGATGTAAATGATCACAACATTAATATATATAGCAATACATATAAAATTAATGGTGTGATCACTTACATCACATGTGAAGGGTTAGGAGAGGAATTTTGTGATTGCTACTCTTTATCAAAGAGAAATAAGACTAATCATGTGAACTTTTCTATTTTAAAATATGCCATGTTGTCCGATTTTGAATTTTACGAATATGGATGAAGAAAGTACATTATTGTGTCACAACTCACATGACACTTCGCAAAATAACTTGCTTAAGCAACGAGATCCTAAATTCCTCTGGGGCTCGACCATTCTCAAGCCACGAGCACACGATGCTCCAAAATTACAACTAAACCTAGCATGCTTCTTTAGTATACGTAAGCACATAAGTTCAATCGGTTTGTTTCTTTATATTTTATTTTGATGGACCAACCAATCCAAGCACTCTATAAAACTACTAAACTGCTCCACTTGCAAGACACAAGAATTATTCACTGGCTCTGAGTTACTGAGTTACATACTACTACAGCCACCATAGGAGTGGGTTTATAAGCTAAGGTCATATCTAGATGTAGAGGGGAGTGTTTAGACTAAAGACATACTTCGAAATATTATAAAATATTTTGTTGAAAATGCATCATTTATCATTGACAAATTGATGATATTGATTTTTACTAATAAAAGGTGATAAAATTATTGAAACATTTCAATAATCGTTTGCAACTTTTAAAATAAAGCAAAAGTCATTATATACTTCAACAATTAATACGAACAACAAAATGAAAGAGGTCGGCCCAATATCGTCCGGTATGTCAATCAATTATCGCATCAATTTTTGTTGATATCAAGGAAACGAAATTGAAAAGCAATAAGATAATATTTTCAACTTTATACGATTTCATGAATGAAGTTTGACCTCTAGGCTCCACAATCCAACACATTCCATTCACAAACATATCATACAAACAATAGATTTTATACAAATACATACATATATATAAATCAACAAATATAAATTATTTGTATATATAATAAAACTCGACGGAGCGGCGGCGGCGGCGCGAGCAACAGGACGAGAGAGAGCATCACGGTGGGCGCAGTAGGATGGGGGCGGGCGGCGGGCTACACGTTATGATCTAAAATTCATCAAAATCGATTTATCTTGATAAAAGGTAATTATGATCTAAAATTCATCAAAATTCAATGCTCACCCCTAAGTAAGTATATGTTCATAAATCCACAAATATGTTCCTAACCCTTATTTGAATTATCAAATGCAACTTCTTTTTATCTCATAGAAACCAACAATTGTTATCTTGAGTGTGCACTGAATAAATCCACAAATATACACTATATCGTGCAAACCACACAAAAAGGGTAAATCAAATTTGACTTTTCTTGTTGAATCATTCAATTCGAGAATATAGAAAGCATTAAAAGCATGTAAATTTTCTTAACAATACGTCTATATGTAAACCCATAAAATAAAGAATCATAACAGAATATATGATATAAATTTGAAGACTTTGTCTGTATAATGTTACATCACACTTAAGTTCCATTATCTCATTTGATAATTCAAATAATAAATTATCTCAAGTGACATGCCAGCGGCCTGCATGGCATCTTCTGGGCTCTAACGACTAAATGATTTGACATGTATATTTTAACATTGCAGGCCGTCTTGCATAACATTAATAAATTTTGGCCTTAATTAATGATCCCTAATTTAAGGTCAATAATATTTTTAAAGATAGCCACTAGCTGCTAGCTTTTCAATAATTGGAGTTCTGCTGAGATAATCTTGTTTTATTTTTTAATAACCACTAGCTATTTAGACTTATTAGTTACTACCTCAAACTCAAACTTTGAATATTTAAAGTCGACTTTTAACTTTCAATATTTAAACCCTCGAGGAGGAGAGAGATTTTGTTTATTATATTAAATTGAACTTTTTAATTCCTAAATAGCCTCCAAGATTTTGAGATTGATCCTAAAGTTTTATCAATTCACCAAAAGGATATTCATTTTTTTATTACAAATCACGAATAATTCGTTGAGTAGACATATGAACAAACATACATATTATGTCAGAAATTATTTGATTTCCTCATCCCGCTCAAGCAACACATGTCATTTTGGTTCAATACCACCCATGCCTCAATCCTTAACCTCCATGTAGCCCATGAGCACAACGGTGTTGCTAAACATGGGCGGAAGCCGCTATGGTCCGACGTCGTCAAAACCGGCTTCCCCATTCAAATCGACTTCAGAGAATCCAAACTTACTCCAATCGCTAAAAACTATAACATTTGTCTATATATTTACATCAGCACATATATTGATGGATTTTGCAATTGATGGAAAACATCACCCATATATATACAAAGCATGTAAACCCATATATATAAATCAACAAATATAATACATACAAATTTATATATAAACTCAAATATATATAAATCAACAAATACAAATACAAATACATACAAATACAAATACATACAAACTCGATTTGAAGCGGTAGCGGCGGAGCGGCGGCGACGCGGGCGGCGACGGCACGACGGTACAGGGGTGCGGGCGGCGGCGGATGACGGCGCTGGTCAGAGGCGGGGCGCGAGCGGCAGGTGGCGGCGCGCGGCGGCGGCGGCAGCAGTGGCGCGGCACGATGGCGGTGGAGGCGACGCGACGACGGGCGGGGCTAATGGAACAGTGGAGGAGGGGTTTCAAATTAGGGCAATAAGCGCGAGTAATGAAATTGGGGAAGAAGACGCGTAGTAATATTATTTAATAGCGACGGATTAGCGACGTACATTATCCGTCGTTATATTTTAAACCCTACAGCGACGTATTAACGACGTAAAAAGAGCTTTAACGACAGAATAAATTTACGACGGAAACAATCCGTCGTTACAATTTGGGCTACGTTAATATAACGACGGAATAAAATCCGTCGTTAATATATAACGACGAAACAACGACTGATACATCCGTCGTTGTATTTCTTAGCGTAAAAAAATAAAAAAATATTTAATCTTAGCGACGGATGTATTCCGTCGTAAAATTTATTCAGAATAAAAAAAATAAAAATAATATTAACGACGGAATAAGTCCGTCGTAAGAGTAATTAAAAAATAAATAATAAAAATCCATTAGTTTACGACGGATCAGCGACGATTATTTAAAGTGTACATTAAAAAAAATAAAAAATCGTTAATTTAACGACGGATACAATCCGTCGTTAACATCAACGACGTATTAGCGACGGATATACTGTCGTTATATGTTCGCGCGAAATAGTACCGCCACATTCCGTCTCAAAGACGTCGCAAGTCCGTCGTTATTTTATTTCGTTTGTGGACCGTCGTAAATCCGTCGCTGAATAACGACCCGAATTTTTGACGTCGCTAGTCCGTCGTTGTTCGCGTGTTTTTTTGTAGTGATCGATAGGGATATGAGTATATGAATTTTACTTTTTTAGTTGAAGAAGCTGTGAACTCGAATTTATTAGGTAGGAATCGTGGAATAAAATAAGAAGCTTCAGCCGGAGAGCCTTAATACATCTTTATCAAATATGATAACTCATATATGAAATTAAACAAAATATAATATGAAAATATAATCCTTATCTGAGGGATGTAAATTTTTAAAATGGAAAGTGAGATCTCTATTGATTGGGTTCTTAGTAATACTTATCCTCGTTGATAGGGATTGAGGTATACCAATTTAACTTTTGAAGCATAATATGTTTTTATCAAATATAATTACTCTTATATGAAACTAAACAAAATATAATATGAAAATGTGATCCCTATCTGATGATATATATTTTTAAAATGAAAAGTTAGATCCCTATTGATTGGGTTCTTAGTAATACTTATCTTTATCAATAGCGATATTGGTATATCATTTTATATTTATAAATTTAATATATCTTTATCAAATATAATGACTATTATATTAAATTAAACAAAATATAATATGGAAAGATGATCTCTATCGGGAATGTATATTTTTGAAATGAAAATTGAGATCCCTATTGATTGGATTTTTAGTAATACTTATCACATTCGATAAGGATATAGGTATATATCAATTTAACTTTTAAAATTTAATATATCTTTAACAAATATAATGACTATTATATGAAATTAAATAAAATATAATACAAAAAAGTAATCACTATCAAGGATGTATATTTTTAAAATGAAAAGTGAGATCCTTATTTATTGGGTTCTTAGTAATACTTATCCTCGTCGATAGGGATTGTGGTATATCAATTTAACTTTTGAAGCATAATATATTTTTATCAAATATATCGACTATTATATGAAATTAAACAAAATATAATATAGAAATGTGATTTCTATCTTGTCATATATATTTTTAAAATAAAAAGTAAGATCTCTATTGAGAGAGTTCTTAGTAATACTTATGTCCGTCGATAAGGATAGAAGTATTCTTTTATGCATCAATATAGATCACTAAACCCCCACTTAAACCTGTAAAATCCTAATACATAATCACATAACAGAATACAACGAATTATAAGTAAATAAAAAATAAAAAAACATTTAAAAGTATAATAAATCACATTATAGAAAAGAAATTAATAATTTTAGGCGTTTAACAATATCCCAATCGATGGGATTTACGTACCTAGATGGAGATATTATTAATGATCAATATCGATGGGGATTCTAAATTATTCCCTTATCGATTGAGATATAACTTCGTTAGTTATGTTTTAGATATATTTTAACGCTGTCGAAAATAGTACAAAGAAAAACAACGATCAATACTTTATCAGATATTACTTCGATAATTGTGCATCAGTTAGACCCAACCATGGTTGGAAAGAAGAAAATTTTGTTTTAAACAAAAAAACTAAAAGTCTTCGAATACGTAGCGAAATCGTAAAAGGGTATTCATTGCATATGAATGCAAGATCCAACTAACCATTCATCATGCACCAAAGGTAAGGATGTCAATGGGTAAGTTTTACTCGAATCAGAACCAATAAATAAGTATCAGTTATGGTTCTAGAATCGGTCCATTAGATAACGGATCCGGATCAGACCCGGACCATCAACTATAAGTTTAAAACGGTCCGAATTTGAGCAGGTCTGGAACCAAAACCAGACTAGAACCGAAACTATTGCTTTAGAATTTAATGGGCTATGAGTGATTTCGGATCGGTATGAGTAAAACAGACTTATTGACAATCTTATTTAAGCTTAGGTTTGTCAATAAACGGGTTTTACTCGGATCAGAACTAATAAATGAGTATCGATTATGGTTCTGGAATCAGAACCAGACCCGGATCGGACTGGACCATCAAACTATGGGTCTAAACGGTCCGGGTCCAAAGGGGGTCTGAAACCGGAACTAGAACCGGAACAATTACTTTAAAATTTAATGGGCTATGAACGATTCCGGATTGATCTGAGTAAAACTCACCCATTGACATCCATAACCAAAGGTACTAAATGCACACATGTTGCATCGGAAGAAGCTATTGCTAGTTCACAAAAGAAAAAAAACGATGCACTAATTTTCTTAGGGAAACTGCCTGAGGAATCAAAATTTGCTAAATTGGTCAAGACACGAATCCAACCACTAAAATCATTACAAATACTCTTTCCGTCCCACCATTCCTGGCTCCTTTCTTTTTGTACGTAGATTAAGGAGAGTTGTGTTTTGTACGTAAAAAGTAGGTGACACGAAATTCGAGATACTTTTTAGTGTAAAATTGTTTCCTTTTTAAGAAACGTGTCAACTTGTTGGGACAACCCAAAAAGGAAACGAGCCAAGAATGGTAGGACGGAGGGAGTATAACATTAGATATGAAATTTATAAGTCAGGACGGTCACGAAATTTCTCTGTTTCGATAGGATAACAAAGTTATCATGGGTAATGCGTCTGTTTGGTAGTCATATTAATATTCTTACGGTCCATGTTTTAATGACGGGCTTGGTGGATTTTGCACTAACACACAAAAGTGATGGGTTACAAAACCTATTTGAATAATATATTTTAATTAGACGAAACCTAACTAGACGAAATCCTAACTAACCTATCAAACGTGGCCTAAGCACGGGGACCTTTCAAATGGAGGGTGCGGAATAGGACTCCTGATTTCGTAGTAAGACGGTCTCCATCTCAAAAAAGCTCTCTAATCGTACAAAAGTAACAAAACTGACAAGACTCCATGGTAATCCAAATATTGGAACAAGTGGAAGTCAGCAAAGCAAATCATATATACGATAAGAGACCAAGAAACAAACAAAAACTTCTCTCCAGAAAGCATAAAAAATGTGAACGCAGTGTGAAATATAGAAAATACCACGAAATTACCAGCAAGTATTCAACTGTAAAGAATTTATGTCATTTTCCAATAAGTTTCCTTGTCACAAACTTTACAAATGGCAGTCTAGTAACCAGATATGAGGAAAACTGAAATGTAAGTAGACGTAGAATAAGAGAGATGAGATCTACAGAATCCAATTATCACAAAAATTCTCCAAGAAACTAGCATTCAATTATCAATTCATCATGCACCAAAGGTCCGTTTCCTCACCCACAGCCGCACCTGATGCATCGGAAGAAGCTAGCAGCAGCGTAGAGCTCACGCCCATGCTAAGAAAACGCCATGTCAAGTGGCAGAAACTTTTTATGGTTCTACGCAGTAGCAGGGCCTTCTATCAAGCCAGCAAGATTATAGTGGAAAACCAAGGTGCATTTTTAAACAGGTTCTCACGCTCTCTATCTTACACAGCAATTGATGTCGAACCAGAATGCTTATCAAGGATCGACAAATTGAGGCTCTCTAAGCTCGTCAGGGAGAAAAACACTGACCATCTGGATCATTTTGGAGGGATTCAAGGATTGGTCTCCAAACTCAAAACTGATGTCGAGAAGGGGATTGAGTCTAGCGATGAAGCCATTTCCCTTCGCCGCCAAAATTTTGGTTCCAACACAATTCAAATGCCATCTCCAAAGATGTCGAGGATTATGCTGGAAACTTTCAAAGACCCAATCCTTGTTGTACTGTTCCTGTGTGCTTCCCTTTCCTTGGGTTTTGGGATCAGACGAGAAGGGTTCAAAGGAGTCTCTGATGGGTTGTCCATATATGTCTCCATATTTCTAGTAATTGCTGCCATCTCTTTCAGTAATATGTGGCCAACCAGACAGTTCCACGCACTCAACAAATCCAACATCCAAACGACCATTGTTGTCATAAGAGACGGGACAAAAGCAAAGCAAGAGATTCCAGCAAATGAAGCTGTGGTAGGAGATATTGTTCGCTTGCAGATTGGAGATCAAGTTCCAGCAGATGGGTTGTACATAGAAGGGAATTCATTACAAGTAAATGAATCCGTCCTGACTAAAGAAGCCAATTCTGTGGAAATTACGCCTGACTATAGTCACCCCTTCTTGCTGGCTGGAAGCAAAGTGACAAATGGTCGTGCTCGAATGCTTGTCACTGCAGTAGGCATGGACACGAAATGGGTAGAGATTATCAGCTCGATATCCCCAGCTGAAAATAAGACACCTTTACAAGTGAAGCTACACGAGCTGACCCACAATATAGCTAAGATTGGATTAGTTGTTGCGTCAATTGTCCTCCTGATACTGCTGATCAAATATTTTACAGGGAAGATGAAGGATGCCAGTGGAGCACCTGATTATAGTGCAACCAAGAGCTTCAATCATGTCTGCCAAGCCATCATCGGGATTCTAGTCATGCCAATAGTTATTGCAACAGCTGCCATTCCGGAAGGTTTACTACTCGCGGCCACAATAACTCTTGCATATTCAACCAAGAGAATGGCAGTTGAAAAGGCACTAGTCAGAAATCTTGCAGCTTGTGAGGCAATTGGATCAATTACAGTAATCTGTATTGACAAGAGCGGTGCCATTTCATCCAAATCACCCCAGGTGGAAGAGTACTGGCTTGGCCAGGTGAAGTTTAAACGTAAAACCCCACTGATTGCTAGAGCAGTTCTTCAACTAGTGCATGAGGGAATCGGTCTGAATACAACCTCTGAAGCTTCATCTGTTCCCGGTGAGCTCCAAACTCAAAAAGCGATTTGCAGTTGGGCAATTCAAGAACTGGAGATGAATATAGAGCAACTAAAGGAGAACTGTATGCTTGTTATCGAGAGCCTCAACCAACAGAAGAAAGAGGGCTGCATTTGGATACGGAGAAATGGTGATAACAGAGTACACATCCACATGAAAGGATCAATGGATGAGATTCTGCCTCTGTGCTCTCAATATTATGAAGAAGACGGGGTAATCAAAGATATAAGCGAAAATGTGAGGGAAACATTCAAGAAAATTCTCCAGGAGATGAAGAATAATGGCCTCAATTGCATAGCATATGCACATGCAGCCGTTTCAGGAGACCTTGAAGATAATGGTGGCAGAAATTTTCATCATGGGCTCAACCAAGAAAATTTCACATTGATAGGGTTTTTAGGTCTAAAGGACCTGTTTCGGCACAATATAAGCAAAGTTGTGAAAGAATGCCAAGAAGCCGGAGTGTATGTCAAAATGATCACAACAGAAGATGTCCAAAAGGCAAAGATATCCGCTCTAGCATGTGGTATATTCAGTCCCAATCAGACAGCAATCACAGATGATATCATTGAAGGCATAGAATTTAGAAGCTTTACTGATCAAGAGAGACCGGAAAAAGCAGAAAAGTATAGCGTGATTGCTGGAGCCTCTACTTCGGACAGGCTTCTACTGGTAAAATGCCTGAAAGAGAAAGGCCATATAGTAGGAGTTATTGGAGGATGCCCAGGCGATGAAAAACTTTTCGAGGAAGCTGGCGTGGGCTTCTATCTCGGGATCCAAGAATCTCATTCCTTGGAGGAAAACTCAGATATTATCATCTCCGTTGATGGTTTTGATCCCATAGCGAAAGCTATGAAGTGGGGAAGAGGCATATACAACAACATCCAGATTTATGCACAGTTCCAGCTCACAGCTACAATGGCCTCTTTGGTAACAGACTCTGTGACTGCAATTTTTTCAAGAGAACCCCCCACAATCAACATTGTTACATCCATTTCATCTGGTAAGATTCCATTTGCAGCTCTCCAATTACTGTGGGTGAAGTTGGTAGTAGGTACATTAGTTGTTCTAGCTCTTTCAGTTGATAATCCAGCTGAAAGCCTCATGCAAAATTTGCCTGTAAAACAAGGGCAACCATTTATAACCAACATAATGTGGAGGGACATCATAGGCCAAGCTCTATGCCAAATCATTATCTTGCTTACCATACAGTTCGAGGGAGAAGCAACTTTCAAATTGAGTGGCCGAGAAAAGGATACTTTGATTTTCAACATCTTTGTTCTCTGCCAAATCTTTACCATATTCAACACGGTAAAGGGGAAGAACATCTTTGAGCGACTGAAAAAGAAAAGGCTATTCTGGATGTTACTAAGCATCATAGTTCTTCTGCAGGTTATTATTGTGGAGTTGTTAAAAGGTTTGCAGACACAGAGAGGCTCAACTGGAAGCAATGGCGCGCATGCATTGCAATTGCCATGATATCTTGGCTGGTAGGTTGGTTATTGAGAAGGATACCTGTTCCCGAGAAGCCTTACTTCTGCTTTCTCTGTAGCCAAATATCACACCAGTGATGTTTCATTAGTTATGTTTAGATGAATCATTTTGTTGAAGAACATTAGCATTTTTCAGTCATTGAATTTTCCGTGTTTTTAACTTGTAGTTCAATTAACTTGAAATAAAGAGAAGTGGCTTGTTGGTGCCTTGCTCCTCTGAAAGTCTTCCATTAACATGATACATTGACATTGTTCAATCATGCATTATCTAATACAATATATTAATTAAATATGATGCATATCCGTATTTTCTTAAGCAGATAAGAGATGATCGGATCCATCATGTTGGCTCCACATATCCTAGATCAAGTCTACCTATAAGTCTCATTGAGGTCTCAATAGAATCAATTCTTACAACTTTATCACAACAACTAATGGAACACACTAAAACTCTAAACACACATCAAGAGCTTTAGTGGTGCATGCCCCAAGGAGAGATGTATTCAGAAGTTCCATAGAAGACATTGAATTCCTTGCAAAATGATAATAGGATTTTGATATACATTTATACGTAGAAACTACAGAAGAGTTCAAGTCCTATCATGCAGGAATTTAGTACCCTTAACTGTAAAACTAAAATCTTATCTAAATATGAACATCAATTAGATCATGGGTTCAAATGGCTACCTAATTTCCACAAGTAAGCTGCATCAAGACAACATTAAAGTAAGAGACACTTAAAATTAGCTCAAAAATGTTATCAAAATCACTGGGCTGTGATAGAGAATACGGATGGTCATTTAGAATTTCATTACAGGACAATCATTAGTTCAAATTACTCATACAATTGATGCCATTATCCTCCCAATCTAATTTATGCTGCCATCAAATATTCACTACACGGACTTAGTTTTCATTGCTAACTTCTGCATTTTTCATATGATCCCCTACAACCATTATCGAATATCTACCAAATGAAAATCTCTCGGTATATAATTTAGAAAACGAACTATCTCAAAAAGAATCCAAATCTAGTGGTTTAAACAAAACATTGTTTCAATTAAAGAAATCAGATAAATGGCACTAGGTAGCAGAGAACAATAATAATAAACAAATCCAAATTAGCATAATCATGTTAAACTGAATGCATTTTCCATCAACCGAAAGCAACTAATAACTCACATGAATACAATTGCATTCGAGGAAAAATAGAGAGACAGAGGCATCAACGGTAATGGAGAGGAAGCTCGTTTTCTTCGAAAAATCTAATTTTGCATTTGAGATTGAAGAAACATTTGGAGTTCGAATTTGCATCGGCTGTTATAATCAGTCTTCAGCCATTCAAATTAGTCCTTCAATTTTGATTGCAAGTTCAACTAATTGTAAGATAATTCGATAATTCCGTCTTCTGATCTAAGCCTATTTATTTAATATCGCTAAAATATCTATTAAGAGTTCAGTGGCATTGTGGAAGTGGAAGTGATGGAAAAGCAGCTGTGGAAGTGATGGAAATTCAGCAGCTAAATATCTACCAATAGTCCAAACAAGAGCAGCTGCCATTGTGGAAGTGATGGAACCTAGTTCTATCTCTAACTATAATCTCTCTTACATATATAAGAGAGAAAAGCTTAAAACTAGAATGGCATTCCACACATACACGAAGATTCTTTATAATCCTCACCGGCGTGCAAGAATCCGTTGCAATGAGCGCGAAAGCAATGGCTAGTCGTTCACTGTGGTAAGAGAGAGTGTCTTCCTTCTCTTCCTCTTCGATGTCAAACAACACTTCTCGAGTTCTTGCACGATGACCGTACTCTTGCAGCTTCGTGTTCATCTCCTCGAGTTTCAAATACACGTCTCTAGCACGAGGATGGCTCTTGTCCCCCGCAAGAAACTCGTGCATCGAGCCATCAACTTCAACCAAACTGCTCCCAGGCATTTTCTCCACGCCGCGCTCCTTCATCAACTGCCTCACTCTCTTCGCATCGTCCCATTTCTCCACGCACGAATACATATTCGACAGAAGCACATAATTCCCACTCTTTTCTGGCTCTATCTCTACTAAGTGCTTTACCGCAACTTCTCCCGTCTCGAGATCTCCATGAACTCGTGCTGCCCCGAGTAAAGACCGCCACAAAACCGCATTAGGCTTCACCGGCATGGTCAAAATTCTTTCCTTGGCTTCCTTAACCAGCCCGGCCCGACCCAAAAGATCCACTAGGCAACAGTAGTGCTCGATTTTAGGCTCGAGCCTGTAGACACAGCTCATCGACTCAAAATAACCGCGCCCTTTATCCACCAATCCCACATGTGAGCAAGCACACATTACAGCCAGAATTGTCACATCATCGGGGGTAAGACCCTCTTGCTTCATCATTTCAAATAAATCAAGAGCCTCGCATCCACGGCCGTGGATTGCAAGACCTCTAATCATGGCGTTAAAACAGAATATGTCTGTATAGGGCAGCTGGTCGAACAATTGCCTAGCAAATCCAAGACATCCCGAATTCACGTATAGGGTAATTAACGATGTGCCTATATAGTGATTGAGGCTAAGCCGGTTCTTAATTATATAAACATGCGCCCAGATACCTTGGCTGAGGGCGCCTAATTCGGCACATGCAGTAATTAAGGCCACTAATGTCACTTCACTTGGCTCTACAGAAGAATTCTGCATTCGGCTGAACAGATTCAAAACCTCCAGAGACGAACTAGTTTTCTCATCTAAAAGGCCGGGATCACCCGAGAAGCTAACACTAGAGTTGCAAGCATAAGCAGATAGTATAGAGTTCCATGTTGCTAAGTCCGGTTCCGTAACCTGATCAAATAAATATCTAACAATATCCACTCTTCCGCAGCTCGAATAAAAATTAAGTAATGAGGCTTGAACAAATTTGTCGTGAAGGGGGTAAATGAATTTTAGGACGTGGGCGTGTAGGGCTAGGCCATGTTTAAACAATTGGTGGGCCGTGAAAGCCTTGAACAGAGACGGGTATGTATAGTTATTGGGTCTGAGGTCGGGATCTGTGAGAATCTGGTCATAAAGAGAAAGGGCAACTTTCACTTGATTGTTTTGGGCGAGGAGTGAGATGAGGGTGTTGTGGAGAAATATGCTCGGGTTTGGGGCACGGCTGAATATGGCTAATGTGTAGGATAATGGAGACAGTGAAGAAGATACGAGAAGAATACAGCTGATAGGGTAGGTGTGGAGAATGAGGCCAGTTGTGATCATTTGGGCGTGTACTTGTTTCAACGTGTCGAAAGTCTTGCATTTTTGCAAGAGGTGGAGGATTGGATAGCTGAGTGTTGGGCTTACTGCTCTCATCATGTCAGGGTAGATCTTGTGACATCCAGAAGCTCCTCTTGTATTCCTTATCCCTTAGCGACAACAATACATTGTGTGTTCGATTAGCTGCTCTCTGGAATGGAATCTGGAAAGATATCAAAAGAAATAAAGTAGTTATAAACAAAAGGTCCAACGAGCTTTTGCTGCCAAAATTAGAACGATAAGCGGCACTTCACTCCACGTAATATTAGCAATCAAGTCCCTCGAGTCCTCGACTATGTGCTATGAACTTATCACAACTACAGCAGAGTTATAATTCAGTCAAGCATTGCGATGAATGCATGAAAAAATCGTTAGGAAGCATAGGAATCGCCAAACATGTTCTCACCAGATCAATGATTATTCATTATAACCGCACCATACACTTAAAACACTTGAACATTTAAATTATATTTGGTTTTGGTTTCTTGCGCCACGTGATGACGAGATATCATAATCTTTAAACAAATTTGACATAAAGGGTCACCTAATACTACTCCACTGAAGGCCAGAATTTCCGGATTCGAATATCAAGTTAAAGCTTTCCGATTTAACCATTAATCTCAAATTTTAATCAAGAAATGGAGAAACGCATCCCTTACAAACTACAGGAGAATATCCTCAGAGAATCACGCATAACTTCATATTCAACCGCAGGCATTCTTTCTGCATAGTTACATTTAACACTAAACAATACTTAATTCCAGAAAGATCTTGACACTAGCAAATTGGAATAACATTTTCACTAGAACTAATTGCAGCAAAATTTCGTTCATGAATATTATCAAACAGATAGAGTGCGCGCAAGCATCAGCAGTAGAGACTATCATCGCCTCAACCAGAAGTACAGAAAAGAGTGCCAAATTACCTGTATCTTTTTACGGCTATAGTCTGCTTCTAGCATGAATTTGCTAACTAACAACATAAATACTTATGCGACTGTGAGTTCAGACTTACCTGTATTTTCTTGGTTCAACTTTTCTCTTGCTGGCTAGCAATTTTTAGCTCCTTTTTATGTTTTAGGTGATTCTAAACATAGCCCCCTTTTAGTACCATCAGCTGTAAAGCTAAAATCTTATCCAAATATGAACATCAAGACAACGGTAAGAGTAAAGTCACTTAAAATTAGCTCTAAAATGTTAACAAAATCACTGGGCTGTGATAGAGCATATGGATTGCCATTTAGAATTTCATGACAGCACAATCATTAGTTCAAATTACTCGTACAATACACGCCATTATCCTCCCAATCTAATTTATGCTGCCATCAAATATTCACTTCAAGGACTTAGTTTTAACTGCTAAATTCTGCATATTTCATATGATCCCGAACGATCATTATCGAATATCTACCAACTGAAAATCTCTCTGTATATAATTTAGATAACAAACTATCTCAAAAAAGAATCCGAATCTGGTGGTTAAAACAACACATTGTTTCAATTAAAGAAATCATAAAAATGGCACTAGGTAGCAGAGAACAATATATAATCATAAACAAATCCAAATTAGCATAATCATGTTAAACTGAATGCATTTTCCATCAAACGAGAGCAACTAATAACTCATATGGATACTTTGCATACGAGGAAATGGAGATACAGAGGCATTGCCGTAACGGAGACGAACCTGGTTTTCTTCGAAAAATCTCATTTTGCATTTGAGATTGAAGAAGCATTTGGAGTTCGAATTTGCATCGGCTGTTATAAATATAATCAGTATTCAGCCATTCAAATTAGTCCTCCGATTTTGGTTGCAAGTTCGACTAATTGTGAGATAATTCGATAATTGCGTCTTCCGATATAAGCCTATTTATTTAATATCGCTAAGATATATATTAAGCGAAGTTCAGTGGAAGAAAATGGGGTGATCGACAGCCTGCACCTTTATTTTTCGCATTTTAATTGTATACTCCGTAAAAAATTATATATTTATTAGTGTTTCATACCATTAAGATATTGTAGGTTTCGTTTGAAATGTAAAATAATAACCAATTATAACGGGACGGGACATTTTGATTAGTCGATGCCTTTCATTTATTTTTTGGAATCTTTAAAATCATATTTCTCAGTTTTCTACCTTCTATAATAAATTTCCATTTTCTTTTTTCTTTTTTTTCCAGTCGATCAATAAGAATTTTCACTAAATATACATTTTTCTTTCTTTGCATGTTAGTTCAAGTTATAGAATAGCTTTGCTTTTAACTACTTGTCAATTGTGCAATTTCCATATTTCGTACAACCTCTATGATTTATCATAGTGCAATTGTATTTTAGTCTCATATGTTTTTACAAATGTCTCTTTAATTTAATTTTCGTGAGTATTATTCTTCACAAATATAAAGACTTGAAATTTGATTTCGAGGTTCACAATTAAGTTGAGAAATCATGAAAAGTAAGTACGACGAGACGGAATTAAAGATGAAAGATGAGAGAAGAATGAAAAAAAGAAAAGAAAAAAAGTAAACAAACAACAATTTTACTTAATTTTAATGGTTTTATATAACTATAATATAAGCTACTTTTTTGTCTCCCACCCCCACAATTAGCTCACGATTTTCCAGAATTTAGTTTTTTTCTTTTCTTATAAACTCACACCTTTCTTAACCACTCCATAGTACATACTGTATATCGTGAAATAGCATGTATAAGAGTGGGTATTTGGTTCGGTTCGGTTAACCGAAACAGAAAATGTATGGAATACTGATATCGTAACCGAATCAATTGGTTAATCCGATCGGTTAATCAGTTAACCGATTGTAGAGAATGAAAACTCCTAACCAACTGAGCTATAGAGGCAACTTGAAATTTATATGGTTTAAATATATTTATTTTATTTGTTTATCAGTAAAAAAAGTTATTATATTTCACTCTATACTAGAATCGAACACAGAAGCTCTTAGAATGTAGAATCCTAAAGGATCTGTCAAAACCAACTAAGCTACAATATGATTTGATAAAATAATATTATATAGTGTGTGTGTGTTGGCCTAGTGGTAGAGTGGTTAATGCCCAAGGCCAAAGGTCTCGGGTTCGAGTCCACCGTGACGCAGCCTTTAAAAATTTCTGTATTAATTGACCAAAAAAAAATAAAAAATAAAAATAAAAATAATAATATTATATATATATATATATATATATATATATATATTATTTTTGGTTATTTGGCAATTCCCATTCGGCAACCGATATTCTTAAAATTGTTATACCCAATAACCGAATTTTTGGTTCGGTTATCGGATTATCCAATTAACCATATCTAAATACCCACCTTTGTTTTTTCTCCTAGTTGAGAACCTTTGTTTTTCGTTTCTTCTGTGTTTGATCGTTCTTTCCCCTCCGAGTGTTTCAGGCTCATTGGAAAATCATATGGCAGACTTAAACATTAACAGTGAAGAGGAGGAACTTGTCCTCGACGACTCGATCCTGGAAGCTTCTAACATAGAAGTGGATCTCTGTCTAGTAGGTAGATTCCTCACTGATCAACCGGTTAATTTTAACCTTATGAGATCCAGAATGGCGGGGTTATGGAGACCTGGTAAAGGAGTTTTTGTGAAGGACATAGGACAAGGACGATATATTTTTCAATTCTTCCATGCGGTGGACATTGAGAGGATTTTGGATGGGGGGCCGTGGTCTTTCGGGATTATCCCGCTCATTCTCCATAGACTGAGAAGGGAGAATTTCCTCTTCTTGTGCCATTGGATATGCTGCCGTTTTGGGTCCAAGTCCACGACCTGCCAGCGGGTTATCTAGCGGAGAGTATTGGCAAAGCGCTCGGAAATTTCATCGGGGTCTTTTTGGAGTACGACGGATCAAACTCTGTAGGAGTGTGGAGACAGTATATGCGTATTAGAGTAGGGGTGAAGGTGACAGATTCTCTGAAAAGAAGCAAGAAAATTAAGGACAGGAATGGAGCGAGCTTCACGGTTAATTTCAAGTATGAAAAACTACATGTCTTTTGCTTCATCTGTGGTCGTCTAGGGCATACTGAGAGTTTCTGTGAGAAGCTTTTCGACATGGAAAGTTAGGAGATCAAAAGGGAATGGGGGACTTGGATCAAGGCTGCGGACAGAAGGATAGTTTCATCGGAAAATGCTAAATGGTTACGTGCAGGCGGCGGACAGGACGGACGAGAGGGGAGCAATTTTCCACCAACGCCGGGGCATGACCGTAACAAACAACGCGGAAAAGGCGTCTTCCAGTGCGAGAAGGACGGGATTTTCCCGGATAAGCAGCAATACTTTCCAAGTCAGTTTGATAACAGAAAGGAAACACCGTGGGATCCGCATGCAGGTTCGGGAGTGCGGATTCGGGGGGAGTGGATATTATGGGTGGAAATCATACGTTTAATGCTAGAAATATTCACAGAGATCTTCACGCAACTGCCACGCCACCAAATCAGGCCCACGTATGTGGGAATGATTCTAGAAGTTTAACCCTCATGCACGACAATAATTACAATACTACCCCTGGGGAGGAAAGGAAGCGTAGACGCGCGAACGATGAGGATAATTCCAACAAAGCAAATTTTTTCAAGCCTGATGTTCTTCTTCTTAATAACGCAGAGGATGACAGTAGGGAGGTTCTTTTTAGCGGCGGTCACGGGTCGGGCCACCGACCCAATGAATGTTTTGAGCTGGAATTGCAGGGGGCTGGGTCATCCCCTTGCAATTCCGACGTTATGTGAGCTCGTTAGAGTTCACAGGCCTAATATAGTCTTCCTTTGCGAAACTCTCGCTCATAAACAAAGATTGGAAGACATACGGATTAGAATGAAGTTTGAAGGTTGCTTTGTGGTTGATTGTGTGGGCAGGAGTGGGGGATTATGTATGCTTTGGAGGGAGGAGTCAGCATGTAGTATTTTTGGTTTTTCTAATAATCACATCGACATTAGGGTTGCGGACCAACTCGGGGATTGGCGGCTGACGGGGTTCTATGGTTTCCCCGAGAGGAGCAAACGGCGGGACTCTTGGAATCTCCTTCGTAATCTCAGCAGAGTGAACAACCTGCCTTGGCTTATCATAGGTGATTTCAATGACCTTCTGAACAGTGCTGACAAGAGAGGGAGAATTGCTCATCCCAATTGGCTTCTTGCTGGTTTCAGATTAGCTGTTCTCGACAGTGGTCTGTCCGATGTGCCGCTGTGTGGGCACCAGTTCACGTGGGCTAGAAGATTAGGGTCGGCGTTTGCGGTCGAAGAAAGACTTGATAGAGGTATGGCCAATGGGGAATGGTTAGGAAAGTTTCCTAATTGCAGACTACAGACGACAGTGGCGTCAATCTCTGATCACCATCCCATCGTCCTCTATACGGAAGGGGATACGAAGAATAATAATTCAAAGATCTTCAGATTCGAGAATAAATGGTGTACGGACCCGGAGCTCCCAGTTCTTGTGAGGGATTGCTGGCGGAATTCTGAGGGTCTTAGAATCGTTGAGAGGCTTACTACCACTTCATCCTATCTAGCTGTCTGGGCAAGGAAGAAAAGTGCGAAGGACCGTGCTAGGAAGAGGCTACTTCACTCTAAAATTAGGTACCTGCAAAGCAGACCAGATATGAGATCAGGAGTTGCTCTGATGGGGGCTAGAAAGGAACTCCAACTCCTGTTACTAGAAGAGGAGGAGCATTGGAAGCAGAGGGCGAAACAGTTTTGGTTGAAGGACGGGGACCGTAACACTAAATTTTTTCACGCGTGGCGTCATCGAGGAGAAGATCTAACAAAATTCATAATCTTCACAAATCAGATGGTGGCTGGACGTCCACGGCCGAGATCAAGGTGAGTGTTGAGCTACTTTTGAATCTTTTCGGGCGCGATAACGAGCATCGTCACGATCTTATTTTAGGCGGTATGCATCCTGTCATGACCGAGGCGATAACTCCGAGCTTACTGGGCCTGTCCGGATTGAGGAGGTTAAAGAAGCGCTCTTCCAAATGCATCCTGACAAATCGCCGGGGCCGGATGGTTTCAATCCGAAATTTTTCCAACATTTTGGGAGCTTATGAAACACGACATCTATGGGCAGTGCTGCAAATGGCTGGAAGAAGACAGACTTCAGGAGGGGCTTAATGACACAACTATTGTTCTTATTCCAAAAGTTGAGCGCCCTACTAGTATGAAAGACCTTCGTCCGATTTCTCTTTGCAACGTCCTCTATAAGATTGTGTCGAAGATGCTTTGTAACAGACTTAAGAAGTTTTTGCCGGCTCTGATCGGGTCGGAACAATCTGCTTTCGTGGAAGGAAGATCAATCCAAGACAACGTTCTGATTGCGTTTGAGGCTATTCATTCTATGAAGCGTAAAACGAGGGGCAAGAACGGTGACATCGCGCTTAATGTGGACATTAGCAAAGCCTATGATAGGGTGAGCTGGTCTTACTTCGATGCGGTTCTAGCTCGGATGGGATTCTGTAATAAATGGAGAAGATGGATGAGTATGTGCGTCAGGTCGGCTAAGTATAATGTGCTGGTTAATGGGGATTTGGTTGGGCCGATTTTTCCCAGCAGGGGTCTTAGACAAGGCGACCCTTTATCGCCCTACTTGTTTATTCTTTGTACTGAAGGTCTCTCTGCGGCTATGAACCAGGAGGTTGGGAGGGGTAACCTTCATGGGATCAGAATTGGGCGGTCTGGCCCCCCGATGTCGCACCTTATGTTTGCAGATGATTGCATGTTCTTTTGTAGAGCGTCCTCTGGGGAATGCTCGAAGCTTCGGTTGCTGTTAGATAACTATAAATCGGCATCGGGACAAGCCATCAACTACAAAAAATCTGGTATTTTCTTCAGTAAGAATGTCGAGGCAGCGGCCATTCTTAACCTTTCGAACATTCTGGGAGTCTCACAACCTCTAAACACGGACGGTATCTCGGTCTCTTCCCTTATTAGACGTAAAAGAAGGAAATTTTGGGTATCTCATGACGGGCTATGGAATCGTATTCAAAGCTGGCAAGGTAAAAAGATGTCGAGAGCGGGAAAGGAAGTCTTACTCAAGGGAGTTGCGCAAGCCATCCCAGCTTACTGCATGACGACTTTCCTCATCCCTAAGGGTGTTACGGACGAACTCGAGAGAATGATGAATAGCTTCTGGTGGGGAAAGAAATGTGAGTCGAGGGGTGGTATTTGTTGGACGAGGTGGGATCGGCTCTGCGTGGCCAAGGATAAGGGGGGCCTGGGCTTTCGGAGCTTACAGTTACTCAATCTAGCCATGTTGGGCAAGATGGGTTGGAGACTTCAGACTGATCCAGACGCCTTAGTTTGCCGGGTATTGAAAGCAAAGTATTTCCCCAGTGGTGATTTTCTTTCGGCAAAGGTGGGCCACATCCAAGCTTTAGGTGGAGATCTATCATGCTTCATGAAGACTGTTGGATTTGTATCTTGAAAGCGGTTTGGTTGAGCTTGTATACAATGTTTCTGCTACCACTATTACAATCTCCTATCCGAATTGAATACTTGATTGCATATATCGTGTCCCCTTATCTCATATATAAGTTAGATCATACGGTGTGTAGAAGATCACGAAGTCTCGTATGATTGGTCAAGCTTAATGAGATATAAAAGTTTCACGGTGAGACAACTTAAGGACGAGTTGTCGGTTTAGCCGCGATATAGATATGAAGTGACTTGACTTAGTTGCTTGTCTATGCTGGTACGTCTCGGCGTATTGAAGGATCACGGTGAGATGAGTTCTTCTTCTCGACCGTCGTGAAGAACCAAGATCTCGGTGACTTACGATGATCTAAACCTCGATAAGGTATTAGGTGAATATGAGTTGTTGTCCATCACTTTGACTTGTTATGGGTGAGGTTATATGTTCTAACCCAAGATTCTCCGTGATCTTGGGTGATGGCGGTCTTGTATGTCACGCTAGTTATCTCAGTATCAGTCACCGTATCCGTTTAGGATGATGACGTCCCTTAAGGAGCTCAAAGGTTTATTGTACTAAACCCCGCAGGTTGAGTTAGCTCAAGTACAATAATAAGGTTGAGTGGTACTACTTAAGAAATGAAGTTATTAATCGTTTTAGCGATCGATTGCTATAAATGATTAATGGACGTTCGATATCTTAAATACGGGGATTCGTAATGTCTAAGTGCAAGCCCGACTCAACTTCGGTAATAAAGGGGTAAGTCAGCATTTATTCTCTAGTGGCATGAATGAATGTTTATAAATTAATTTATGTTCTGGGCTGAACATAAGATAATTAATTTATTTGAGGCCCATCTTTATTCCTTGCATTTGATCCCTGGGCTGGCCCATCCAGGCCCGAAGCTCCTGATGAAATCGGCGCCCCCTATCCCTCTAAGGCAAGGATTTGATTCTCTTTATCCTATAAGGATATTATTATATTTATGGGATATGCATGGATCCTTTCCTTATGGGATTATGGTAATGCATTATAAATATAAGGTAAGAGATAGAATCAAGGTTAATCCACAAAATTGGAGAGCATTATTTTCGTCCACTCCATAAGAGAGGATCTCGAAAATTTGCCTAGGGTTGAGGGTGATTTCTTGTAGTATTCTCCATAGATCGTCCTCACTCGACGTTGGAGATTGGGCATCCGGGATACAGTCCAGAAGGTCAAAGCACGAGTCCGATCCGTTTGATCCGTTCATCTCGTTCCATCGACCTCATCAGATCCAAAGGTAAACACGAGAAAACCCCTACGTGTTGCAATTAATTAAATAGACGCATGCTAGGTTTATAATCAATGTATGGTGAATTAAATATCCAAGATAGATCCTCGGGGCGAGGGCTAGACATATGTCTTCCCTACAATTGGTATGAGAGCTTGGGATCAGAATCTTGGCTCTGTTGGATTAATTCACGTTTGATTATTACGTGCGTTTATTAATTGTGGATCCGCTGCGTTCATCGTGGCTCGTTTATTATTTTGTCGATTTTGTTGTTTCACCACGAGAAAATCCGTGGTTAGATTAGATTTTATTCGTAAATCTTATCCGTAAAGAAGAACGAAGACGAAAGAGCGAAGAAGCGAAACGACGGAAAACAGGTCTCGGCGAGCCCCAGGCGGTCTCGCGGCGAGCCTCGCGGTCGCGAGGGCGATCGCGAGGCGCGGCGACGGACGTGCGTTCGCGCACGAGATCCCCGGCGCCACGCGGCGAGTGGTTGCGAGATTCGCCGCAAAGCGGCGAGTGAGCTAGCGGGCGGCAGGCGCGCGTTCGCGCGCGAAACCCGGCGCTGGCGAGCGCTTCATGATCGCGAAGTTTCGGCGGCGGGCGACGACATCTCGGCGGATGTTGGCGCCGGGCATGGCCGCGCTGCAGCGTGCCCGACGGTCGCGGTCGCGTTAGCGATCATGGAGGTAGCCCGCGAAACGGGCGGCCAGGCGCACGCAAGGCGCGCGGCCCGGCCTGATTGGGCGACCCGGCCCGCACCCGTTTTCAGCCCAACCCGGTTTTACGGTCCGTGCCGTGCACGCGAGGCCCGTTGTTGAATCCGGTCCGTGCCGCGCACGCGAGGCCCGTTTTCGTTTAATTTTGTACTTTGTAAAAATCTATGTAATAGATTAGATTTATATGTGCGAGTTTCACGATTGGGCGCGATGAGCGTTTTATTTTATTTTTATCGTTCATATGCATGTCGTGGATGTTTAAATTATGCAGTAGCATGCTATGTATGTTTATATTACGTTGACAAACCTTTAAGTGTTTTACGTAATTGGATGCGCATAGTAAGCATGCTAGGTTTATCGCGTTTATCAAGCATATTTTAGAATTCTGCGAGCATGTTTTACATGTTGAGTTCTATAGAAAAGCATGCTAAGATTACGTGATCTGCATGGACAAACCTTTTGAATAAAATGACTAAGCAAGCAACCCGACAAATTATTTTTTCAAATTAAAATGTCAAGACCTCCACTTTTTGATCTCTAAACAAAGTGAGACGCACTGTGAGTAAACGTCCACCCGCGTGGCTTGCTTGCACTGTTTATCATAAGTTTGTTAGATGAGATTTCTAAATAAAACTTTTAAATCTATTGAGAAGTGGGAGTTTCATGTGTAGACGTCCACACGCGTGGCTTGCATGTGCGATTTTCATAAGTTCTCTAGAGATAGATATAAAAAGAGATAACAAAAGAATTTGAATTGGAAGCGGTATGGTCCGAGTGAGTATGCCAATTCTAAGAATTCATTTTCTGTTAAAATTGTGGTCAATGCTTAGACATCACCTCAAGTACAACTTCCCGCGAAGTCCCTTCTTGCGATAGTGATGTGGTCTAGTAAGGTCCAATCATTAATTTCATTTGTCATAAGGATAAGTTGACATGGATTGAAATTAAACGACTAAAAGGTATATTTTAGTCTGGTCGAGGGGTTCATGTGTAAACGTCCACACGCGTGGCTTGCATGTGGGATTCCTTGGGCGATTGGAGGTTTCAATTAATATTGTTTTATCAAAAGGTTACAATATTATTGTTACGAATTATATGCGATCGTATGCTTATGTGTTTACATTATCGTTTCAGATATGTCTCTTCGCGATTATCAATATGCTCGCACAAAATCCGTTATCCGGTCCAAATTTTATCGAGTGGAAGCGAAACATGGAATATGTTCTTATCATTGAAGAACACATGTTTGTTCTCACTACTCCTAAACCCGATGCCACTTCATCGACGATCGACTAATGAGCGCGAGAGTCAGCGAGACTTTGGAATAAGTCGAACAATATGGCTAAATGCTATATGATGACTACTATGTCCAAAGGCTTGCAGTACAACATCAATCGATGGTGACGCGACCGATATTTGGTCAAGTCTCGAGGTAAGTTTGGGCGGTCGGATCGGACAGTCCGCTTCCACACAATGAGAGAAATCTTGGCGTGTAAGATGGAAGAAGGAAGTTCGGTCCATGAACATGTCTCCCACATGACTCATCTCATGGATAGTCTTGATCAGTTGGGAGGAGGTATTGACGGCGAAGCCAAGGTCGATATCATCCTCAATACACTGCCCAAGTCTTTTGAGAACTTTCGCGTAATGCGATCATGAGCAAGACCGAGTTTACACTTAGTCAGTTGCTTAATGATCTCGTGGCTGCGGAAGGAGTTATGGGAAAAGGAGCACATGCTCTTGCTAGCACATCTAAGGGCCCAAAATTTTCGTTGCAAAATGGAAATAGAAAAAGGGGTACCAAAGGTGGAAGAGGCAAGGCAAATAGTGGGAGTAATGGGAACAAGAACATGGTTGCCACGGAGGCAGAAGAAGCGAAGGAGAAGGGCAAGTGCTTCAAGTGCGGTGGGACGGGCATTGGAAGGCCAAGTGCCCTATGCTCAAGGCTCAGTGCGCTGTTTGCTTTAGTAACGAAACATGTTTAGCGACTTGTTCTACCCATTCTTGGGTAGTAGATACGGGCGCAACTGATCATGTTTGTTACACCTTGCAGGGGTTCCTGCGGACAAGGGAGCTGTTTGATGGCGAGATAACGATCTCCATGGGCAACGCGGCGAAAGTCGAGGCCGTTGCAGTTGGAGATGTTACTTTATGTTTTGAGAAAACAGTTTTAGTTTTAAAAGACGTTTTATATGTGCGGATTTTCGTGGAACCTTGTTTCGCTTTGAAATTATTTACTCATGGATATTCATTATTTTTGATAGTGGTGTTTCTATCATAAGAAATGACGAAGTTATCGTGTTGCACGTTATATAATTAAGCTTTATACTATTTCGCCAAACATAATACCTATAACTATGTTTCATCTTCATCAAACCCTAAAAAGAGAAAGTTTTCTTCGCAAGATGACTCTACTTTTCTCTGGCATCTTAGATTAGGTCACATCAATCTAAATAGGATCCAAAGACTGGCTAAGAATGGAGCGTTGGGTAATCTCACGGTTACTCCGTTCCCAGTCTGCGAATCCTGTATAGAAGGTAAGATGTCGACCAGACCCTTCAAAGCGAAGGGTTATAGAGCCAAAGAAATGTTGGAGTTAGTCCATTCTGACCTGTGTGGACCGATGTCCACACAAGCTCGTGGAGGGTACGAGTATTTTGTCACTTTCATTGACGATTACTCAAGGTACGGATACGTATACCTGCTTCACCGCATAAGTCGAATGCTTTGAGAAATTCAAAGAGTTTAAGGCGGAAGTGGAGCGAAGCTAGGTAAGAGTATCAAGTCATCATGATCGATCGCGGTGGCGAATACCTCGATAACGAGTTTATGGACTATCTAGTGAAGTGTGGGATTACATCCCAACGCACTTCACCAGACACACACCACAAAAAATGGTGTGTCGGGCGAAGAAATAGGACTCTTTTGGAAATGGTTAGATCTATGATGAGTTATGCTACATTGCCTATTTCGTTCTGGGGGTATGCCTTAGAGACGGCGGCATACTTGCTAAATCTAGTACCGTCCAAGTCAGTCGAAAAGACCCCTTTCGAGTTGTGGTTTGGGCGCAAGCCTAGTTTAAGCCACATAAAGATATGGGGCAGTCCAGCACATGTGCTGAACAAGAAGGCTGACAAGTTGGAGGCTAGATCTGACGCAAGGCTATTTATTGGCTATCCTAGAGGAACGAAAGGTGGTTTATTCTATAGTCCTAAGGATCAGAAGGTCATTATTAGCACTAATGCTCGATTCTTAGAAGAGGACTACATGAAAAATCATAAATCCAAAGTTGAAATCATTCTTCAAGAATTAGAAGATGATCGTATTCCACCACCGAATAGGCCAAAGGTACGAGATGTCGAGTCTAGTGGGAGGGATCGACACCAGATACTTCAAGAAATTGAAGTGGGTCGAGTTCCACTGGAGATACCGACCGTACAAGTGGTACCTACACAGCAAGTTGTGCAAGTTAGAGAACCACAAGTTTCGCACCCACCGTTGCCATTGTGCTGTGAGAACCTCGTCGTAGTGGGAGGGTTGTTCGTCAACCCGAGCGATTTATGTTCGTGGGTGAATCTTGGATTTAGTCGAGGAGGCGAGCAGCAATAATCGACCCATGGACATCTGAGGAGGCGATATAAGATATTGATGCAAGATCATGGCACACCGCTATGGACTTAGAAATGGAGTCCATAACGGCTATGGATGTATATGAAAAGACACCTCTACCGGATGGCAAGGAAGCCGTAGGTAGTAAGTGGATATACAAGAGGAAGAGATTCCAATGGAGGTTTCGGCTTTCAAAGCCGGGCTTGTGGCGGGGTACACTCAGATTGAGGGCATCGATTTCGATGAGACCTTTTCGCTGTAGCAATGCTCAAGTCCATCGAATTCTTCTAGCCATAGCACCCACTTGAACCTAGAGGTTTGGAAAATGGATGTTAAAACCGCTTTTCTAAACGGTTACCTTGAGGAAGGTAGAGACATCTATATGCGACAACACGAAGGTTATGTGGTAAAGGGTGAAGAGCATCTAGTATGGAAGCTTAAGTCCATTTATGGACTTAAGCAAACCTCGATCATGGAACTTACGCTTTGACGAGGTAGTAAAGTCTATGGATTTACCCAGTTGCCTAGCGAGATTTGTGTGTATCGGTTAGATGTCAGCGGTGATGTGGTTTTTCTTGCACTTTATGTAGATGACATCCTTCTAGTTGGCAACAACGTGAAGCTGTTATCAGACGTAAAGAGTTGGCTATCCGATCAGTTTCAAATGAAAGACTTAGGAGATGCAGCGTACATTCTTGGGATCAAGGTTTACCGAGATCGCAAGAAGAAAATGTTGAGCTTATCTTAGGCGTCTTACATTGATACTGTGATTACTCGCTTTAGTATGCAGACCGCCAAGAAAGGATTGCTACCTTTCAGACATGGCGTTACTTTATCTAAGACGCGATCACCTATGATTTGCAAAGGAGATAGAAAATGAGACAAGTTCCTTACGCTTCGCCGTAGGAAGTCTCATGTGCAATCTTATGCACGAGGCCGATATACGCTATGCGGTAGGCATAGTAGCTGATATCGATCTAACCTCGGACAAGTTCATTGGATGCGATAAGCATATACTCAAGTACACGAAAGGACTCGAGATTATAGGCTAGTTTACCATGCAGATAGTCTAATGCCTTTGGGTTATCTGACTCGGTTCCAAGTCGACCGTGATGAGAAAAAGTCGACCTCGGGCTATGTGTTTACCTTGGGAGGTGGAGCCGTATCTGGCGGTGCAAAGCGGCGATGCATTGCGGACTCTACCATGGAAGCGAATATGTAGCCGCCGGAGGCTTCTAAGGAGGCTGTATGGTTCAAGAACTACCTCATGGATCTAGATGTGGTACTGGTTTGCCCAAGAGTATCATAGTTTCTTGTGATAACTCAGTGCGATGCAAACTCGAAGGAACCACGGACCCACAAGGCGACCAAACACATAGAGAAAGTACCATGTCATACGAGAAATCGTTAGGCGAGGTGACGTCTGATAGAAAAGATTGATACGACGGAAAATCTAGCGGATCCATTCACGAAGAGCTGCCGCAAAAGTCTACGATGGACACGTTAGAGGACTTGGATTGCGCTTGATGGCACCCACTTAGAAAGGAAACTTTTGTATAAGTGGGAGAAACAAAGTGATGGTTGTTTGTAATAGCTAGTAGAGAGACACATTGTATACTAAAAGTTTGCTTTAGTATATGTGGGAGATTGTTGGTTTGTATCTTGAAAGCGGTTTGGTTGAGCTTGTATACAATGTTTCTGTTACCACTATTACAATCTCCTATCTGAATTGAATACTTGATTGCATATATCGTGCCCCTTATCTCATATATAAGTTAGATCATACAGTGTGTAGAAGATCACAGAAGTCTGTATGATTGGTCAAGCTTAATGAGATATAAAAAGTTTCACAGCTGAGACAACTTAAGGACGAGTTGTCGGTTTAGGCTGCAGTATAGATAAGAAGTGACTTGACTTAGTTGCTTGTCTATGCTTTATGCGTCTCGGCGTATTGAAGGATCACAGTGAGATGAGTTCTTCTTTCTGACCGTCGTGAAGAACCAAGATCTCGGTGACTTACGATGATCTAAACCTCGATAAGGTATTAGGTGAATATGAGTTGTTGTCCATCACTTTGACTTGTTATGGGTGAGGGTTATATGTTCTAACCCAAGATTCTCCGCATCTTGGGTGATGGCAGTGCTTGTATGTCACGCTAGTTATCTGTATCGAGTCACCGTATCCGTTTAGGATGATGACGTCCCCTTAAGGAGCTCAAAAGGTTTATTGTACTAAACCTGCAGTTGAGTTAGCTCAAGTACAATAATAAGGTTGAGTGGTACTACTTAAGGAAATGAAGTTATTAATCGTTTTAAGCGATCAGTTGCTATAAATGATTAATGGACGTTCGATATCTTAAATCTGAGATTCGTAATGTCTAAGTGCAAGCCCGACTCAACTTCGGTAATAAAGGGTAAGTCAAGATTTATTCTCTAGTGGCATGAATGAATGTTTATAAATTAATTTATGTTACAGAATTTGAACATAAGATAATTAATTTATTTGAGGCCCATCTTTATTCCTTGCATTTGATCCTGGTGGCCCATCCAGGCCCAAGCTCTGATGAAATCGGCGCCCCTATCCCTCTAAGGCAAGGATTTGATTTTCTTTATCCTATAAGGATATTATTATATTTATAGGATATGCATGGATCCTTTCCTTATGGGATTATGGTAATGCATTATAAATATAAGGTAAGAGATAGAATCAAGGTTAATCCACAAAATTGGAGAGCATTATTTTCGTCCACTCCATAAGAGGATCTCGAAAATTTGCCTAGGGTTGAGGTGATTTCTTGTAGTATTCTCCATAGATCGCCCTCACTCGGCGTTCGAGATTGGGCATCCGGATACAGTCCCAAAAGGTCAAAGCACGAGTCCGATCCGTTTGATCCGTTCATCTCGTTCCATCGACCTCATCGGATCCAAAGGTAAACACGAGAAAACCCCTACGTGTTGCAATTAATTAAATAGACGCATGCTAGGTTTATAATCAATGTATGGTGAATTAAATATCCAAGATAGATCCTCGGGGCGAGGGCTAGACATATGTCTTCCCTACAAGACCTTGTGAGAAGGGGGCGAGATGGAGGGTTGGAAATGGGGAAAGAATTAGAGCGTTGGTCGATCCTTGGATCCGACGAGACTCTAACTTCTTCTCGTCTTCGGTCCACCGGGAGGTCTTTGGGGATATGAAAGTGAGGGATCTGATGATTCCGGGAACCCAATGTTGGGATGTAGAGTGTGTGGAAGAGGTCTTCGATGCAAGTGAAGCAGACACGATCATTAATACTCCGATCCCTCCAGCTGCGATTTATGATACCCTTATTTGGCATTTCTCGAAAAATGGCTTGTATTCAGTTAAGACTGCTTACCGCCTTGCTTGCTCCCTAACCATCAATACTGAGTTGGCGTCGGAGGGAAGTTGGACTTCTATCTGGAACCTTCAGCTTCCCCTCAAGGTTAAGATCTTCTTGTGGAGAGCTGCCAGGGACAATCTCCCTACGAAAGCCAAGCTTTGGAGTAGAGGAGTGAATGCGGAGGGGAGCTGTGGTATTTGCAGACGGGATGTAGAGACGGTATGGCATGCCTTTATCTCGTGTCATTTCGCGAAAGCATGCTGGAAGGAAGTTGGATTGGAAGGGCATATTAGCAACGCAGAGAGGAGGACAGTGAGCTTCAAGAATCTGTTATTCCTTGTTCTTAACAACGAGGATAAGGAAGTTAGCGTTAGATTTGGACTGATAATTTGGCAGATTTGGAAAGAAAGGAATAAGCGATGTGGAAGGGCTTTTCCCACCCCATAGATCATGCGCGTGGCCATGGTGTGTACGCAGTGGTGGCGGCCCGAGCGGAAGGGGTCATCGAGCGGAATGGTGCGGCATGCGAGTCGGGTGGCGTGTGAGGCGGCATGTTTTAAGCGATGGTGGAAGAAATGCGATGTAGACGCAGCCTTCTTCAAGGAATCAAAATCCTTCGGCATCGACATCATGTCTACGCGACCATATGGGAGCCTTCATTCGCAATAAGTCCATCGAAGTCGGGATTAGTGAGGAGCGGAGGCGAGATTATTGGTATTCAGGAAGCTTTGTCTTGGATCAAAAGCCTCAACATCAACAAATGCATCATCGAAAGCGACAGTCAAATTGCTTGCAACACTATTAACTCTAGAAGCGTAAATATCTCCGAATTAGGTTGTTTAGCGTCTATGTGTCGTAAGGTCTTGATGACTAATGAGGATTTTTGTGTGAGGAATATCAGTAGGATTTCGAATATTTTAGCTCATAGGATAGCTAGGAAAGCTATCGATTTTGTTACTCCGCATGTCTGGGAGGAACCTCCATCGTTTGTGGAGGTTCTTCTTCATTTTCCATGCTCATGCTAATAAGATCTTTCTTCTTTTCAAAAAAATAAAAATAAATAAATGTGTTAATGGCCTAAATTAACCATGAATATTTAAAATACATTCAATGTACCCTTCCAACTTAAACTACTATCAAACTTATCCATTTAATAGTCATTTCATTACACACTGATAAAATTACCCTACTAACACATAACATACGAAAAGGAAAATTGAGGATAGGAAATTTGAGAGCATGAAAGTTATTGTCTCAGTGTAGACTGTAGAGTACAACATTTCATTTATTTATGTTTGACTACTTTACACTTTTTTGAATTCAACAGAAATTGCAATTACCATTTCATTTCTTTTAATTACTTATGGTTTGTAAATTATCTTACATAAACATCAATTTAAAATAGTAACTAAAATGCCAAAAACTATTAAATGTTTATATTTGGATAAATGAACATATTTGGAATGCATTAAAATTATTAGCAGCGTTGGATATCATGATTGAGGTTAGCCGCCGGTGGGGGCAATCGACGGCTAGTCTATTTTTTTAATAATTTTGAATTTAATAATTATTTAGATTTTTATTTGTGATTGAGACTAGGAAAAAAGTAACCTTATTTTTTAGTAATTATTTTGTGATGATATCAGTTTATAATTATATTTTAGTAATTTAATTTGTGATCAAATAACATAAAAAAATATTAATAATTTAATTTCACATGATTTGGAAAAATTAATATATAAATTCTAGCTGACGATGACTTTTAAGAAAACGGGTTAGCCGCCATCAAAGTTGCCGCTGACGAGGTTAATCGTCGTTCTGCTCAAATAGGTGTAAAAGCCGTTGTGCTCAAATAGGTGGGGGAAGGTTTTTCGCCGAAAAATAGATGGGGGTGGGTTGGCTATCGTTGGCCGACGGAAAAATAGGTAGGGAGAGGGGGATAGGTTAGTCGTGTAGAGAGAGAAATGAGTTTTCTGTGAGAAAGATGTGAGAGAGAGCTAGAGTTTAAATATTTGAAAAGAGGGAGAAAATTTAATATTTTCAGTCAAAAGTTCTATTGGAAATTGGAAAAACAAAACTAAAGCCTCGTTTGGTAGGCCTGATTAGGCCCGATTAGCAATGTTAAAAAGCACTGTTACGTTTTGTTTCGTAACTCACGGTTGAGGTCCGATTTATATCCTATCTGCACAGTAAATGAGGCTAGCGACCGCTAGGTACGTTTTCGGGTTACTTTTGCCAGGATAGCGACCGCTAGGTAGCTAGTGATCACTAGCCTAGCGACCGCTACGTAGGTAGCGAGCATTCGCTAGCCTCATTTTCGGGTTCTTTTGCCAGGCTAGCGATCACTAGCACCTAGTGATCACTAGCCTCTTCTTTTTTTGTAATCTATATTTGTAACTAATCTACCAAACAACTATATATGGTTTTATATCTATACCACTGTCAAGGCTACCAAAGATGGCTTAAATGTGTAAGGCTAAGCGTGTAAGTTTGTGTAAACGATAAAGTTAATTTTGTACAGTTGGTTAAAAAAAGTATATGACTTAGGGGGTGTTTGGCTAAGCTTATGTTAGAGAGCTTATAAGATATTTCAAGAGCTTATAAGATGTAATGTCTCAAGTGCTAATAAGTTGTTAAAGTGTTTGGATATTTGATCTTATAAGATAGAGAAAGAATCGTGAATTAGAGAGATAAAATTGACAAGATGTGAAGTTAATAGTGTATATGTAGAAATAACGAACTATAATAAGGTTATTTTGGTAAATTCATAGTTGCTTATAAGTTTATGAAAAAATAAGTTAGGGTTGACCAACTTATTTTTAGGGAAATTAAAATTTGTTTGAGCTTATTTTCACGGTTTATAAGCTATTTAGGAGCTTATTTTGCCAAACGCTTTGCAACAGCTTATAAGCTTCTAGCCAAACACCCTCTTAGTGGTGCAGTAAAATGGAGTATGAAATTTATTAGATAGATTATATTAAGTTTTTTCCCTAAATAAATTGCCGCTTATTTCCAGTAAGCAAATTAATGGAAAATGTGATATAATTTTGTATGAAATGCAAATATTCCATGTTTGAAGTTTGCAAATGGAGTGTAATCTATGGTTGAAAACTGTCAATTATCCTGAAAAGAATGTCTCAGAAAGTTTACTTTTCCTTCCATCAGTTTATGATAGATCTGCAAGACATAACAGGAACAGAGATGATTTTCAACTTCCCATATAAATCAAACGAAAAATCCATCCTCTTAGTTTTCACATATTATGATACAAAGCCATGATGACTTACGATCATCTGTCATCTGTGGCACATAATATTACATTATACATTTTGAGATTATTGAGGAAGGCAATGACACACATAGCATGATATACAGACTGAAGAGATCTCAAGCAGCAAGTGCTTGAGGCAGTCTGCCATTGCTGGCCGGAGCCAAACTCTCGTAGTATTCGACCAACACTTCCCAACCACCGGGGCACATAAATCCGTCGGGAGGGCTCTCCTGATTCTTTGCCAGGCTCCGCATCTACCAATCAACGATGAAGATGAAACGATGTTGCAATGGTAAAATCAACATTATTGGAACAGATATGTGCTTAGTTGTTTTTGTAATAATACCTTGGTGCCAGATATGAAGACAAAGTCTTGAGCCCTTAATGGATCAAAGAATGCCATTTTGCTTTGAGTCTTGTCATAGGCAGCCACCTGCACTCAACAATACTAGTTAGTATTAATTCAAGAATATTGTTTCTATTTCATAGTCATTGCATTTGGTCATCAATAACCTTGAAAGGCAATATGTTGAGGCGCTCCAATCCTGGAGCCATGCTGAGCACCTTCTTGCCATGATCGGCGTCGTAAAGGTCTCGTTTCTCGAGAGGGTGAGCCATGCCGGCAGGGTCGCGGCCGACGATATAGAAGTTTGCACCCGCATTGATTCTAGCCTTGGCATGCCACTGCACCTCAGTAGGGCCAGCATAGTGCATCGGAGACGGGAATATAGAGACCACCGTAGTTTCTGGATCCAGGACTCCATCTTCAAGCACCTAAGGTACTCAAAAATGAATCTATTAGCACAAGATTTCCTACAATTTCCACTTAAAATGCATTTCTTTTCAAGTTTCAGTACCCTTGCTGAAAGGCAATTCATCAAATGAGCTAAACTAAATGAGTCGAGCTTGAACTTGACATTTGGAGGTGTTACCTGAGTCGAACCAATCGAGATTAACCAAATATTGTTATGCTCAAGCTTGACTCGTTATTATCGATTTGAGCTCAAGCTTTATTTATCAAACACTGTGAGCCTAAACAAGATTTATCAATCAAACACTTGTTAGCAAGATTGTTAAGTGAAGTAGTTTAAAAACCTTGTCTTATTTATCAAACACTTGTTAGCAAGATTGTTAAGTGAAGTAGCTTAAAACATAATTGACTTTGTGTAACTCATTCTACTATATTTTAATTAGTAAGAAGTATATTAAATATCAGATTAACATTATTTATTATAATAATATGTTGAACTTAAGTAAAATATTATATTCTTTAAGAATAAGTATTTTTAAAAATTGAATGATATTTAAATTAAATTTATATTTCAGAATGCTTATCAGGCTCGACTAAACTCGAATAAACTCACAAGCCTCAAAACGTTCAATAAATAAAGCTCGAACTCAATTAAAAAATAAACGAGTCAAGCCTGAGCTTAACACTACTTTCTTCTGACTCGACTACACCCCTAACTATTTGGAAGAATATGATTAATCAACACAGCCACAAACTCTAATTGGAATTGAAAAGTTGGGCTAACCTTCTCATGTTGCTTCATACGCCAACTAAGTGGAACATCATCTTCTTTAGTGTAACCCCCCAAAGGATGCAGCAAGAGCACCGGATTCTTGTATCCCATCTCGAGAAGGCGGCGGCGAGTGTCGGTCATGAGCAGGGCGTGGCCGTTGTGCACCGGATTCCTCAGCTGGAAGGCAAACACCGCATCTGCATTCCGCCTCTCAAACTCCTCGCGGAGCTGGGCGGGTGAGAGTCGGAACCGGTCTAGCCCATCGTCGTACTTGATCGGGTTTATAACCTCTAGATCACCACCAACAAGCCAGTTTCCGGCACCACTAATAGCCTTCTCAACATAGGGCAGACCACCTGCTGTGGTGCCCCAAGTTCTTGCTATTCTTTCTTCTTTGTTGTGTTTGTATATCTCAATACTGCAGTAACAAAACAGCACCATAGTTTACTAGTTAGTTAGCACACCAAAACCAAAACAACATCAAAATATAGAGATAGTAAAAGAGTGCTGAACATCTTGAAAACTTAAACTTTCAAGAATTCAATGTGAAAATACACAGAAATCAAATAAAAAGATAAGATATTCATCACTTCTATTCCAGGATTATCCATATCATTAGTCTTTGAGAAAATTAGTAAGTCCATATCATCATTCTCACATTATTTGAAACAGTGTAAATCACAGTTATACAGCAGCCTAACTTTTTACTATTTAGCACAGAAATTAGCTCTGCATTAACAGGTAAATGTAACAACACTAATTTACACCCATAATAAAACACCTAAACCAAAACATCATCAATCTCATTGCTTACAAGAATATAAATAAATAGATAGAAACTAAAACTTGCAAGATTATTAGTCTTTCACCAAATTATTACTCCAACATTTTACATATTATTAGTCTTTGACCAAATTATTTAGTTCGTATAATCATTCTCACATTATCTTTTAACAGTGTAAATCACACTAAAGTAACAACCACGAGTCAACAATCACTGGTTAGTATGTAAACAGTGTATTACTTTATAAAATGATTGCCAGGTCTACCCGCAACTCGACCAAGATATTTACATGAAAATATCCATTAAACCCAATTATTAGTTCAAGAACTAGATAAAACCTATGCTATGTGACATATTCTAACTATTGCGCCTTATAGGAACAAGTAGGGCCGCCATGTAGAAAGAAATCTGCTTCAGAGAAAGATGACAAAACACCAGTCTTAATAAAATAAATCCCATATGGTGATAGATTAAACTTCTCATATAATCCAATGATTTCTTCTTAGCCTCAAATTCAGATATGAGAAACTCCACATGTATATAAACATCTTCTGCAACTTGATCACTATAATGGAGATTACTGTAGAGAAGAAAAAAATAGCCTTCCATCATCACCAAAAGCAAATTATAATTCAAGCTTACCATAATAAACTAATCAACATTTATATGCAAAACATATCTCTGATTATGTGCTTGTGTTGACCTAATAGTAAAGTGGTTAATATCTGAGGTCAAAAGTGTCAGGTTTGAGTTCACGATAATGTCGATCTTATAAAATTTATGTCTTAATTGACCAAATATATATATATATATATATAATTGTTGAATTCCTAATATAAATAGCAACCCAATCTCTTGTATCTGTATCCGAAAATATTCTAGTGGAAATTCTCCGACTTCACAGTGCCACGAGACGTGGACACGAAGTGACAAACTGAGAAAACAATTGTGTGTTTTACTTTGTTTTTTTTTGTGCTTAACTCAAACTATTCTAGAGGCAAATTAATCTCAAATTTTTAAATAAATCGTACAAAAAACCAAACTTTCAAATAAAAATATTACCGTTTCGGAAAGTATTCTAGACACCCAAATGGTAAATTCAAACCTACTACAATATCATTTATTACATATGTTAAAATATATTATACTTAAAATATTATATTTTACTCATTAATCACCTGTGATCATCGAATTCACACCCACGAAACAATAATCCAAAAAATTAGAAAAATTCCTTACTCGCACAATATAGCGACGACATCGCCACCGTCGTCGACGAGCGCGACGCTGGTGGATGACCCGACCCGGCTCTTCTGGGCATCGTCGAGGGCGAGCACGACGGGCACCGACATGTTGACGAGCGACCCGTCTTGGAGCCGGAGCGAGTTGAAATGAAGTGTTTGGAGGAACTCGGACTCTCTCATGAACCCTCTCAACGGGCTGGCCCAGCCCTCGCTGAGCACGTGCACCCATTGGAGGTCGATCGCCGACAGCCCGATCTTCGGAAGCTGCGATGCTTCTCTCAGTTTCGACTCCCTTTCGGAGTCTTTCACCAGCAGCTCCACGAGTCTCCCGCCGTCGGGCTCGATTAGGGAGGCCCGAATCCGGGCTCTGGAGCGGTTGAGGGGCGGAATGAAATGGGTTTTGGGAAGCTTCGAGAACTGGGATCGAGGGGTTGGGGTTTTGAGGTAAAGAGATGCCGAGGTAATGGCTGCCATTTTCGGCTCTCTCTCTTCGGCCTGGTGCTGCGTGCTGCTCCTATGGGGGGCAGTTATATTAGTTGGAGCGGGAGAGAAAAGGGTGTTTTTGGGATTGAATATTTTGTAAGTGGGAAGCAATTATTTTATGTTGGGGGTAATTTGGGAATTAAAATATTTTTTAAGCTGAAAATATACCAAAGTGTCCCAATATTGAATGTTCACACTTTTTTCAAAATATCCCAATATTTAAATCATAGTATTGATATCCAACATTTAAACAATATAACAAATATGTTTCGAGTTAATTTTTTCAGGTTTGAAAAATGTGATCAAATATGCATTTAAAATTAAGAATATTGTTGATTTGTCCATTTTGAATTAATCGTTAAAAACCCATATAGTTTTTTGGCATGACACGTCGACTTTTAAAGCTTAAAAATTCTGATCGATGACATTTTTTTATTGTTGAAAAGTTAGATACCAAAATATTTTTAATAAAAGTGTTAAATGGGAAACATGTCTTTGGGTCGGTAGATTAAATTGTCTATAAACAAGTTTAAAATTATTCAATTCTTAAAAGTATGTAATATATTATTTTGTTTATCTAGTCATATCTAAAAGTAAGTATACCCTTCGGAAAATGTTAGAATCTTGCGAATGGATAAGGTAGGTTTTTCCTCAAAGAAAGGGAAATAAATGAAAAACAAGGTTTGGTATCAAACGCGTACTATTTGTATAGGTTTAGGCAATATTTTAGTGTGTTTCACCTGGTATAGATAGCCTAAATTTCTTTCTTTTTCTCTAATACCATATCAAATAAATCGACCGTGGAAAAAATGGGTCACTGAAAATAAGAAATGGGGTAATTTAGAGATTCAAAGGTGCCAAGGTAGAAGCAAAGGGTAAAATACTAACTATGCTTTAATGCATATGGATTTGGGCACTCCCACGTTTCCCAAATGCATGTCCCAAATAGGAATGCAATCCAGCGAGTTGTAGTATTTATGTTTGGTTTGTTTAGTATTGAATCGAAACTCAAATTTTATTTATTAAATTTTCAATAAATAAATTAAATTAATGTGGACGGCTGTAGTATAATTTTTGCCTTCTTGAAAAAACAAGAAAACTTTAAATGGACAATATACATCACTTCCACGTACTGCAGTGCTCAAAATTATAACATTTTTGTGTTGCCCCAAAGAATTATGTGACATAGTAAAATTCGAAAAATCTTATAAATCACTTTTGTCCGCTTGCCACCCTCGTGCTGTTTTGGTTTCCACGAATCCTCCTCTTTTTTTAATTAAAATTAAAGATAAAGACGTACTACAACTATATTGAATCTGGCATATGATACAGGTTGGATTCATGTTAACATAAAAGTGGGGTTAAAGACAAAAATTTCTCTATAATAATATTACTTTTGTAAAATTAATAAATTATGAGCAACAAACACAAGATAAAGAGGTCCAAATGATAGACCATAACACGACCTTTTTCGTTGGGTTAAATTATGACAAAAAAATGATGATGTTAGAAATGGCCGACGAAGGCAGTCAAAGGTCATCCAAATTCAGAACTCTATGAGGTGGTTCAAGTAATAATAGATATAGTTGCACAAAAAATTAAATTTTGTGACGATGACTTACAGTCGTGAGACGCAATTCATAAATTAATATCGAAAAGTATAAAAACTATACATATGAATCACTTAAAGTATAAATTTTTTTTAATAAATATTATAAATAGTTGTAGACGAGACATATCTTACATTATATTTAGGATAAATATCACTTTAAATCCTAAATAATACTAATTTTATCAAAAATATCATGAACTTTAAAAAATATCATTTTAAACCCCAAAATATTAACATTTTATCAAAAATATACTAAACTTTGAGAAGTATCACTTTAAACCTCAAACTACTAATTTTTTTTATCAAAATATCCTACATTCATTTCTCAGCTCTCGAAATTGGATGAGGGATATCTTATAATGTGGTTCATCGGATATACCCAATGTCCATTTTCTGTTTTCGAAATTCTAAGGTGGCTTATCGAATGAGAATAAGATATTTCTCGTCCAATTTCGGGAGCTGAAAAATTGATGCAGGATATTTTTATAAAAAAAATTAATAGTTTGAGATTTAAAGTGTTATATCTCAAAATTTTGGATATTTTTGATAAAATATTAATAGTTTGAGATTTAAACTAATATTCTTTTAAAATTTAAGATATTTTGATAAAATGAATATAATTAGGGTTTAAAGTGATATATATCCTTATATTTATGGACTGACAAGATATCCCATGGGATAAAGTAGCTTATATATTATTCCCTCACCCCAACAACTATAGACATCCAGTCATAGTTACACTTTTGAATTTTCCTATATTTTCATGTCTACTTTGGGACATGTTTAGAACAACACTTAAACGTTGCAAAAATATGTATACATTTTTTCCTTCATAATTCAATTGTTTAATAAATGAGCCTAGCTCGTACCTCAATTAGAGCTCTCAAAATTTTCCTAACCAACCTTATATAATGTCATCTATTCGTAGAGCAACTTGTACATTTTCAATAAGCTTCCAAAAATCAACAAGCACAAATTGAGAATATAGCAGTCTAGCTTGCAAAAATTTAAAGCGTCGAGGCCAAGCACTAGAAATTGACTATAGCTGCAATTGACTAACTTGCAACATAAGCTTTGGTCTATATGAGAGAGAGAGAGAGTAAAATTCAAGATTAATGTCTACTCAAAGGGATGATCTATTATCAGAGTAGGATGCTTGAGGTCAAAATATATTAAATTCGAATCTCTGTTACCTTATATATCGAGTATATCGTGTAAGAGCAAGATCGATTTATCCAAAGCACATTTGAATCTCCCTCGTCATCCAAATAAATATCTACCAGTAGTCCAAACAAGAGCCGACAGGTGGCATTTTGGAAGTGATGGAACCTAGTTCTATCCCATATATGAGACAGAAAAGCTTAATATTAGAATGGCAATCCATACATACCCCAGCGGCGCGCAATGAGCGCGAAAGCAATGGCTAGTCGTACGAAAGAGCTAGTGTCATTATTCCTGCAGCTTCGCCTTCATCTCCTCCATGCCAGTTTCAAATACACGAGGAGAATGGCTCGCTTGTCGCCAGCCATTGCCATACCATAAACCACTCCTGCAACGAACCATCAACTTCAACTAAACTCCTCTCCCTGTTGCGCTCTCTTAGCCTCTTGCCATTTCTCCATCTCTACTAAGTGGATTGCAAGAATACCTCTAATCATGGCGTTAAAACAGAATATGTCTGTAACAAATTCCAAGACAGCCGGTAATTAAGTGATTGAGGCTAAACTGGTTCTTGATTATATAAACGTGCTTGCATGGTTGAGGGCATTTGGCTCTACCGAAGAATTCTGCATGTAGCCGAACACATTCAAAACCTCCTGAACATGGCTAACGTGAGGGAACGAAGAATATATAAGGATCGAGTTGTGGAGATGAGATCCGTTGTTTTTAAATTAAATATGTGAAATAACATCATTTTTACTGATGTAGTTAAAAAATGTATTTCACCTTATTTAACCTATAATCCACTCAAAAATCCGATAAATGACTCAACATTTTGTCTATGAATAATGAATCTCTATATCATCTTTTTTTTAAATCTTATTAAAATTGTAGACATTTAAATATATAAAGCATTTTTCAAAATAGTGTGGATATTATGAATATTTAAATATATTAGTTGAAGTTGTGGATAATTTTTAAATTACCTTGAAATTTGGGTACATTGAACTGTATTTTTCTTTACTTTTAATATAAGTATTTACCTAAGAAAGCAAAATATCTTATTATTATGATTAGTATCCTTTTTCATCTTCATAATGGCAAAGCTTAAAGGGAAGAGCCGAACTTATAGATCAATGCATAAAATTAACCGTCCCTATCTTGTTAGTTTGGAAATTCGCTTAAAACTAGTGGATAAAGATTGGCAGATATATATGATATATACCCCTCTCTCTCTCCTCCTTCTAGACCTATCTGGGAATTTTAGCCGATTTACCATTTAATATATCGAATTTATTATCTAATTAAACCTCTCTCAATCGGAATTGGAGGAGCTTCGTGATTCTATACGGGTTCTCCGTTCTACGAAGGTCAGAATCTCAACACTTGCTTAAACTATTCGTTTCTTATTGTAGAGGCCAGGGTCTAGGTTAATTTCTTATGTTTTCTTTCGTTTGTGTATGCTTAGAGATACCTTTATTGTTTGTCGATATTAAGCCCAGGTTATCTCTACTCTTACTTTTTGTTCTAAGGTTTGTTCGCTGATATTACGAGTCATGAAACAGGTGTTCAGTAATATTAATCTCATAATAGGGGCACTGAGGATGTAGCCTATACCATCAGTCAGTTTTCATGTCTCAAAAATATAAATTTCGCTGCAATTTGTAGGCTGTGTTCCTAAATAATATCAGAAGCTGGAATGATTCTATAGAACCTTTTTATATTGTGAAGTCATTTCCCATCTGAGATTCTAAAACTTGGGAACTGTCATAATTTGCATTACCTTCTTGTGCACCGAAAAGGCTGAATGTGTAGCGATTTTTATTTTTATTTTTTGAAAGTATCTATCGTTTCAACTTATCCTCGTGTCATAGTTCTTTCGACTTGCTTGTTCATGTTGTATCATAACACTTGGCATTCTTTGGTTCAGTCATATAAAACCTTATAGTTGTCTGTCTTGGTGGTTGTAAGTTGTAACTAAGTGAATGCTACTGAATATGTAGTCATTGATCAGTTTTTGTGCTGGTTTCTTTCTACCTAGATCATGTCCCATCAACAAGGAAATGAAGCTGAAGAAATGGAAGAGGAATATGAGATGGAAGATGCAGATGATGATATGGATGATGAGTTTCACGTCAGAGATGCTGGTGGCTCAGATTCTGATATGGAGGAATATGAATACATGGTTCGTTCATTATATTTACTTATAAATTGAACTTTTAGTGGCTGCTATTTTTTCAACTTATCTGAATGTGAAAACTACATTAAAATGTTAAAATACTTTCCTCATCCCCACCAACTTTTGTATGAGATGTTCATTTAGCATGATAGCCAAATGAGATGTCTTCTGTTTAAATCTCATCGCCAGCCATTTATAAAATAATTTAATGTGTGAGGCTCTGCTGAAAGGTCACCAGCTTGCACATGAGAAACATGTTTCAGATATTATATTAAAACTTGAAAGGGTACCCTATTTACCCGTATTAACTACTAGATGAGTTGTCCATTTGGCATTGTTCTGATACGCTCACTTGTTTTACCTTACTGACTATCAGATTTTATCTATATGAATTGCTGAATATCCCCTCTTTCCTCACAGAATAATAGAATGCAAGACACAACTGCGGCCCAAGCTAGAAAGGGCAAAGATATCCAAGGAATTCCTGGGAGCGGCTGAGCATAACAAGAGAGAAATATAGGCAGACTAGACTAGAACAATATAAGAATTATGAAAATATCCCTAAATCTGGAGAGGAATAGAAAAGGTGGATTCTTTATTTTGTTGCACTAGTTTTTACACTATTCTTGGTTGGTTCTCCTTTGCAATTTTTAACTATATTTGCCATTCCCTGTTACAAATAGGATTGCAAATCCACTGAAAAAGGAGGCTCGTACTATGTGTTCAGACGAAATTCAAGATCAACAAAATCTACAATTTTACATTTTCAGGTATTTGAAATAGCTTTACTCAGGATATTTGCTTTATCAATTCGTTTAAAGGGTTTAGATGCCTATCCAGTCATGAGTGCATAAACTTGTCTTTTAAAGTGTATCAGTGCACATTGCTTGGGTAGTTTTCCTTATCTCATCTAATAATTTATCTTCCTTGTCAATGTGTTATGTAAGATTCCTTGGGAGCATTTTTTTTTTCAGATTACTTCAGTTATTTGGACTTCTCCATTTCCTGTTCTGCTTTTTGTGCTCTTAAGTAGAGGCCTTAAGGGTTATGCCAGAATAATGCGTAGTACCTGATACTTTTTGTTTCATCCCTATTATTGTGTATATTTTGTTATTCAACCTCAGTCAACAATAAGAAATGATGAGGAACTTTATTAATAGTATTATTGTTGTCTGTTGTTATTATTATTATTAGTATTACTACTACGAGTAGGCGAGCCCTCCGGCACGCCAAGGAATTGGATGAAGTGCTAGTTTTGATGGACATGATTCTCTATGGTTAATTGTGCTATTGTGCTTGATATGTGTGTTTTTCGCCATTTTGTATATGTGTATGGATATCAACACAACCCGAAACTCGTGGGCTGGCTTGAATAGACAGAGAAAGAAGGAGGGTTAGGGCCAAACCCTTATAGCCTGAATAGGAGTTGGGCCTTTTCGGGCTGAACCGGTCAATTTGGCAGGCTGGTTGATTTCGGGGTTGGCTCATACTCAATAGGGCTGCACCTGCCATCCTTTAATGTTTGGTTGTAACTTTCTCACTCTCTTGAAAACTCCACTTCACGAACGGTTTGAGGCATTGGAAAAAAATCAATTTTCTTTCTAATTGTGCATTACTCATTCTTGGATTCCAGGTATTTTAGTAAGTATGAACATTCAAGTTATAGTCAGAACTAGAGGAGTCACATTTACATTAAGTGTTATATTTTCATTTACTACATTCATGCAATGAATACATCAAGCATGATGCCTATAAATTGTTAATAACTTAATATTATTGACTATATGATATTGAAGTTTGAGGATGATAGTTGTTTATACTTTGTTTCTATTTGAATTTGAAACTTTTCTTTTTTTTGTTCCTCACTCGTAAACTATCTTAGATTGATTGTAATATTACATTTTTTCTATCAAATCTTAAATTATCTAATTGTATTATTATACGATGTTATTGTTTTTTTAATTGATGAAGAAGAATATGAATACAAAATCAATAATGAAGTTGAAATTAGAGCTTCGAGAAGTTGAAATTAGAGCTTCGAGAATTTGAGATGATGACCATTATCTTTATTTTTATTTTATCTTTTTTTTTTGTATTTTTTTATTTCAAAAATAAAAGAGGAGCATCAGTTATAAGGGGGTCATCAGTAAGCAATTTACACAACACTTTGAATATTTTTTTTTTAAAATTTACTTGCTCAATGGCCTAGCTTGAAAACCGGAGGCTTAGGGTTCGGGCCCCGGTTGGCTTGGTCTGAGTAGCCCAACATCCTCATAGGCCTTGTCCGAAACTGAACTGGCTGGCCCGAGTATCATCCCTACATACGTGTGTATTTTCTTTTCTACCCTGAAATGTCTAGTCTGTGTTCAAATTGGATTACTATTGCTTATATGTGAAATTTTTGTTGCAGTTGAGAAATTTGGTATGGGCTACATCTAAACATGATGTTTACCTCCTGTCTCATTTCTCTGTTATGCATTGGTCATCATTATCATGCACCAAATCTGAAGTTCTTAATGTATCAGGACATGTAGCACCCTGTGAGGTTAGTGATTTTATTTTAGCATGTTTTGCTTATGGGTGTGTGTGTATTGTCCCAGAGTTGTCCTAAATTCCAATTTATTTAATCTCAGAAACACCCTGGGAGCTTGTTGGAAGGATTTACCCAGACTCAGATCAGTACTGTAGCAGTGAAAGATAAATTGCTAGTTGCTGGAGGGTTTCAGGGAGAACTTATCTGCAAGGTGTGCATTCTTTACAATATGTTTAAATGGTGTTGTTACTTATTATTGTTTTGTCTAGCATGTTCTGTCCTTATCTTTTGAGGGTCAATTGTTTTGCTTAATTGATAGGTGGTGTGGTTTCCCCTGATGGTTAAATTGTTATTGGTTTTAAGTTTAACTGGCTAAGACATGCAATATGTAGATTTTTTCTATATGTTCAACTGGTTATCTGGGCTTTTACTTCTCCTCCAACTTAGTCAACTTGCCATACAGTCCTAAATATGTATCTGGCGCTTTCATGTATATGACCGATAAAACCCATTTACTATTACTATTGATCTTGGTTGATGACCGATAAAAAATTGTGTATTTTTTGAAGAATATTATTCTTGGGTAGTTGCACTAATTTCTTAATCGACTATTTATCCGTTTCTCACACCAAACTATTGACTATTGATAGCATATTGAGCCATTCAGTTCCTCCTGTTTCATTGCAGTATCTGGATAGGCCTGGAGTTTCTTACTGTACTCGGACTACCTATGAAGATAATGCCATAACTAATGCAGTTGAAATATATACGTCTAGCAGGTATCCGCTCTTTATTTATGTTTTTTGTATTTTAAGTTTTGCTCTCTCTCTCTCTCTTGAGTGACAGACATTCATGAAAGTGTCTTTGTTTTTCCAGTGGTGCAATGCATTTTGTGGCTTCAAATAATGACAATGGAGTTAGAGACTTTGATATGGAGAAATTTCAACAATCTAACCATTTTCGTTTTACATGGCCAGTCAATGTGAGTCACTGCCCATCTTCCTCTGTATGTATGCACATGAATGTGTGTTGATATTATTAACCAGTTTATAGATTGACATAACACACTTGGCTTATACGACCTTTTAAGTGTGCATATGTGAGTTGGTCACCTGTCTCAAAATGTATAACCAACTGCGATGTGGAATTTATTGGAGTATTTGTATAGGTAACTATACAAAACATTTTTTCTGTAACTTTGGGTTGGAAAATCCCATTGCACAACCTGAGATTGCCATTTATGCGTTCAATTGCATGAGAAGTAGTCCTGTAAATTTTTTTGATGACATCAACCTGACTTTAATCTTCATGCAGCATACTTCCCTAAGTCCTGATGGTAAGCTTCTTGTTATTGTTGGTGATGACCCAGAGGGTATGTTGGTGGATTCCAGGACTGGAAAGGTATATGAGTTTTTCCTTGCACCACAGGGAGATGTGTTAAGCAATGTGCACTGATGCTGGGAGCCTAATTTTTTTGTCTATGTTTGCAGGCAATTGCATCTTTTCATGGTCACTTGGACTACTCATTTGCATCAGCTTGGCACCCTGGCGGATTAACCTTTGCTACCGGGAACCAGGATAAAACCTGCCGAATTTGGGATATTCGGAATCTTTCAACGTCAGTCACTGCCTTGAAGGGAAACCTTGGTGCCATTCGTTCAATCCGCTATACATCAGATGGCAGATTCATGGCTATGGCAGAGCCTGCAGATTTTGTCCATGTTTTTGATGTTGATATTGGGTATGAGAAGGAGCAGGAAATTGATTTCTTTGGCGAAATATCTGGTATGTCATTTAGTCCTGATACAGAATCCCTCTTCATTGGAGTGTGGGACCGTACATATGGTAGCCTTCTTGAGTTTGGGAGATGGAGGGAGTACTCATATCTGGACGCTGTTGTCTGAGCGGGTTTTGTCATTTGCAGCGCTAGTGTGTGCTCATGCTGTTTTCTCATGAAATAGCAGGAATCGGGGTCGTAGGTATATAGTTGTCATGTTGTGCAATGAATTTTTTATTGTTGTTTTAGTTTAGAGGTTTGGTCAAGTGAGGATAGATAGTTATGGTGAAGTGGTCGTGCATGTCCAACTAGTGATGTGTGTGTCTCATGATTAATCTATGGATGCATATTTAGATGTGAGGTCATATTTAGCTTTGTGATAAATGAGACTTATTACAATTTGCAATGCTCTGCTACTTTTGGATGTCATATAATGTAATCAATCTGCGCATTTGCTACAATTTTGCCTTCAACTCCTCAATCTCTGATAAGTCTACAACTCAAACTCTTCAAGAGTCAAATTATCCCTTCAAAGAAAAATATGAAATTATTAATTTGATACTGAACTTGTAATTTTATATTTTAGTTAGTGATAAATATACAAATCTTATGATATTGAGAAAATAATTTATTCAATATATTTTATTATTTGATAACTAAATAATAGGTGTTGCTAAGTGACTGTAGCTAAAGTTCCGGCACCTGTTATAAGTCTTTCTTAAGAAAGATAAAGACCGCAACTGTAGGACCCGAAAACACCATCGGCTTCAAGCTTCAAGCTTCAAGTTGGTTCGGCTTCAAGCTTCAAGCTTCAAGTTGGTTCAGTGAGGGCGACCGCGAAAGGAATTAGTTCATGAAATTTGAAAGTATTTAGTAAAAGAACTCAAGCTCGAGCAAATAATAAATAAGTCAAATCCTAGTTTGAGATACTTGAGTCGAGCTCGACTTGACTCGATCACACTAATTCTAGAATGTATTTGCTTGAAAATTTTATAAAATCGATTCTCCCAATTATGTATAACTTTCCACGATATATAAAGTAAAAAGTGTCACTTTTTTTAATACTAAATATTACTATTACTTAATAGCGAAGCATAAAAATTTCTCAATGTTCCCAACCATTAAATCAAATTATCCAAAATTTCCAACACAAGCAAACAAACTAGAGTCTTCGTACATTATTAAAAATCATTAAAGAAAAAACAAATATTTAGAACAATGAAATCCATATGGATCGAGGGATTGAACCCGTCGGGCGCGCTACCATTGCATTTGCGACACGGATCCTAGGTGAATTATAAATTTATAACACCTGAAAATTTTAGAAACGAATGTATAAAGGTGCAGCAAAAATCTCTGATCCAGACACAACCAATGAGGCGGAGCCACATCAGCATGCAAAATCTTTGAATTCGCTCCCCTCCTCATAAAAATACCCCCCCTTTTCTCCTCCCTCTCTAATTATAAACCTCATCCCTCATTAATCCATCATCCAATCCAAATCTCCACCAATGGCCTCCGCTATGTTCTCCGCCCCAGTCTTCCAAGGTCTCCGGCCTCTCAACAAGGCCACCGACTCCTCCCTCCTCCTCTCGAAGCCCGCCTCCGCCGCCTTCCGCCGCAGCAGCAAGCGCGGCCTGGCCGTTAAGGCGGAGCTGAACCCGTCTCTGGTGATAAGCCTAAGCACTGGACTCTCCCTCTTCCTAGGCAGGTTCGTGTTCTTCAACTTCCAAAGGGAGAACGTGGCGAAGCAGGTGCCGGAGCAGAACGGTATCTCGCACTTCGAGGCCGGCGACGTCCGCGCCAAGGAGTACGTTAGCCTCCTCAAATCCAACGACCCCGTCGGATTCAACATCGTCGACGTCCTCGCCTGGGGATCCATCGGCCACATCGTCGCCTACTACATTCTCGCCACCTCTAGCAATGGCTACGATCCCAGCTTCTTCGGTTGAATTCAAACCCTATGTGTATTGTATCGTAGCTGTTGTTTTACTTTTCAAGTTGTCGTCTTCTCCGATTCATCTACTGAAATACTGTTTTTGATTGCTTCTCCAATTACTTAAATCAATTTAATTGAACAGAGACAAATAAGCATTTTATTTAGGGGAATATATTGTTACTTTAATTTTTTCGGCGTCAGCTGAAATTCACATCTCAAAAGATGCAGCAAAACCACGTTATTTGACTCTTTTTCTTTTCTTTTTTGTAATCTGAAAAAATTAAATAAAATGTGACATTAATTTTCAATCTAAATCGTGGTGTTGTCTTCTTGTCAATCTCGTGAATGTCGTATGTTGATCATGCAAAGTAAGTTTTAGATGTGCCATATATATGTAATTTTATGGCTTTGAAATTGAGTTGCATTTTTTTATTTATAACATAAAATAGAGAGTTAGGACGACACTGATGCATTTAATCGATTCAAATAAAATTTAATTTTCATTTAGAACTACTTTAATCAAGTTAAAGTAGGGTACTGGTTCTTTATCTTTAGCATGACACCCGTGGTTCAAATCTGAAGTAAGCTAGCATACAGACCTAAAGTAATGATATAGCCTGAATTTTTTCTTTTCTATTATGAAAAAATATATATCATGATTATTCCCACTTTTCTTTATCATTATTCCACAGAGGGAAGCTCTCCTCCTAGGAGTCCTCACATCTCAATTCTATGAGAATATAAGGATCTCAGTGTGACTCAATTATTAAGAAGTTAAGAGGATTTTGTCTAGTACCCACAAAGAGTCCTCCTAAAGAGGATGAAACGCTCACATCGCGACTGTTAGGATTCGATCTTTGTTCTAAATCTATTAGCTCTTAATCAATTGAGCTAAGTCCGTGAGATCACTTTTCTTTATCATATTTCTATGAAACTTGACTTGGAGTGAAATGTCAAATAACACTCAGTCTCAAACCTATTTCCTTCCCCCTCCCCAAATTTTTATATGAGTCAAGATCTCTTGTATATATTCAAATTCAAGTAAAATAATATATTTATAATTTTATCTTAACTCTCAGCCTGTCAGAACACCATTCCCTTTTTTCTTTTTTCAAAAATTAAATGTTACAACATTAATTGTAGCTTTTACTTAATGTGACTGTTTTTCTCGAACCAATAACTAATATTCCCTCATTCTTAGCTCATTGTTTTTGGGTATTTGAATTAAAGAGAGTTATATTTTATGTGTAAAATAATGTAAGACATGAAATTTAAGATATTTTTTAGTATAAAATTATTTTTATTTATGGTATGAGATAATTCAAGAATGTATACGAACTAACATTAACGGGACGGAAGAGGAAGTAATAAGTTACATTCAAAAAGGACTTTTCAAAAACGTTAGCCACGATACTCTTCTACTTTTCTTTCTTCACCACAAAATCTAAATTTTCTGATGTCAGATAAACACAAAATTTTACTTTTATTTTATTTATAATCTTAAAATCAATTTGAAAGACTGAAGCTCGTGCCTTGCCAATCTACACGTACGATATAGCCTAAATATTTGACAGATTTAATTAGTCTAAAAGCAATTTATGGGAGCAATAATTTCAGGGAATAAAATATTTAGGAATATAAACCGTAGATCATATCATATTCATCTATTAACTGCAAAAAGGTGAAAGAGATCTTATACATCTTTATTAACCTAATATTAAAAAAAATGTGAATTAAATTCATTGAAGGTCTATTTAATATTTTATACAAATATTTTCGTACTAGTTGAACAGCTGTGTCCAATATTCAAAAGGGGGTAAGAAATCGAAGGGTTTTACGGGGAGAGTGAAAAACCCATTTTATTGATAATTTTGGTTATCATCAATCGCTAATTCATAGTAATCATTAAAATCCTATTTATCTACCATAATTGTTTGCTCTCCTAAATTAATAAAATGTCAAACGGCCCATCTTCGGAAACGCCTATGACAAAGTACAGTTCCTATCCCAAACCCGAAGCTCAATATCAACAAATTATTCAAACCCAGATATTTTCCTGCAGAAGCTTCGCGCTTTTCACGCTTTCTACGACACCAAATTCCGGTAACTCTCATGCTCTGTTTCATTCAATTTGTTTATTGCTCTTTTTGGTAGGGAGTGGGGTTTTTGCTTTTGAGTGAATGAATTCAACAGTTATTTTTTTTTTTTTTTTGGGGGTTAATTTCTGGTGTGTTGTTTGAAAGGAGTGCTCACGATTTTCTTTCTCGTGCTGTGATTGCGAAAATTAATTAGTAGAAGAATCCTAATATATTTTAGTAATATTTGGACTAATTAGTGAAAACCTATGTAATGCAGTATTCTCAATATTATACTGAAGGCTAATTATGTTTCACATCAAATTCATTTTTCTTTTTAAGGTAAATATTTATTTAACTTAACAAAATGACAAATTTGAGTTCTACGTGTTACTTTTGCAAATACTGTGTTAGTTCAACAGATGGTGCTGCAATTTTAACCAAATCAAAGCTACTCGCTAGTATCATAACTGCAGTTTATAGTCAATTGGCTTTCAACTATGGATTGGATTTTATTTATTAGCAACGGTAAGATGTCCGACAAATTTATGCTTGGTTCTATTTATGCGCATCTAATGCATGTTCATATTGTTTAATCTGTATAACATTAAAGAATCCTTACTTTTAGTCCTGAAGACTCATTTCACTCGAATGCCGGTGCTGGTCTTTTGGATCTTGTTTGCGTTTTAGATTAGTGTACAGAAAATGTGCATATAAACTATTAGCTCTTGGAGTATTAGTATTACATGACTTCTATAATATAAGAGAGGGTTAGAGGATAAAGATCTCGTTTAGGGGATATGGCCGTGGAGAAGAAATGTGAACTGTAAACTAGCAAGATGTGTCAGAGGCAATATGATTTGGACTGTTGTGATTTAGGGATGTGTTCTATCTATTATACTATGATTTTACCTTCAAAGAAATCATGGATTCTCCTTTGGCTATACACAGTCATGCTCCTTCATCAAAAACATCATAGGGACTCAAAAATTTAATACCTGGTTTTTGTGTAACTCTTAGTTGCTATCTTTGGCTACTATATAACACAACTATAGCATGGAAGAAGGAAATTATTTTAAATGATTAAATCCATAAAGCAATTTGTGATGTTGTGAGTAGCAAGTGACCAAAGACATAGGATCGTATCAATTGGCAAATGTGTGAACTGTGAGATCAACTGAAGTTAGTTGCTTGAATCCCATTCTATGTGAATCAATTTTAAAATCTGAGATCTTTTCTATAAATACCTTCCTTTTTTTGTAGTGATAATATCTACAATTACTGCTTTTAGAGTAACATAATCTTTCGTGTATTATCACCTGCATGTTCTTGTTGCGTGTATCTAAAACCTGATTTGGGCACAATCAAAGATGTAATAATTGCTTTGACGCAAATTTTGGAAATATTGCCACTACATGCAAAATTTATGAAAAATCACACACTATCCTTTATTAACTTCTGTCCTTTGCTATTTAGGGTCCCTACTGTGGGAGGAGTTCTTTAGATCTACATCGACTTTTTATAGAAGTGACCTCTCGAGGTGGTATTCAAAAGTATGCTTTCTTAGCTTTTTAATAATTACTCTGTATCTTTCTTATTGTCCATTTTTAGATGCTAGTAAATGACTGCTTGTGATGCTGCTTTTACCAGTCATAATTAAGTTTTTTTCCTATCATGTTGAAAGAAATGTTATCTGTAATATCCCACAAATACAAGGTTTAAAAGTAGCATTATGAAATTATGAAAATCATGATGTCAGGAATGATTTTTTGGATTGTGTTATAAGATTTTGAATAGCACTTCACAGTAAAACTATCTCTATCTTTTTTCTGATTAATCATTCTGAAAAATTCCTTCAAAGGTTGGGATCACTTTATTATATATTAAACTATATTATTAGTTGACTGGCATGTATGACTCAATCTGTGAACTTACCTTTCTTCCTTGGTGAGAAGTGAGAAGGCCTTGTGATATGAGCATGTGGATTTCAATTTTACATCATATTTTCTGTAGAACAGTAGAGGAGATAGGTGGTGGTTTTGGGTCAACAATGAAAATTTTGGCAACCATTAAATTGTTAGCTAATTCTTCTGCAGCAACCATTTTATGAGCAGCAGATAGTGTGGATTTAATGGATGCTCTTTAATAACTTGCAAAGTTGGCAAGATCGTACTGATTGGCTGAAGCTGATTAGTAACTTAAAGTTGATTTTGATGTACCTTGCTAACTTTTATATTTACATGTTGCAGATTATAAGAGACCGCAGATGGAAGGAAGTTACTGCAGCTTTCAACTTCCCAAGTTCTAGTACAAGCGCATCGCTTGTTTTGCAAAGTATTATCTCTCATCGCTTTATCATTTTGAGCAGGTTTATTATTTCCGGAGAGAAGAACCATCCGTTATAGCAGCAGGTACCTTCACAACTTGATTAAAGTTTTATTCTTCCAAGGCTTCAAGGGATTCCTGTTGTAACTAGTAATCTGCTTATAACTGTAAAATAGGTCAAACATTATCATATGACGATGATGATGGTGCTGCATCTGAGAAACTGTCAGGTGGGGATTCTTTGCAGCTATATATATACTGTTGTTTAAGAATTTTTTGTGGTCTATTTTAATGCTACTTGACCAGTTTATTTGTGAAAGTACTAACATAGGATTGCATTATGTGATATGCAGCAAGTTCTAACTTGGGCGATGGTAGCTTAGTCTCTGGAACAATAGACGGAAAATTTGACCATGGATATTTAGTTACGGTCAAGCTGGGATCTGAGGTTCTAAAAGGCGTCCTTTATCACACACCCCTGGAACCAGATGCAGAGCCTGTTCACGTCACCAGGAGAAAGAACCATACAGCCTTTAAAGACCCAGCTCACCCCAAACGAAATAGAAGTGGTTACACCTTCTTTTTTGCTGAGCAATACCAGATACTGAGGCCTTCGTACCATGGGCAAGAAAGAGCTATCAGCAAAAAAATTGGGCAACTATGGAGCAATTTGACAGAGGCAGAGAAACAGGTAAAAGAAAAGTATACTTGACATAGGGAACTTATTTGCTGTGTCTTCAGCTTTTGCTTAAAATAAATTATAGCTGCTAATTTAATTGTAAATAGCAAATTGAAACATATCCATTTTCTTGAGCATTTTCCTTTCCAAAGCATGATTTTGAGAAGGCCTTGTTGTGGAAACCTCAGAAATATTAGGGTCAGGCTTTAATATAGCTACTACATCTCTGTATGTCTAGGGTAATGACTTGCTTGAGTCTTGTTGGTTTAATATGAATGTCTGTAGTAATAAGTAATAACATTAATAGATAATGGGTTGTGCAAACAAGGCAGGAATCTTTGGGCTCAGAAAGAGAAAGACTTGTTTCTCATTGAGCCTCGTAAAATTGCTTTAATTGTACTCACTGTGTAGAATGCAAAATGCTCTCCTTGATTGTCATTGTTAGGAGCCCTAGTTCCAATTGTACGCATGCATACGAAACAAAAGTATACTGATCCTGAAACTTGTATTCTTTGATTCTAAAATCCTGAGAAAAAAATGATGACACGATTCTATCTTGCAAATAGTTTTCTAATCTATGGTGGTATCAGGTATATCAGGATAAAGGTTTGAGAGACAAGGAAAGATACAAAGCTGAAATGTTGGAATACAAGTCATCCCAATAAGTGCAAGGTTTATAGGCTTTATTGTTGGTTACTTGGGGTGTCTGCTGTCGAGGGAATCAGTTCTCCAGATCCTCGTTTCCCTCCTCTCTCTGATATTGTTTGTAGAGAAACTGTTTGACTGAGAAGTCGCTGTGATATTTCTAATTGACAACGAAGAAGAATTCGTATGCGGCAGCAATAGAATTTTTTTTCCTGAGGAATATGCCATACTATAGTTTGTTGTTGCTCACGTTTAACTTTTGATGTTCTTTACTCTTTAATGATCTTTTATCTGCGGCTTAAAATCAATGCTTCAGAAGAATGTTTTATTATTATCTTGTCGGATATATGTTTAGTTTAATTTCTATTGATTTATTGCAGACAAATGAAGTAGAAAAAGAAAATCGAAAAAACACTCTTTGACCTTTTCGTGTGTGCTATTTCCAATGAATTGCTGAAATATCGAAATAAAATGAATCTCCGTCGAAATTCTGGCGGCTTTCACGCATAGTTTGATATTAATCCACATAACTCAAGTAAAACTTAATTATTAATTTTTGCACAAAATTAAAAGAAAATATTTAGAGACTCTTTAACACTTCAGATTAGGACGACGTTACCCTGGCTCTTCCTTCCCCATATAGACCATAGGCATAAGAACATAACACATACTCCTACACGTATGTGTATATATATATATATATATATATGTGTGTGTGTGTGTGTGTGTGTGTGCACGCATAAACAAAGGAATAAGGCAGTATGAAAATTTCCAAGCAACCGAAAATGACATACGGGATACGGCAGTCTAGATTAGATTTGTAATGTTTAGAAAGTCTAATTTTATCTACAACTTTCTAATATTGCACACCACTATTTGCAGTCTTAATATATTCTTAGTTCTTCCTCGATAAAGAAAAAATAAAAAATAATCCACACAGCAGAAAATCTGTTTCTTCCTAATCTAAAGTGTAAACCCAAGCAATCTCTAATAAATAGTGCCTTTTAAGAATCCGAAGTAGTACAAACTACAATTTTATAAATTCCATGAAACAAAATCACAGAACTCCTTAAGAGTTCAATCACAAATTCATTCTCATCAACAATCAACACATTCATATCATTGGGGATTGATCCTGAATTTGTATAATGGGGGATAATCTTTATTATAGAAAAGGAGAATAAACAAAAAAGGGGAAAACGAGAGAAAGGGCTGCAAAATCAGCGGTAACACACATTGGCATTCTTTATAAGAGGAGCTACTCAAAAGGGATTGATCTATACATCTACTTCTGTAAGAAAAAGATGCAGCCATCACCAAAACATATATAATTCATTAGCCAAAAAGGGAAGGACAAGAGCTCCTAGAACTAGGTGGGAACGACCTCCACATAATCTTGCGAAAATTGGAGTATAAGAACCCCCCAGGCGACAACAACCAACAAAACTAGCTGCATCACAAAACACGAACCGTACTTACATGCCCCCTTCTGCAGCTTCAATACCTCATCGGCACTTGCAATGTCTTCGCAGAAGTTTTCCAGCTTCTTGGCTTGTTTCTTTAGCGATGCAGCCTTGTTTTCAGCATCTCCAAGCTTATTGAGCACCTTTGTTTGCGCTGAAGTCAGAGCCTTTTGTTCTTCTAATACAGTGATTTGATCAACAGCAGCAACTCTCAACTTTTGTATCGTTCTTGATATTGCCAAATGCTCTACTTCTGCTTCAACCTTCTGCTTGAAGAGGTCTTCGAGTTCTGCTACCACATTTCTGTTTCCTCTTTCTACAACTTTGGATTGTGAAGAACTTTGTGAGCCCTCACCGCTTGTTTCTTGAAGTTTTTGTTCTACATCTATGTACTCATTGCATATGTTGGAAACGGGACCATCTACTGAAACATCATTTCCAATTTCCTTAAACTTAAGCACCTCTGCATAGACCATGATAACTCATCAGAAAGTACAATAATACGAATTACACAAAACGATCCCTAGCCCAATGTTCTAAACTTCTATTCGTTTTTTGAATTGGCAGTTGAATCTCAAACATATTAATTCAAAAAACATGCAAAGAAGTATTATAATGCTGATAGAAGAGAAAAATGCGATGCAAACCTTGTTCTAGTGCTTCTTGTGCAGATTGAGGCGCGGATGGATTCAGGTAGCAGATCCTTATCTCTTATGGGACCATGATTCTGACTTCTTTCTTCTTTCTCTGCCCAAGACGAGTCAGCAACTACATCTTCATGTGACAAGTCCTCAAACCCTCCTCTCCCACCATCTTTGCCATAACCACTTTGATGTCCATCATTTACTTGTTTCCGATGCCCTGAACTTCATCACCATTTTCTACATCATACTCATTTGTTCCTTCACTCCGTATCCCATTATTCACAGAGAAAGTTCCTGCACAAAAACAAAATTGAGCTTCATGAGTCAGATTCCAGGCTGGAATGAGAGTTTTCTTTCTCGATTTTGACCCGCTCTCCTCTAGCCTTCTTGCTGTTCTCAGCCCGTCCTTTCCCATGCTGGCCAAACTGCACACCATGCATCAAATTCTTCCCATTAAAACCACTCATCATGCTCTTATCACGTGGAAATCCCAATCCCCAATCACTGGTATCTCATACTTCATCTTCGAGCACTCGCTGCAGTAGAGGACTTGCTACTCCGATCCTCACTATTCTCCAAGCAGTTCCAGCTGCAAACAATGGACTCAACCCCAAACTCAAATCATCAAGCAGAGGAAAACCATCAGAACTTCTAACCACAGCATTTGTGGAAGAAACAGAACCTTCACTCTTCTGCTTCCTTTCAGCATACTGCATCCGTTTGCTCCGGTTAGCACCTGCCCACGGAGAGTCTTGCGCCACCACATTATCATTATCATTGCTACTATCCCCATCCCTAGTGGCATCTCTCTTGATCCTCCTCCATTTCTTCAACCCATAACCTTTCCTCGTAGGGAAAGGAGACAACGCTTCAGGTTTCAACTCCACATGGCCAGAAGAACCTTCACCTCCCTTTAGATTCAACTCATTCCTATCGCTATTTTCAACTCCACGGGACCCGTTGGTTTGAACCTTGAGTTCACTTGTACTCCCCAGTTCGTCCGAAATCGAATCATTCGCAATTCCCTCATTATCTTCCACTGATTCATTAACCCAACAATTGCTCTCCATGCCTATCCCTCTACAATAAAATCAATCACCTAGTTCTTGCCTGCAAACATTACTTAACAACGAGATTCCACCGTACTCATCCAGATCAAGATCGAGAACAACCAACCATCATTCCAGCTCATGGAATTATCCAAGACAAGCAAACGCCTCAAATCAATGAATTTTTTCCCAGGTGAAAATTGATTTTCAATGATTGAAGCAGAACTGAATTCCCCGAAAGAGGAAACTCGAAAGAAACAATTCATACGGCGAAAATGAAATAAATTCGAAGGGAAGTACAATTAAACGGTGAGAGGAATTGAAGAGCGTACCTTCGGCTTGGTCTCCATAAATAAAAAGGTAGAAATATTTTTGGGGGAGAAATGGAAACCCTAGATGTGGGGATGGATTTCGGACTTATATCCGAAATTTTAATCCTGATATTTTACGATCGAACTGTCGATAAATAATAAGAAAAACAGTTGGAAAATATAGGGCGGCGATTCAGGAAATAGAATTGGGTGGAAGGAACATGGGCGTGGATGGAGTGGCCCCGCTCCACACATGATGTGACTGCCTCCGTATTTCCACTATTATTTTATTACTAATAATACTCTTATTTTTTATATTTAACATCACAAGTTTAAGTCTAATACATGTGATACCTGACTAGATCGGTACTTTCCTCAATTACTTTTCTTTTCTAACTCACTGATTTTGGATTGAGATGATACATTTATATCAAAGTTTTCATCTTACAGTGAAAGAGAGAATATTATTACATAATAAGATCTGGAATTTTATTGATTTCATATTGGAATTTCATCAGTAACGTTATAGATTATAGTCTGTTATATTTAATTTTTAAAATGTATTTTATTTACCTAGTATAATTTATAGATTATGATATATGTATTTTGATTTATTCACTGAACATCGAAAATAATGGATAAGGATCATCAATCCTCATAAACAAAAGAAAAGACTTACGCTTCCATAAATAACTTTCTTGCTTATTATTTTTCAGAAAGACCATCTTTATTGCATTAAAGTTTTTGAGTTCTGATTTTTGGTTAGTTGTTTTTTGGAGCTATGGGTAAATTGTCCATTAAGTTTGGGGTTGCATGAAAGTAAGTGGAATACCGTTGTGTTGGCGCTGGTTGAACTTCGAACCAAGAGCTGAAGGCAATTTTGTGTTAATGTCTTCTTGTACGAATCAATTAAATATTAATATTCTATTATCTTTTAAGTGATCCTCTAATTACAATTAAAATACTAATTTATAATTTTATATTTGAACTTCAATTTTATACGCAAGACTGATTTGGAACGGACATAAATAGATAAATTTTTTAAATAAATTTGAATTTAAAAAATGCTTGATGAATGAGTAGTTGATCCATTAACATCTATAATGCAGCCAGCCAATAAAAATAGAAATAAGGAGTTGGATTTGTGAGGAAAATATGATTAGTATGGTGTTAGCGAAAGCAAACAACCCAGAAACAATCGGCATCCACATTTAGGGTTTGAGTAGTTATCAAACACAAAAACCAAGTGAAGCAAATTATATAGCAGACAAGGTTGAAAGAATCACACCTCATCAATCAAGCTACATTTCTATCTCAGATACAGAGAATATGTTTTTGATATATTTGTGTAAATAAAGCACCCACAAATTACAAGATAAAAAACACAAGATTAAGCTCAATAGGTTCTTCAAAGAATCACAACCTGCAATCACCTCGGACAATCAACAAATGAAAAGCAATTCAGAAGAACAATAAAAAATGAGAATGAAATATTCGTGTGTTATTCACAAAGGTGGAGCAAACGAAGCTCCACCAGTCCGAGCACTAGACTGGGAGGCGATCAAACCGGTCGATACGGCGTCGTCCTCGTCTAGGAAGAGCCCTTCCGGGTTCCTCAATACGCCATGGACAATCGAGATCAAGAGCCCGACGATGATGCCGATCGACAGGTTGTGCAACGGGCCAGTGATCCACAGAGCCAAAATCGACAGCATCACAAGGCCCGCAATCACCGCCCAATCGCTGACGTGGCGGCCCCAAACCAACATCGGGTCCTCCCGGAAGAAGTGGAAGATCAGCCACAGGAAGAACACGAACCCTAGCACTATCAGCGCGATCGGCGTGGTGATGAGCGACACGGCGGCACACGCGGTGACAATGATGGCGTAGTTCAGGGAGAAGTAGGCCGCGTTGCGCCGGAGCCTGAGGGAGGCAGCGGAGAGGGAGGGCGGGAGGTCGAGGGCGGAGACGGTCGCGAGGAACTCCGACCAGGGGCGGCAGCGGGAGAGGGAGGCGGAGAGGTTCTGCGTTGACCGGAAGATGACGTCGATGCCGGAGATCGGGATTGTGGTGTAGGTCGGGGTGGAGGACATTTTGGGAAATCGGAGAGGAGAATGACTTTTATGTGGCTGGGGGAGATTGGTCAAACTCCGGTGGATGTTTCAACGTCGCGATCTCGCGGCGTCGTGATATGTTTGTTTCTTGGCAGAGTAGGTTTGGATTTGGAGGGCGGATCGTCTGCGTCGAGGTGTACGGGAGTAGCTAGCACTAGCAGTGCTGCCCACCTTTATTGGGCCCAAATCTAGAAAGATCCGAATCATCGTTTTCGGCCCAAAACTAAAAGCGGGCCATGGTGCAGCCCTTTAATATTATCGTCGAGCTCAAATTACAACCCAATTAGCTAGAGTTTCAAATTTCGCCAATTGGAGATGATTAAATTAAAATATTAAATAATATCTCAATGTTTAGGCAAAATTAAAAATGTTCTAATATTTTCAAAAGTAGTCATTTTATACTCCATATTTTATAATTGAAAAAAAGATATCCAAAATATATTTTCAACACCAAAATATATGTATATTACTCACTCCGTCCACTAAATTCGCAAGATTTAATTCCATTTTAGTCATCACACAAAAATGTTTACTTTCTTTTTTTGGAAACATCAACTTTATAGTTTTATTCTAAACTTATCTACTTATTTACAAAAAAACACATATGACCCACCTTTTTACACTCACAATCTATTAATATATTTATTTATTATCTCAATGGCACACCTTTTTATACTCACTTACTTTACACTCATTACAATTTATTAAAACTCGTGCCATCAAAATCAATGAACGATTTTGGTGTACGGAGGGAGTATGTCGGATGCTGACACGAAATTTCTAGTTGTCACCTCAATTAAACATATATCGTTTATTTAGATTTTTAAAATAAATTGAAATTCTATTTTAACAATAAACAACGATGTTGTTCAATGTCTTAGAAAATTAGACGGGACAACGACTCTCCACCCCAAAACATAGTTAGCATATGCTCAAATGCTACTCGTATTTTCGAGCGAAAAAATCAATAAAAAATATAGAAGGAGCGAGATTTTTTGAATTTGGCATGACTCGTAGATGTTCTGATATCAAAAAAAGGTTGTTAGGATATTTTTGTTACAATTAAAAATAATTATGAGTATAAAATTGTAACGTTTGAAAAGTTAGTTTTTTTTGTATTCCATCTAGTTAGCATATGTCTTTTTTTTGTATTCCATCTAAACATTGAGAGATTATTTGATTTTTTTTTCTTTTTTGAAACTTTTCTCGGTGTGTTGTTAACTAAAATCAATATGAATCATTAATCTTTGCAGGATTTGCACTCGTCATTAAAAAGACATAAAACAAATATTTATTTATAGTATTCATTATATCTAATCATAACTCCCAATTCAAAATTCAGTTAAACAAATGACTTTTGAATTTTAATGTTAATCATCATATATTTATTTTAGTCGCACATAAAAATAATGCAACCTCGTGATTAATGTTCACGAGAAAAGTGAGAATTTTAGAAAGGAGGCTGAAAGGCCTAATAATATTACACATATTGGTGTGCAAAATTATGTACTCATCATTCATCATATGAGTGATAAAAAATATAAGAATTTGGAAGCAAATCTTCAACTTTCGTGTTTCAGAGAATAATTATTGAATCAATGAGCAAGTTAGTTGACTGAAAATATCTAGGGCCTATACGAATATTACCAAAGATTAAGTTGAAATATTGGGCGACAACTTTTGATTATTGTAACGTATGCGATTCTGAAAACGATAGAAAGGAATATAATACGAACAATGATAAATCTAGTTACGTGAGTATGCGAGATTTATGTAAAGTAATAAAGAACACCAAGACTTTTACGTGGTTCGATCGTTAATGAGATTTACGTCCACGGATGAGTGATTCCTCAATACTTTCACTATGATTTGAGTACAGTGAGTGTAGTTACAATCTCTTAGCGATTCAATAAGTTCGCCAACCCTTCTATCGATTTTTCTTTATTTATACATATTCGAGCTGCGCTGAGGCGCGCCCAATCTCTCCATCGGCGGGACTCTTCCTCGCGTGCCTCCATCGGTCGGGCTCTTCTCGGCGTGTCCTCCATTGGCCGGGCGGGACGCCGCCTACGTGCGCCACGTGGAGGTGGCGCGACTTTGTTCCGGGGCTGGGGTTTGGGGGATTAGGGCTCGCCTTGGGCTTAATGCGTGGACCCGCTACCAACGTTAGGCCCGGCTCGTTTGGGCTGTTAGTGGACTGATCGGTTGGGCCACATCCCATCATAGCCCCCGAATAGTCGAGTAATCGTGCCGAGGTGGAGTGAAGAAAGCGCTTTGCCGAAAGTGAGGTGTTCTTTCGGTGAAGTTGTTGTCGAAGGTGTTGTCTTTTTTACGTGAGGGTTTATTTGGCGATCCGTTCGAATCGAGTTGGGTGATGCATTGTTACGGGCATGCGCCGCTTGTCAAGACCGGGTGAGTTTTACGTCATTTGGATAACGACCCTCGTAGTTACGCCGAGGTCCGATCCGGGACGCACCGCTCTTCGGAGGATGTCGAGGTCCGATCCGAGGGTGGATCTAGATGGAGAAGCCATCTTTGGATGGTGTCGAGGTTCGCCCGGTGACCGCCTTCTAGGGATGCCGAGGTGTGCTCGAGCGCACGGATCCGGGGCAGCGCCGAGGTCCGATCTGGATGGAGACATTCTCGCAGGGGCGAAGTCCGCTGATAGACGCCGAGGTCCGATCTGATGCCTCGTTATTTGTGGAAGGCCGAGGTGCGACCGAGGCGCCGCTCGGAGGACGCCGGGTCCGTGTGATGATTTCGAGGTCGACCGGCGGTCTATCTTACGCTAGCGTCGCCATACGCGCCAGCGGTAGTTGGACACTCGAACCGCGTGCGCGTGGACTCCACATCCAATCACGGGTAGCACGTGTGGAAGTTGAAACGGCCGTTTAAGGCCCATTCACTTTATAAATAGCCCGCTGAGGAATCTGTTCACTTTCTCCTCTTCGCTCCGGAGCAAAAGAACAAACCAAATTTTCGAGTGTTCGAAATCTTTGTCCGATCTTGAAGCGTGAGAGCCCTTCTTTAAAAAGTAAGTATGACTTCTACATCTTCTTCCTCTCCGGTTCTTCTTTCACCCTCCTCTGATGAAATTATTGAGATTAGGGATTTTATGTGCCATACCTTGGGGTAGATCTCGAGTATTAGCGAGAGTGGGAAATACCCTCTGCTTGGGATGGGTATAAGGCTAGGGATGTTAAATCATCTCCCCGCCGCCGATGTAATGAGGGTGGGAAGGAGTGCCATCCGCCGGCGGAGGCTCTGGTGGTGCTGCGCGGGGCCCCGTGATCGAGCTTTAGCTCACGTAGGAGGTTTTTTGACTTGTACGTAGATGCCACGAGGCGGGTCTTAGATTTCCTCTAGCTCCCATTTTTGCACATTCAGAATATTTCCAAATTCCCATCCGCCGTTTACCCCAAATTCTATTAGGTCGAGAGTTGAGATGGGCTTTCTTGTTATGGCCTAGTCGAGGAGTTCTCCTCAAGTCTTGATGCGATTTTTCAGTCAGTGTACAAGAGGAGTGTACTATTTTTCGCCTCGCGACCATTTAAGGTGGCCCACCCTCCAAGGTTTCATGTGGCAAAGTAAATACTTTTTTTGGGTGATGGGCACCCGAGCTACAAGTGGGGTTGGGTAAATTTCGGGATATAAATTGAAACCCTCGGCTACATAGAGGAGCAGCTCAACATGCTCGGTGAGGTCTCGTAAAATTTACCGAGACAACCTCAATAACGCCGGGTTGAGCATACACAGGTCCGGGACCCCTGGGTCGGGGTCCGAGATGGGTGAGGGCACCCCCTTTCTCTTATTTTTGTACATCCGACCTCGCCTGAGTTAACGCGATTTTTCTTTTGCTGTGCAGTGAAGCTGACGTTGCAAGAGGGAGGGTCTTCCCCGCCAAGCAAGGAGCCTCCGAAGAAGAAGGCGAGGCGGGGCGGGATTGCCAAGCACCCGAAGAAGGTTGACGATCTCAGTCAACTGGTGACAGAGCCTTTGTCGGGGTCGAGTCCGGTCCCAGAGAAGCAGATTCAGCCCCTTATCGAGCACGTGGTGCCGGGCTCCAGTTCGGCCGCACCCCTCCCAAAGGTATAAAAGCCCCTCCGTACCTGGTTTTACGTGCTCCGTGATATGTGCTAACTTGTATTGTGTTTAGGAAACGAGCTCGATGATCGGGGACCTGCAACGTATTGTTGGGTACATCTCCGAGAGCTCTGCTCGATGTGGGATGCTGGAACGGGAGCTCGCTGCTGCACGAGCAGATACGGAGGCCGCTGTTGCAGCCGTGAGGGCGGAGGCCGAGGCGAGGGCTGCTGCCGAGGCCGCCTCGAAAAGAAGGCCGGGCGCTGGAGGCCGCCGAGGAGCTAGAGGAGGCAGGCGAGGTCGCCGGCGAAGAAGGAGCTCGCCGATGGGATGAGTGCCTTCTTTGGCGGTCGGGGCCAATGTTGAGGGCCTTCGCCGCAAGCTCATCGAGTCGGAGAGCTTCGCTTCATCGCCGAACTTGCCGCCGTGTTGAGCCGAAGGTGGTGTCGATCACTGGGAAGGCTGGCGGCCGCCATGCTCGACTTCGACACGGCCAAGCATGGCTGGACCGAGGTCGACCTCCGAGAGCTGAACAAGGCTTACGCCCGGGTGATCTCGGTGTTGGCTCCTTCCGGTCTTGGAGGCCACGGCGCCGATTCGACCTTCCGACGGTGAGGTCGTCGCCCGGTGGCAAGAGGATGAAGATCCCGAGCTTGCGAGCTACTTGCCGAGGCGCGGGCCGGCCGAGGAGGAGGAGGAGGTCCCGAGCTCCCAATGGATGGGGACAACCGCAGAGCAGCAGGAGGTCGGCGGTCCGCAACAAGCCCGAGGTCGGTGGACCGATGTAATAGGTGAATCGCCGGGTCGATAGGATCTGAGCCCTTGTAAAATTTCCACTGAATAATAAACACACTATTTTGAATCTGCGATCTTCTTGTTTATTGCTAGCACATCGTCCCTCAATACCGGACTTGATCATGACTTGCTGGCCAAACTAAAAGAAGTCCGAGGTACCTCGGCGAAAAGGACGACGAAGTCTTTGCTCGAAGAGCCGGTCTGCCGAATCCGACCTGTGTTTTGGCCAAGATGGACGCCACCAAGATCGCCCACCGAGTGAAGAAGAAGTTGCATGAGGCTGATTGTGAAGTGGCTCGTCTCTCCGCCGAGAACGAGACTCTTAAGTCACGGATCTCGCATCTCAAAGTCCGGGGACGGACTTGTCTGCCGGCGCCGCTCATGGACGCTTGATGCGCTTTGAGGAGGAGCTCGAGATGGCCCGAGAGAAGCTAGCGCAGCCTCAAGAGCACGCAGAATCTGGCGGTGATTCGCCGATCTGACGGTTCGACCATCTCCGAAGTTGATGAGCGGGTTCGAGTCCGTCACCGGGGGATGGTCTTGAGGACGGCGGGTCGAATAGTAAAACTTCAAGGATTGCCTCGACCCTCGTGAAGTACCTCGAGATCTATGAGATCGTCCGGCGCGCGTCGCCTGTGCGGCGGAGCGGCATGCCGACCCCATCGTGTCGTGGTCGAAGGACCCGATGATGGGGCGGTTATGCCGACCACGCCGTCTTGAGGCTACTTGGTCCACCGTCCCAGGTGCGTCTCGTGGCGAGTCCGGAGCTCGGAGAAAGAGGGCGTCGAGTCCGCCGGGGTCAGAAGCAGTTAGGAAGCGCCCGAGGTCGGATCGTAGGCGGGGGCGCGACCGAGCGACCTCGGCCTCGAGCTTCTTCCTCGTGTCAGAGCTCTTGAGCTGCACCGAGTGTCCCCGAGCAGCCTCGGGGATCTTGGGGTCCCCATTTCAGATGGGGTGCCTCGAGGCCGCATCGAGCGCACCGAGCGGGTCGTTGGGGTCTTGGCCTCGTTGACCGGGTTGAAGGCACCGAGTTCGCTCCAGGAGTTCATCGCCGACACAGGGATTTTGTGCAGGATCGTGTAGCTTCAGTGAGTCGTGGCGAGTGGAGCTCGGGCTTGGGATAAGTTTGTATATAGCTTAGGACTTTGTATGTAGTCGTAAATGTATTTAGACTGTTCAAGTGTATATTTTCCCTCGAGAGGTACAAACATAGCTTAGGACTTCGCTTTGGTCGTAAATATATTTAGATCAGATATGTATGTATATCTTCCCAAATAAAGGGGTATGAACGAGCTCGGAAGCCCGGTTGACTTGTATATGACTTGGAACTCGGTTTGTAGTCGTTAATGCATTTAGACTGTGTACCGGAGTGCATATCTTCCCAAATAAAGGGGCATAATTTGACGAGATCCGATCTGGATGTCTTCTGCATGTAGATATTCCAACTTAATGGGTAATCTGTATGCGTGCATGTAGACGTTCAATTTAATGAGTAGTCTGTATGCCTTGCACTGAGACGTTCAATTTAATGAGTAATCTGCGAGTGCGGCGCGCATAGTGAGTACCCTACTTAGTGGGTTTTTCATCTTCGTAAGGGCGTCCCCTTGTGAAGGTTTAGATGTGGTATATCCGAATGGATGTTCACATAGATATGAGACGAAGTGAAATATTCATTAGAAAAACAAATGTTTTATCAATATGTAATCAACATCGTATTTTGGCAAAACAATAAAGGTACTAACATGATGTCGATCTGAAATCGAAGCTATGTAAAGTACCTCCTTAAATGAGTGATGTGCGAGTTCGGGATAAGTGCACCGATAGGTGAGCTAGCTTGTAAGCCCTTTGCCGAGGTCCTCGTGAACGCGGTATGGGCCTTCCCACGCCGGATCCAGCTTGTTAAGACGCTCGCCTCTCATCGGCTTCATTATTTCGTGGGGCGAGGTCGCCTACTTAGAGCGTAGAGGCTTTGACCCTTTTGTTGTAGTAGCGTGCGACTGCCCTCAGACCGCTTCGTTTATGAAGGCTCGCTCTTCCCTCGAGAGCATCAAGGTTGGCACGCAGTCTTCCTCGTTCTTGGCATGGTCGAGTGGAGAGTGCGAGGACTTGTGCGCCGATCTCGGCCAGTATGACGGCCTCGGCACCGTAGACCGACCGAAGGGGTTTCTCCGTGCGAGGTCCGGGTGTTGTCTGTAGGACCGAGAGGACTTGAGGAGATTTTCAGCCCAATCACCCTTAGCTCGGTCTAGCCTTTTCTTCAATCCTTGTATGGTCGTGCGGTTCGTCACCTCGGTCGACCATTCACTGCGGGTGTGCGACCGAGGTGAAGCGTTTCTCGATTCGAGCTCTTCACACCACCCTTGAAATTTTTGTCGATTTAACCGGTGCCGTTGTCCGAGACCGAATGTGCGGTATGCCGCGGCGGACTATATTTTTCCACACGGGCGTCCGAATCCTCCGCCATGAGGCTCGAAAGTGGCTCGGCCTCGACCCACTTTGTGAAGTAGTCTATGGCTACGACTAAGCATCGGTCGACCGGTGCTCGGTCGAACGGACCAACGATGTCGATCCCCACCGCATGAAAGGCCACGGCCTCGCAGCCGCTCGATCGGTTTGGGGTAGCTTTTGACCGTGGGTGGCCGCACTTCGGACACTTTTGACGAGCTCGGCGAATCTTGAACGAGGGTAGCCAAGAATATCCCGACCTCGGTCTTCTTTGAGAGAGCTCGCGACCCGATGTGGCTTCCGCGAGATCCTCTGTGGATCTCATTGAGCACGTGGTCGGCTTCTTCCGCCCGAGGCACCTCGGGAGGGTTGAAGGTAAGACTTCCCAGAGTGCGCCCTCGTGTATGAGGTACTTGGGATTTCGCCATCATCTTTTGGCTTCGAGCGATCTTGAGGTAGTGCGCCATCTTCCGAGATAGCCTTTATGGAGACATCCAATTCGGCTCTATCTCGGTGATGATGCCGATGTGAGACTCGCTATGCTTCGAAATTAACCTCCTCCACTGGTGGACTTGTCGATGACGCAGCTAACTTGCTGAGGATGTCACCATTGCTTTCCCGTGGGATTCGATGAATACTGGAGTACCTGAATGAGGTCAGCATCTCCTTTGCTTTCTCGAGGTACTGCTTCATTCGATCCTCCTTGGCCTCGTATCTGCCTAGGACCTGGTTTACCACGACCTGGGAGTCTCCGAAGATCTGGACATTGTCCACTTTCAATTCCTTTGCGAGGCGGAGTCCTGAGATCAGCGCTTCATACTCCACCTCATTGTTGGTGGTCGGGAAGGTAAACCGGAGGGCGTAGGTCACTTCTTGTTTGTCCGGGCCGAGGAGGAGGATGCCTGCTCCGCTGCCCGTTTTGCATGAAGCTCCGTCCACGTACATCTGCCAACAGTTATCGGGCGGTGCAGGGACGGATTCCTCCGCTGTGGGGGCGGGCGTTGGGGCGACCTCGCTGGTAGAGCCGACCTCGGTGAATTTGGCTTCCACCTGAAGTCGGTGAGCTGCCTTTATGGCCGGTCCGGGGAGACGAGATGTTGTGCTCGCCGAGCTCCAAGTGCCCACTGCTATCGTCCGGATGACTACGGCTTGACAAGACTTGTCTCAAAGGTAGGTCGCTTAGTACCGGACGAATGGGCTTGGAAGTAGGGTCGGGCGTCGCATGCTCACCAAGGCCGCTACCTTTTCGAGGCCGGTGTACCTCGTCTCGGTCCCTCGAGAGCTCGGCTAATAAAGTAGATGGGGAGTTGTCGTCCGACCTCATCCCGGACCAATACACGCGATTGCCTCGTTAGAGGCGGCTACAAAGAGAGGAGCTCGCCTTCTTTCTGGGCGGTCGGGGTGGGCGGTCGTGAGATACTCTTCACCGCGTGAAGGCGATCTGGTGTTCCTCCCGCCAGCGAAGTCCCGAGCTCTCCTTAAGATCTTGAAGAAGGAAGGCTTCTCGTGCCTCGAGATAAGAATCTGCTGAGGCGGCAGACACCCGATGAGTTTGTGGATCTCCTGATGGTCTTGACACTTGCATGTCAAGCACCGCTTTCACCTTAGTGGGATTTGCCTTGCACCTTCTTGAGAAACCCAAAGATCCCAGGAATTTTCCGTCTTCACCATGAATGTATACTTGAGGGGTTGAGTTTGAGGTTGGCCGACACGAGGAGCCGGAGAATAGTTCGAGGTCGTCGCGCAGCTCTCCGCTTTTGACTCTTGACCAAGATGTCGTCGACGTAGACCTCGACGATCTACCCAATGTGATCCTTGAATATGGCATCCACCATTCTTTGATAGGTAGCCCCGCGTTTTCGTGCCGAAAGGCATCTTCCCAGACGCAAAGACAAAAGTCGGTGATGAATGCCGTCTTTGGGCGTCCTCCGGCTCATCGTGACTTGGTGGTACCCTTTGTATAGATCTAGGAAGTTCGAACATCTAGTGGCCCACCAATGCCTCCACCTTCTTGTCAATGTCGGGAGGGGTAACAATCTTTGGGTAGTGCTTGTTGAGGTTGGTGTAATCGACGCATCGCGCCCACCTCCCCTCGGCTTTGGACCACGATCGGATTAGCCATCCGTGTCGGGTATTGACCTCGAACAAGATCTTGGCCTTCGAGTTGAGTCACCTCGTCCCTTATGACCGGCTGCGCTGCGCGAATATTCTTTTCTTCACGGACCGGCTTGGTAGCCGGGTCAATGTTGAGGTGATGAGTTATGAGCTCGGGCGACACTCGGTCATATCGAAGGGGACCACGCGAACACGTCCCCGTATTCCCCGGGTTGTATGACACGCGGCCGGATGTGAGTTGGGCCACAGGTGCCGACTGGATGACCTTCGAGGATCGTCGTCGATAGTTGAAGGCTCTCGGTCGGTCGTCCGGGGTGTCGGCCTCAGGGTTCTCAGAATTGCTATGCAGGGCGAGGCCGCATCTTGGGTTGAGACTCGTAGGCATTCTTTTCTTTGCCGCTTGGTCGCCTCGATGCTAAGCACTCCCACCGGGGTGGGAATCTTGACGGTGAGGTGGTAGACCGAACAGACGGCCTTGGTGGCGTATAGCCAATCTCTCCCCAGGATGATGTTGTACGGAGAGGGGGCCTGGACCAGAAAAAATTTAATGGCCTTGGTGACCGACACGGAGCCCGTCCCACTCAGAATCGGAAGGGTAATGACGCCTCGGGTTAAACCGCCTCTGGTGAAGCTCCGTAATGGGAGGCGGGAAGTACACAATACCTCCGACCTCGAGTTTATCCAGCACTACGGAAGATGATCTTGACGGAGGCTCCGATGTCGACATAGACCCGATGGACGTTCTTGTTGCCCACCACGGCCAGTATGGTGATGGCGTCACAGTGCGGCATAATTTTGGTATCGGATCCTCCTCGAGAACACTATGTTCTCACCGTCCCGAGTCGCTTGTTCTTTGGCTCCTCGGTGGCGGTCTCGAGCTTCGTTTTTAATGACGACCTCGTTGCTCGATGGGCGATCCGGTTATAACATAGACCGCTTATAACATTGGGACCTTCGTCCTCGTCGTCTTGGTCGGGTCGTCGTTGAGGTCGGTCCGCAGTTGTTGCCGTCCTCATTCCTTCTGCGCTTTTATTCCCGCCCAGTCGGCCGAGGTACTTCTTCGCCCTTCCTCGACGAGCTCGTCGATCTGCGAGCTCGGTTTACAGATTCCTCGATATCGTGACCGTACCTCGGTGGTAGTCACAAGATCTCCTGACCTCTTCTTGATCCTCCTTTCATAGGAGGGCTTTGGGAAGAGCTCGGCGTGGAGCTCGAATATCTCGCCTCGATTTGAGCGGGGCGGCGCCGCCGTCGGGGTTGGGCGAGGTCCGAGCACGGACTCAAAGGGGCCCTCTTGATCCTGCCGAGCGCTTGGGTCGGCGCCTCGACTTGGTCATCCGCTTCTTTTCGGCCTTCTGCTCGTCCCAGATCTCCCTCTTTTTTCGATCCGACTCGTCTCCTTTGACGAAGTTGTCCACCAGGTTCCAAAGTTTGCTCGCCGTCTTTGGTTTTTCCCTGGTGATCTCTTTGTTCGATCGCCAGTCGGATCCCGTTCTTGAACGCGTTGATGATGTAGAGATTATTACTGCGTCAATTTTGAGCGACTCTTTGATGAACCTTAAGACGAAGTTCGACATCGTCTCGTCCCGCCCTTGGCGGATTGTGAGCGATCGGAGGAGGGTGGCGAGGTGGCATCTTCGATAGAAGCGCCATTTGAATCGATCCATGAGGTCCTCGGCGGTGTATATCGCTCAAGGGCGAGGTGAACCGGCGTCGGGCGTTGGAGATCAAGACCTCGGGAAGATTTTGCACATGTGAAAATCTTTCATTCCTCGATTCGCCATGTTGGTAGTGTGGGCGAAAAGAAAGTCGGAGGGTCTCCTAGACCATCGTGGCGGCGATATTGGGTGCCGTGTATCGGGGCGGGCGTGTCTAGAATTTCCACGGAGAAAGGGAGATGATTCTACCGCACGGGTCGAACCCGGAGATCGTTGCCATCTCTTTCGGAGGGTGGGGACCGATAGCGGTGCTATCGTCCTCCGGGGAGTTCGACTCGCTTTCTTCTCTCCTGTGCTGCTCGGCTCTGCGGTCGGCATAACGAGGTGGAGAGCGGCTCGCGTATGGCGCGGGGCGGCCGGTGGCGGCTCGTCCGCGGTGGCGGCTCCACGAATGGGGTGGCGGCTCGACCGCGGTGGCGGCTCCGGACGTCGGGGTGTGATGCACGTTCTCGGCTATCACGCCGAGGTGGCGCCGGCCGTTTTGGAAGGGCGACCTCGGCAGCCGTGGTAGTCGGTTCGGGGCCCTTGAGGGCCCGCTCCTTTGTCCTCTGGTTGAGGAAGCTTTGGAATCGCGAGGTTGGCGTTGAGGAACTCGGTCACGGCTCGGCCGAGGGCCTCGTGGGGACGAATGAACTGTTTGTTCGTCCTCGTTGAGGTCGGCATCTCCCCCTACGTTGGGGAGGCGGTCCTGAGGGTGTATGGAGACGTTTTCCATGTTTCCCTTAGGAGTGTGAACGCCATGGCGTCTGCGATCTCCTTCCATGACGCCGAGTGACCACCGGTCGCCCCGCCAGCGGTTGTTCCCGGCGTGGACGGCGGTTGTCGTGTTCTTGCCATTAAGTTGTAGAGGAAACGAAGCTTTCTTGTTCAGACGTTCCCACAGACGGTGCCAATGATAAATCTAGTTACGTGAGTATGCGAGATTTATGTAAAGCAATAAAGAACACCAAGACTTTTACGTGGTTCGATCGTTAATGAGATCTACGTCCACGGAGGAGTGATTCCTCAATACTTTCACTATGATTTGAGTACAGTGAGTGTAGTTACAATCTCTTAGCATTCAATAAGTTGTCAACCCTTCTACCATCAATTTTCCTTTTATTTATACATATCGAGCTGCGCTGGCGTGCCCAATCTCTCCATCGTCGGACTCTTCCCTCGGCGTGCCTCCATTGGTCGGGCTCTTCCAGCGTGTCCTCCATTGGCGGGCGGGGGCGCTTCGCTTCCGTCGCGCCACGTGGAGGTGGCCGACTTTGTTACTGGGGCTGGGGTTTGGGGCCGATTAGGGCTCGCCAGGTTTAACCGCGGCCCACTATTAACGCGTTAGCCCAACTCGTTTGGGCTGTAGTGGGCTGATCGGTTGGTACATCCCATCAAACAAGGTGATGAAGTGAGGAACACAAGTTCGGTCCCATTTTATAATTATTATTTAGCATTATCTTTTACTATAATAATAATTATTATTATTATTACTTTGGAGTAGTTGTCCACCTTTTACCGTGCACACTCGGCCATACACATTCCATCAGCAAACCCCAAAATATCAAATTAGATAATTATATTTTGTATAATGTAAGCCAACTGTTTCTATCGCAATATTATTAAAACATTAGCAGGCATGTATCATGTATGTGCATTACGAATAAATACATGGAATGTTACTATGTTGAACTATTATTATTGTCAAATAATAACATGGTAACACACACTCAGAACTATCTCTTGTTTTTTTATCGTTTACAGAAAATTGCAGCACTGTTCAGTTGTGGATTCCATAAGCAAAAATAAGTATATGGTCAAACTTCCTACACTCACGAGATGTAGTGGTCTTCTCTCTCTTTTTTTGTGTGGAAAATTGATTCAATGAATCTTGCATTTGGAAAGAAACAAAGTTCTGCCAATTTATTCCTTTTTATAAATGGAAAATCGAACTTATTCAAACAATTCATCCCATGTTCTTACGTACGCAAGATATCGGCATTCCATAACAAATTAAGCTACATATAGGGAAGCTCTATTTTTTTATTTTGTTTCTCGCTATTACTAATTACTATAAGAATCTTTCAAGGCAACTTGGTGATAAATCTTATCAACTACACGACTTGATTTATTATAAAATCCGCATTTGTAATATTTATATAAAGTTACTTTTTAATGACATACTACCTCCGTTCCAATATTCATGACCCCTTTCTTTTTTATACGTAGATTAAGAAAAGTTGTGTTTGTATATAAAGTAATGTGACACGAAAACGAGATACTTTTTAATATAAAATTGTTCCTTATTTTAGAAACGGACCAACTTAATGGGACAGTCCAAAATGAAAAATGAACTAACAATAATAGGACAGATAGAGTATGAGATAAACAATTGTAAGTTGATGCCACAAATAGTGGTAAGCAACGGACCTTTCGTCTCCCACACAAGACAAGACTTCTGATTGCGCTATCTCTTCATTATTGCAACGGCTATATTTCATGCACGACCAAAAATCCTTAAACACCCCTTTTCTTACAGTTGAACAAAAATGAAAGCAACGCAAAAAGAAAAGGGCATGCAGAAAGAAATGAACAATAAAAAAAAAATTGAAGAAGAAAGAATTCTGAAAAGAAAAATAGACATACCATACATGTTAGACTGGGGTTTTCTACTTCGTTATTGTATTATCATTCTCTCTCTGCAAAACCAGCCCGTAGAAAACGTCGACGTGTTGCCGACATGCATTTCAATTTTCTCACTCCTCTTACATGAAATAATGCGAAATCTCATCACTCACCATTTTCATGTACCTCATTCTATATATACCAATCTAACAACAATCCAATGAAACCACCATTCTCAACACAATATATAAGTTATCAATTTTCACTACAAACTTACTATGCATAAACCAATCCAACATGAACTCTTACATTTTAACTTCTACTTAGGGGATTAAAAGTTTAAACCAAGTGATTGGCAAACAAGTATTAGAGGAAAACATGTTAAATACATAGCACAAAAAGTAGTCCATTGTGCCTGCATCAAATTTTCAAGGTTAACAAGTATCCAATTTTATGACAAAAAAAAAGAGTTATCATAATGTAACTCATTATTCTTCCTTTTACATATCAGCCTCGAGGAGCTTAGAATTACCAAAGAGAAGCCCCCCAAAAAGTGCTTTTCCAGTGCTTGTATACAGTATAGAAGGAGCTATTTTAGAAAAGAAAAACCAGATCAAAAAAACTCATCTGTCATCGTTCATTTGCTCATTGCTGGTCATCCTTCATAAGACTCTATTTTGTCACTAAATTCAAAATAACTCAAGCCATCAAGATTGCATGATACATACTTTGATGCAAAACGAAGTCACTATTGTGAGTCAACCGGTCTTCATGAGAAGCCAGGAGAGTAATACAAGGACCTCAGGTGAGCCGATGAAGGCAATGAAGCAGCAGAAGAATTTGAATGCCGTACACTAGAGCCTTCCAGAATGCAATTCCATTTACCTAAATTCCCACTAATCTCCTTGGAAGGTGGAACCATGGTGTTGTTTCTATTGGCAACCATTGGAGATCCACTGAAGGCATGATGATGATTCGCCGGCATCTGGTAGCTATAGAAAGGGTTCACATGCCTCGAGTCAGCTGCTGGCAATGACATTGACTCTTTGTTTGTCGAGCAATGTGTTGCTTTGACAGCTTCACTTTCAGGTGAGTCATCGATGATGATGATTTCCTTGTATTTGCCAGCACAAGAATCTGCCTTCTGAGTACCGGCTGTCTCAGTGTCATACGTTGTCTGATCATCTGGTCTGATCAAACTGAACACACGGCCATATTCATGGCTGTCATCACCAAAGCTCATACTCGGATACATGGCTGTTGATGGATGACAAGACAGCTGTGATGGCCGATAATTAGTAGGAATCTTGAAAGGATACGATGAATTGAAACCTAACTGGTGTGCAGGTACGTGGGCTTGCATATTGTCGAACATGGAAGGACCTTGAGATAACATATGGTGAAAGGAGTTGGGCTCGTTCTGGTTATTTCTCGTAGAGAGACCATTTTCAACGCATAAACTCACACCCGGATGCTCGATCATCACACTCGACTGGCTAGACAGATTAGCATCTTTATTCACCACCATTAAGTTCTTCCCCATTAGTCTCAGCACAGGATTCGAAGTAGAAGGACTCGGAAACTCACAATCGCCACAAGCTCGGAACATTGCCTCCGAATTATGAGGAACTGGCACGGGAGCGTAACCTATGGTTGAATTCGCCAGATCTTTCCCGGTTACAAGAGGAGTCGGCTCCTTCTCAGAGAGTGTTTCTGCTCTCAAGTCGATACAGTGGGTTTCATTCCTCACATCATCATTAACTGAGAGAGTAGTCATAGTTCGTCGCCTTAAAATTTGTGACTCTTGATAATCCAAAGAACCACCTTGCAACAATACATCCTTCCTAGAGCAACAACAAGGCTGGATATTCAGGACTTCGCGAGTCACTTCAGGTAACGTCAACTTGTCCTTTGACATGAGAAGGTTAAGCTCTTTTTTTTCAATAGCAATCTGCTCAAAGGGAGGAGAACCTTCAACTAAACGGTTATTCCTCTCTTTTGCAACGTCATGTGGAGTTTCATGTTGGAAATGTGATTGTGCAGACAAGTTAGTGGTGGATATCGAACTAGATCTTCCAGCAATAGAATTTGACACTGTTGAGATTGCAGAAATAGGAGAATCCGACGAATCCATATCAAAAACTTCGTGCCCATCATCAGAAGATTGTATCCTGCAGGTGGATATCGATGAATGTCCCAATAGTTCTTCCGAGCCCATACGCCCGGGACTAGGCAAGAAGGAGCCCGGTGGTCCCGGTATGGGAATTGGATCGACATCAACAAAGTAGTTCCCTTGTGCTTCATCGCCATCCATCTCTGCCATTTCGTGACTTCCAGGAGTAACCAAATTCTTGCCGACACTGTGTGCACAAAACATCTCTTGGTCAGCATGGAATACTAGCTCAGTTTCATCATATGCTTTGCTATAGTATTGTGACACGCATTCAACATTAGAACCGGAAAGTCCAGGGAATGCAGAATCCAATGATTTGCTAAAGGAAACAAAAGCTTCTGCATCAGTTGAAGCCGGCTCACAAACAAAATCATCCAGCATTTCAGCATCTTCTCCCAAGACACGGTCACCCATGAAAGGATCGATTTCGTTCCCAGCAATATGACTATTAGGCTCAGATGATGTCTCTGAGCCCTTAGACGTCATGTCTCCTTCACCTATGTTCACCGATCCCCTTATCCTCTCACGAAGTTTTAAAACCCTAGTTCTATTGGTCAATGGCTCACCACAGTTCTTTTCCATTGCTGTTGCAAGAATATCTTCTGCATGAATTGTAGGTTGTGAGACTACTGCCTCATCATCTGATTGCAATGTGCAACGCAGCCTAGGGTTCTTGAAACTTAAAGCATCTCTCCCCAAATTCTTCTTTGGTTCTGCACCAGATGCATGCCTGACAGACAGCAGCTTTGTCCTCAAAGACGAAAATTTCTTACCTCCACATGGCATTGCATGGCCTAACGACATTTTCCTTGGAGGTGTAGCTATCTTGCCCTCGGAAGAAAAAGTACGATGATGGGAGATGCTTGAGCCAATAAAAGAGCTATAATTTCTCGCAGTCGGACTGCTGCTTATCCCATTTCTCTTATTACTCCGAGAAGGAGCGTGATTTTCTGCACGATTTGGAGGATCCACAAGGTGCTCGTGAACTGATGTGCTGTCTTTTCTCGACTGCTTAACATTAAATTTGGAGGACATCAAATGATTTTTCTTTTGAGTTAAGTGTTCAGATCTCAATGAGGAAAACCCGGGTCCCTTTCTTATAAAAGGCAGTTCTGTCCATCCATCATGAGATCTGCATAGGTTCTCCTTTCGCTTGAGGCCTTCAGGAGGCAACATAGGATTTTCATCGGATGCAATTGGGGATATTGGGGCACTATTTCCTCTATCACCAAGTGATGAAACACTTTTTATTCGCAAGTTCTTCGAACTTTTATCTGGATGCTTATTTTCAAGCTCATGATTGGTCCTCTTTTTTAGACCAGTACGCTTGGAGCCTACCCACTGTTTAATCATCCCAAAATCATCGGACTTCATATAACCAGAGGCTGTGGGGGACTTTGTAGGATCATCGTCCTTGCCACATTCATGGGGATATACTTTCTGTTGATCATCACTAACCTGTCAGCATCACGGGGCAAATTTCAAGAGGGAGATGACAAAAATATTAAGCATTACATCCATATATACCCATTGATCTAAAGTCACACGAACGCGTTAAGAGCTGTGACTCCAAAAAAGTAATGATCCGTATAACATGAATATAGATAAATAGTAATATAAAATGAAAATCCAAAAGTGGCAGATGTCCTTAGTAGCTTGAGACAAAAATTCAGAAACATATTGTGCAAAGATTTAGATAATTTGCTCAGCTTTTTTTCAAAGAAATCTTTCTACGGAATATGAGACAGAAAATCAAATCTGCCCCATTCAACTAAAACAAGTACCAGACCTCCGAATTACTGAAGTGGAAGATAGAAAGTGAAGGAAGACATGACTTACCTCAACCCCGGAGTAGCAACTTTCCGGACCATGTAGAGGAGAAACAGGAAGTTGATCAGGAACGGGAGAGCAACTTCCTTGGCCATCAAGAGAATTTTTCTGAACCTCAAGTCTCTGGACAGTATGCTTCTTCTTCTTCTTCTTCTTACTCGAAAGCAACTTGATTCCTTTATCTCTTTTGACATGCTTGCATGCTCCGGAATCATTAACATTCGGCTTTGCAAGCGGAGGATGGTTGAGCTTTGATAAAATCCGAAGTTTAGTGCCACTGGAGTCGATATACACAGCACCCTCCTGGTTGATGTCCTCAAAATCGACTGGAGAATATGTTTTCTTCTTCTCCTCCTCCTCGTCCTCCTCCTCCTCCTCAGCAGACGCCTCTTCCAAATCCTGAGGGTGAAGGCCCATATTTGAAGCCCAGTTCGTTCCATTTCTTTTATCAAGATCATCCAATGTACAGCTTAGGGCTGTTTCATATATGTCCACCATCAACCTTGTTTTCCTTGGTTTTATTCTATGCTTAATCACTTTGGAATTCGCTGTCCATTTGATTGTGGACTCGCCAGAAAGGCATTGATCGATGTGAGCATTCAGAGTGGTGTTTGAAGAGGATGAAAATGACTTGCACACCGGGCACACTTTTGAAGCCATTGTTTCTGAAACCACAGCCGAATCTTCGTTTGATTTCGGCTCAGCAATATTGTTTTTCACATCCAATCTGCACTTCTTAACTGGGCTTTGAATATTACTTTCAGCCTTCTTGAGCTCTTGAACTGCCTGAGATACTGGCAAATATCGAGCTTCTGGTTCTGAGCAACTATTTATAATTGGGGGAACAGAATTTATATCAGAAGACGATTGGCTCGTTGTGGTTGATGGGAATTCTTTATCCTCTTCACATTCACTCGAGTTGATGTTCTCAACGTTCATAGCTGGCCTCTTGCGAACACCACCGTCTTTCAGCTCGGGATATTTCACATCACAATACCTTAAACTATCAACTACACGTTGTTCCTCTAGAGATGGGTTTCTCACAGAACCCAGAGACTGGAAAGGAGGCAACACATCCTTCACTCCATGCTTCAAACAAAGCTGCAAATTCTTCTGAGAAAATGGCCAGTTATTCTTGATATCTTTGCCCCTTGTTTTGAATACATAATCCCTGCAGCAAAATATGCAACTCATGAACACCAAACTCAAGATTTAGGAGAACAAATTGCAGCAATTTCCATCACAGAAGAGGTTATCAAAACGAAATTAGTCCCAAACTAGAAAACAAAGGGGTATAATTGAGGAAACAGCAACACCACTAGAAAAAAGAGCTCTTGACAGAGGATTTAATGATAAGATGAACACAAAATAGTTCATCATATCAAATGCTAGCTAGCTATGAGTATGTGAATATCTCAAGCAGGTTTTGTTATCTGAAGTCACCGCCAGCATAAAATGACCAAAAAAGAAAGTTTTGTCCAAATACAGCTGTTCAAAATTGACCAACGGCGGTCATCTTAAACAAGGGAACAAAAGCTTTACTTAGACAGAGAAGGCCCTCAAAAGCCAAAACCTGCCAACAACAACATAATCAACACAAAATTAGCAAACGATTAAGAAAGCAAATCTTGAGTTAGTGCAGATATATCTATGTATGAAGCAAGAGGGAAAACCCATAAATGGATCAATCACATCAGATCACTAGATACTGGTTGGATCTGACCAATCCAAAAGGCTTCAGGAAACAGCATGACCATGATCAACACCTCCTGTGGTGTAGAGAGAGAGAGAGAGAACTTTACAAGAGTTAAGAGAGAGATTAATTAATCAAGGCTTTTTTTACCTTATGGAGAAGTTCGGAAGTGGGTTGTTGTAATCAAGGCCTGAGTTGAACAGATCTACCCGAAGCAGCTGCTGCTGATTAGTATCAGAAGCCCTCTCATCACTGCCACCATCACAACTTCTCAGTTGCGAGATTTCACAGAGATCTGGAGGAGGGTTTTCAGTGGATAACATCTGCTGCTATCCTTGTTTTCCTTCTTGTGCTGTTTAGCCAAACAGTCACAAGAACTTCCTCTCTCTCTCAGCGCCACCAAAACACCGAATGTAACAACAGTAGGCCGCGCCTCCGCTACCCCACCCCACCACCGCAGAATTAAACAACCCCACTTCACCTAAAGAGTACAGATCTCAATTTTTCCAATTAATCCATCAGCCCTGCAAAGAATACATACATAAAGAGCGCGTCAACACAAGACCCACAAGTTTGAAGAAAGGGATGCAGAATTATTGAGACTGGAATAGTAGTTTCAGACCCCTCTTGCAACGTCATTTTATGTGGTCGGAATGAGTGATCTGAAACATATATATGCCTCACTTAAACTTGCACCGGTTTGGAAGAGCTTGATTGAGCAAGAAAAGGGGCTAATTTTGAGAGATTAAGTAATGATGAGACCTAATCAATCGTCATTTTATGTGGGTAAACCAAGACAAAGTACAAAAATTTCGTCAAGCTTTTGTGGATGGAAGACAACTAAGCGCTTACACACTGCAAAAAACAATATCAAGAAAGCGAAATTTGTATCCGAAACTTGAGATGAATCTCAAATATTTCGACCAATAAAATTTGGGGCTTTTATACACTGTTTTATGGATAAGTAGAGCTCAAAATCGAAGTCACCGGTGAGAAAAAATTTCTAGGTTAGGAGCAAGGTTTTCTAGGCCGGATTCACAAATCACAAATTTTGATTTGATTGAGAACAGTAGCAGCTGCGACTAGAAAAAATTCGGCACTGAAAGAAGATAGGCAGATTTACTCGTTTTGCTTTCACAAGAGAGAAGACTTGAGCAAAGTCCGTCAAAGATTACTAAACAAAAACACCAAGATCAAATAAGCTCCAACTATAGATCATAAAATCACAGAAATAGCGGCTACAGTTTACCAAGAAAATCCGCAGAAAAAGGGGGCCAAGTTCAAGAAAAGAAGAAGCTGTGAGAGGACATAACAGGAAAAAAATCTTGTGAAACAGAAAATATCAAACGAAATCGAAGCAGCCCAAGAAAATCTGGTGCCCGAAAACCCTCCAACACGAGAAGAAAATGAGCAGAATCCGAAGGCTACATGAATTTATACACCTTTTTAGCTTTGAAAATCTTTGAGAGAAGGAAAAATGGGGTGTGGAGATGAGGTTATCGGATGTATTATAGAGGGTTAAACAATGTTAGATAGAAACACTGAATGAGATAGCAAAGAAAAGAAGAGAGAGAATTGTCTACATGTATAGGTGTGTATATATGAGTATGATGAGAGAGGGGGGGGGGTAATGTAATGGTAATGGTAATTGAAGAGGCAGCAGCTCCACCCACTCACACATCAAAAGGGGCATCAGGTTCTTCTCTCCACCAGAAAGCAGGTTTATACCATTAAACACCCCACGATTCACCTCACCCTCTGTGAATATGCGTGAGACAAGATAAAAGAAAAGAAAAGCCAAGCCAAGATATTATCAGGAAAAAGAGAAATATTGAAGAAACAAACAACCCAACCCAATAAAATGTAGAGAGAGAGAGAGAGAGACGACAGTCATAGTCTAAACAAAGCTGTCCTTTCCTATACCTACCCTACAGCAGAGTTTTTTCTTCCATTTCCTCAAATTATTTAATACCATACCCATTTGAACTGTTTGCTTTTATGTTTCGTTTCATCTTTTATTTTTTTTATTTTTTTTATTTTTATCTATTAAGTACTACTTCCTCTGTCCATAAAAAACGTACATCGATTTTGATGACACGAATTTTAAGAAAATTGTAATGAGTGAAAGTAAATGTGTATAAAAAGGTGTGTCATTGAAATAATAAATAAATATATTAATGGATTATGATTGTAAAAAGGTGGCCATAAATATTTTTTATAAATAAGTGAATAAATTGAGGGTAAAAATATAAAGTTAGTGTTTCTAAAAAAGAAAAATGCACATTTTTTATGGACGGACCGAAAAAGAATTAAATACACGTTTTTTATGGACGGATGCGGTACATATTTTGGGACTTCAGTTTCTTGCATGATTCATGAATTTGAGTGTTGTTACGGTCTTAGCCTCGTCCTCTCTCTAAAATTACAATTTTACAGCAGACCACAACGCTCCCCATCGCTACGCGACAAGGAACACTAGTACTTTGTTTTCTTTTTTCTTTTCGGTGCTATTTGTTAAGTAATATTAATGATGATAAAAGCAGCGCCCATGTTTCAAAATTATTAATGTCTTGTTTTAGCTTAACTAAACTATTTATTTTACTTATATGCTATGCTTCTCTTGGAATTTTAAGTGACATTTTTATTAAATGAAACAATAACAATTTGGCCATTGTCAAAATATTAACTTGAAATTTCAATTACAACGACCTAAAAGTCGTATTAAAAGTACAAAGAGAATAATGAAGGACTATATTAGGTTGCGTGGCTCCTGCCAATTCGCAATAGCTGGATTGGCACGTGAGATGCATGCATAGTAATAATAATAGTAGTAGTAGAACTTCATAGGCAAATTTTGATCCCAAGTTCTTGGTTTTGAATAGTGAATTTTCTCTCTAATGGGAGCAAGAAAATGCATCCCATGCCAACTAGATATCACCTGTATATTGGAGGTGCTCTCACGTCACTACTTAGAGATGGCAATGGATTTTGGACTTGATCCAACTCTGAAATCCAAATCTATTTTTTAATTTGGATCTTTAAAAAATAGGATTGACAAATCTGAGCAGGATCCAACAATTTCTTTAAAATTTAGATATGGATCTTGATTTCGAGATCTACATCCGCTCCAGATCGGCCATGAATCGATATATATATATATATATATATATATATATATATATATATATATATGGGAGGATTAACGTGAGAACTATTTTTATCGTGAGAACTAAAATGATGAATTATTGTAAAGTTTATGAATCATCGAAAAATTATCGAATCCAAAAAATAGAATTTTCGCCATCCATGGGATTCGAACCTGTGAAAATTTTGAATTTTAAATTCAAGAACTTATCCAACGGATTCATCAACTTTCATAGTGAATTCATTTGGTTCTTAGTTTTTAGGATAAAAATAGTTTTCATTTGAACCTACCTATATATATATATGATTTTTATTTTTATTTATAAGTTTATTGTATTATTTTTCTTTTTAGTCGAAGTTGGATAAACTATGTTATTGAATTGGATGGTAGGTCAATAACATTAAAAAATTGTACCTTGTATTTAAAAAAAATTATATATGAATTAGATATGAGTGATCTATTTGTTAATTAAGATATGTATGTTACTTATTCTAATATTATTTGTTATCATGAAAACAAAAGTAAATTTGTGAGTAACATCTTTTTGTATAGTGATGATTATAGAAATTCTAAATAATTATTATAGTGTTATTGTGCATTTAGATTATTATTATTATGGTATTACTGTGAATTATAGTTGATTTATGATTTATTTTAAAAGAAAAAATATGTGAATCCAAGTCTAGACCTTGGATCCTGTGGATCTGGGTATAGATCTAGTTTTTTTGGATCCAATGAATCTGAATCAGATCCTAATCCAAACAAAAAAAATGGGATCTGAATTTATACTTAGCAAGATCCAGTTCAAACCATGTTCACTACCATTCATAATCACACAAACAAACATAAGTAGAACAAGTGTATAGTTGGTATACACTAGTATGAGGTGATTGTTGTGAAATTAGTCTAGTAATGGAGATTAATTTGTAGTAAAATGTTTCGAGTTCAAGTTTTGGTAAGACATTTCGAATTGAAGTCTTTCTATAGAATTTAACCAGCTAGTGTGATTATTACATAGAAATTTCATTTGCATCAATGCACAAAGTACAGAGATACAGAAGACGTTTATTAAGAAAACATAGGTCTATAAATATATATAGATAAAACTGAATATAAATTTTCAATTTTTTAATATGCACATACAAATTTGGAGATATTAAATGTTTTAATACAGGACATCTTTTTTGATAGACTAGTGGTATTTGTAGGAGGCATAAATTAGCGGTACTTTGGTTAAATTAACAAAATTGTGGATTAAGTCATTTTTTATAGGAGCACACATTAAGTGACGGAGAAATAAGACGATTGACAAGCATATAGTTGATTTCTTGCATTATTTTGAATTGAGTATATACACGTTCTAATTAAATATTTACTTGAGGGTTGAGTACATTATATTTTTATATCATTTTCTTGAGGATTGAGTTTAAGTATTTGAATTTGGGGAAAATACATAATTATAGCTGATAAATTGATTTTGTGATAATTTTAGTCTAATAAATCAATAATACGTTAATCAAGCCTAATGAATTGATCTTCTGACAATTTTAACACATAAATGATTTTTGGCACAAAAAACAACCGGCACCATTAAATGACATATAGAAAACATAAATTAAAAACATCATTGGAAATTACTTACGAACTACATGTTATTTTCAGTGTCCATTATGTTTTTCAACGCCGAAAAACAATTACGGACTAAAATTGTCATAAAATCAATTCATTAGACTTGATTGATGTATAGGTTAAAGTTATCGTAAAGTCAATTTATTAGGCCAAAATTATGTATTTTTCCTTGAATTTATTTGAAATGTGTAAAATTTTGATTGTTGTATGAGTACATTTTACATTTCTAAATTTATTTGGAGCCAAACTTCTCTATCTCTTCAACTTTTCATTTTTGTTTTATTTTTCTTAGCGTTGTTTGAGGACAAACAATGATTTAAGTTTGTGAGTTAACAAACAACCATTTTTCTATACTTTTTAAGACTCATAAAATGTCAATTTTGTAAAACAATTAAACAAGCTTACGGGCTACTACAACAATGTTCTGATTAGTCACAAGAGGTGGCCAAAAAATTCGGATAGGACGGATCTGACCAGGAATTGAAACCTTGGCCAATGGACATGACTGCATCACACCATTCATATAGGTGGGCAGGCTACGACCTTCCTAACAGGAATTAGTTCATACAATTTTTTTTTTTTAATATTTTTGTTACAAAATCTTGTGAATCTTGATACTACAATGATAATTTTTTGAATGAGCAAAGAAAATTGAAAACTAGCCACTTTTGAACCATCGATTTCGGGCACCGTGCGTTCGATGGTTCAGCCCGGAAGTAGCTGTTGAGACCATTATATTTATAAATTTGAAGTGACCGACTTAGATTTGATCTGTATTTTTGGGAGTGGAGATATCTAATTTTCACACCTTCTTCATCTATAAATACCTTCCATTTGAACCATTTAATATACTAATATGTAGGGATAAAGTTTAAATAATAATAAAAAAATTATCACGAGAACGGTAGGAACATTGTAGTTAATGTGCTACGATAATATTAATTTTATACGTTCAATACAGTATGTTATCACTTATCATAATGCAATAACTTTTTACGTCTCGAAGAAATTTTTATGTAGACTCTTTCGCCATCATGTATTCTCTTTAATAAGTGAGAACTTGTAAAATGTTAATGTAAACCCTTGGTCATAACATTTCCAAGACTGAAACACACTCAATGGCGACACGTACGCAAATTAGTTATAATATTCAAGTTTTAAATGTTATAGTTGAGATTTTTTTGTAAGTTTTAATAAACTCTGTTGCTTTGACATATTGAAATTTATGAACTTTAAGATATACAATCATTTCATAATAAATATATCATCTGTTTTATACTTTATTTACAAAACTATGCATATATATTTCAATTTTTATAATCATTATAAATATCACAAAATTAATTAATAATAAAAATAAAGGACCAAACCAACAGTTCACAGTCACAACCGTGCCGTGAAGCATATTTACGGTTGTAAAATTTTGGAAGCATGGCCCTATTCGGACGATTCCCAAACACATCTTACTAGTCATAGCAGATTTTAAGCTAAAGATCAGAATCAATTTATTATCAACATGCTAGAAATTTTTTTATCAAATAGTACTTGAGTCTCATATAATATGTATTACTCAATCTCATCAAATCATCTTATAGATCCTATGGAGAAGATTTTTTTTTTAAAGTTTAAATTCGTTGTTTTTGCTACAAATAAGAATATAATAATTTGATTTATTATGTGATTACGAAAAACAAATCATACATTTAGTTGAATTAACTTATGCATTGAAATGAACAAAAAAATGCATGCAGTTGAAGACAATAATGCATGTAGATTGGAAGAGCGCGTCCAACGCGTGCTTGCACGCCCATTAGCGTCCGTTGGCCAACAATGTATTTTTACGTTTTTTTAAATGCATGAACATGTTTTGTTAAATCCATGAACATATTTTATTAAATGTATGAACGTATTTTGTTAAATACATGTTTGTGTTTCGTGTCAGCATGCAGTTTTATGTTTTGTTAAATGCAGTTTTATGATTTTCGACAGCTAATTTCTCATACATCCTTCTCCGTCTATTCCGTCGTCTCTTTCTCCGATACCGACGAATTTCACCGTGAACCACTGTCATAGTCACCATCTCTCTCGATTCTTCAATCCTCTATTAAATCCATCTTATATTTTTTTTCAAAATCCATCAATTTTGTTCTCAAATTTTATCTTTTTTTTTTCTTTCAAAATCTGTTTTTTATTGTTGTTCGTGTGTTTTGCTACTGTTGTCCGTCGGTGCTGCCGCCGTCATCTTTTCCGCCAAGAAGAAGAAGAAAAATGTTGATTTGTTTTCTTTCCATTTTGCTCCTTACGGAAAAAAATTAAAAAAATGAGTCGTCATGTGTCAGCTTATGGTGCAGCCACATATTCAAAATATGTGGTCTGGATTTGATACTATATACTATCTGAGAACCAGGTACTATAGGAACCCAATCATATATATATATATATATGAAGGATCAAATAGTACCCGAATCTGAGATAATATGTAGTACTCAATCTCATCCACTCATTTCATAGATCATATAGTTGAGATTTTTTCGAACTTTTTAAGCTTAATTTCGTTGATTTCGCTACAGTAATGGTAGATTAATAATTTGAATTGTTATGTGGTTACAAAAAACAAACCATGCATTTAGTTGAACTGACTTATGCATTCAAATAAACACAAAAGTGCATGCAGTTGAATAGAATAATGCATGTGGTTGGAAACTCGCGCCCAGCGTGCGGACGCGTCCATCGTGCACTCATGCTCGTGCATCGTCTCGGCGCTCACTCGCGCACCCATTGGCCAACAATGCATTTTTACGTTTTGTTAAATGCATGAACATGTTTTATTAAATGCATGAACGTGCTTTGTTGATTGCATGTTTAGGTTTTGTGCCAACATGCAGTTTTATGATTTTCGACAAAGAAATCTCTCATCCATCAATCTCCGTCAATTCTGCATTGCTCTTTCCTCGACACAGACGAATTCACCGTGAATCACTATCATAGCCACCATCTCTCTCGATTATTCAATCATCTATTAAATTCATCTTTAATTTTTTTCAAAATTCATCGCTTTTTTCTTCTTTTCTTTCTTTCAAAATCAGTTGTTTGTCGTTGTTCGTGTATATTGCTGCTATTGTTCATCGTTGTTACCGCCTACGCTGTCCGTAGCCGTTGCCGTTGTCCTCGTCGTCGGCGTCGTCCGCTACCACCAAGGAGGAGAAGAAGAAGGCTGATTTGATTTCTTCACATTTTGTCCATTGCGAAAAAAAGAAAAAAGGAGTTGTCACGTGTCAGCTTGTGGTGCGGTCACGTGTTCAAAATATATGATCTAGATTGGGTACTACATACTATATGTAGACCGGGTACTACGAGAACTCAACCATATATATATATATATATATATATATATATATATATGGTTGAATTATAATAAAAACATATTTTTCGTAAAAACCTAAAAACCAATGTATTTTACATATAAAGTTAATGCATTCTATGTATAAAATTAATGCACCCTGAAATTCTAGTAAAGATAATATTATTTATCAATATTTTGTAATACAATAACTTTATATATAAAGTGCACTGGTTTTTAGGTTTTTATGTATATATTATTTGGGGAGGGGGGAGTTGGTGGGTTGAGTTAGTCCATCGTAGGTTTTTAATTAACATCGATAGTAAATCTGTTAAAAATAAAATATATTATAAAGATGTATACTAAATATATAATGTAATCACGCATATATGTATATAATAGTTGAAACACATAAAGGAAGTCCAAAAGGTGTGAATAGTTGGTCAAGCATATGTATTATATAGAATTTGCAGTACTCAATGCAAATTAAAAAACTGTAATGTTTTCTGTCTTTTTTTTCCAGCTGGAAAAGAAACCAAATTGAGGTAGAAAGAATTATTGGTTAGCTCTGTTTTTTTGTATTCTCCCAGTCTATCTTTAAGGACATACATTGAATGTATTTAATGAAGTATGCATCGTGCAAGTCTCTACATTTGTATTAGAATTTCAGGCTTTTAGGATTCTAATTGCTGTTCTCAAACGAAAATGCTTAAAAGCATTTAAAACATAGCGTAAAGAACAAATCCAAATTGAGATCATTCTTATCTGAACTCTATGGTACATATATGTATATACGTATACTAATTATATTTAATAAAATTTCTTCTTATGATAATTGTAAATAATACAAAATCAATGATCTATACTGGTCTTAGGAACTCAAAGATATAGGGGATATGTCGCACATCATTTATGAACATCACTGATGTATAGTCCACATTAACATTTTAGTTTCTCTTTATAATTAGATAATGAAATGTATAGATCATATAAGAATCAAAACTAAACAAATTAATTTTATTCATCTATTTGAATAAAATAAAAAAACGGTCCATTGTATAAATTCATGCAACAAAGTATTCAATGGAGATCTTCATAATCTAATAGCTAAAAACAATTATTGTGAGTTTTTATTTTACCCCAATCATATATATAAATATGTAATTGTATGTCTACGCGCCGCCATGAATTTTATTACTGGGCTGAACATTATATCTAGAAAAGGCCAATATATTTTAAAATTATTTTCAGAAAATGTGATGATATAATATCGATAACAAGAGTTCAGGGGTTTGTTTGTCAAATATTAATAAGATGAATGGTTTATTTGCAAAAAAAAGATAATATAGATATTGCAGCAATACCTTTTTCTCCATCAGAGCATTAAGGTCGATATAATAATCGATTTGGCTGAACAACTCCCGTTGTATATGGCGTTCAACCCCCAAAATTAGAAAATGAATGTCACAATTTTAAACATTATAAAAAAAATTAAAAAAAGGAGTCAATGAAAGTCTAAACTATAATATTTCATTTTACTATATTATTTTAGCCCAAACATATATTAATTATCACTATTATGGGTTGTTATATAGTTTTTCTTAGTTGACTCCTAAATCATTAAAATTTCTTATTATAAAGTTCTTTCTAATGTTTTGTTAAACGTGTTCTAAGAAATATGAGCAAACGAATGGCTTAGATATGTTATCAAATAGTGAAATACTTTTTTTTTAATGAGCTTTTGAACTTTTGGCAATTTTTTTCGCAGGATCTTTGACAATACTAGTTATTGTTCTGGCTTTTCTTCTTCTTCTTTTTTGAAAAAAATGAGTACCTTGTAATATGATTTTTAATGGATTAGAAACTAAAGTAAAAGCAAGTTTTTCGGAAACCAAGTAAAAGCAAAAGTTATATATAAGTATTTTAATTTATTTATTTCACCAGTTTCCAAGCATGATACAACTACACTATATAATATTTGTATTAGTAAAAAATACAAATGAAATAAAAAATAATTACAAGGATTACGATATTGTTTGGTAGGCCTACTTAGTCCATCGATCTGATGGGGCAAAAAGGAAAAGGCAAAAGTGAGAGCCCATCCCATCTAGGTATCTACCATCGCAGAATTCAAAATAATCCCCATCACTCATCAAAGATTTTTATTTTTATTTTTAATTTTGTTGTGGAGTTCTTTTTCTTTGGTATATCATTCACATCTCACAAACGCAACTCAAGATATAATTAATCAAGTAGACTAATTAATTAGAAATTAGGGACAATATATATATATATATATATAGGTTTGTATATATATGATTGCAATATTGTAAAATAAATGATATACTATTGAGTTTTATAGCCAGTTGAAGTATTTCTAACAACTCATCTTTCTTATTTATATATGTATCCTAAAAATGACCATGCAAATCATATGTCATCATGATAGCATCAATATTCTTATATATAAATCTAATTTTCTTAATTAGACTAGTAAATAAGGGATTTCAATTATAACCTAGCTAGTTATACTTATACCACATTATTTGGATTGACGTAGTAGAAGTAATTAAAATGTAACGGTGTCATTATTAGCAGTCTCGTCATATATATGCGATTGGCTCTTGGGAGTGGCGCTGGCGATAAATAATTAATTTATCTAATGTGGTTTTCTTAATTTATGATATTTACTACAGGTTTAAATAATTAGAGATTTTCGAGGGCTAAATTGTTGATGCTTTGGAGTAGTAATTAGGATTTTCGAGGTTTATTTGGATGGAGATGAAGAGGAAGAATATGCAATTGCAGCCGCAGAAGCAGATGTACCCTTCTCCGATCCGCCGCTGCCGGTGGTTGCCGCCATTGTTTTGCATCATGGTGGCGGTGGAAGAGGACTGTGGATATTCGAGAATTTACCCAACACAGTCATTCTTAATTGGTCGGGAAATTAAATACGGGATTAATTTTTTCAACAAAAATATGAAATACTAAAATTACAGATTCGTAAACATTATCTGTATGTTAAAACGCTCAAATGTTAATTTGCCCTAATCTTTTCGTGAAGGCATTTGGCCTTTAGCAGTGGCATTTCATCGTATGTATTATGTAAAAGAAAAGGCAGACAGAAAGAAGAAGAGATTATAGGTGTGAGACCATATTAATTAGGGGTTGCCACTGAAAGAGGCAAGTAATTGAATCTATGTCGACCATTATTTTAACGTTGAATGATTTACAATTATCAATTTTTGATTTAATAATCTGTTGAGAGAGGATGATGAAAGTGGTTTAATTGATGTAATTAATAAGTGTTTAACTGAGAGCCGAATGTATCAGAATGTGTATGTATCTAGAGACTCATTCAATCCGTTTATCATGCACTTAAATCCTTTGTAAAAATGTAAATGATTTATTGATGAGAGTGGGATGTACTACTGCATTATTCTACATCTATGTAAGTCCGTTGAAACAAATAAAATTAAGTTACACATAACTAAAATAGTAAAACCTACTTTAAAGTATACCAATTAATGAAGACCTTTTTTATTATTACTATTTATGAAGAATGTAATCTACAATAGTGCTTCAAATCTGCTCTTAATCTATATGAACAGTTTAACCTATAATCTGAAGGTATGTTGAGTGGGGCAAACATGAATATATTCCAATACCGACTCTTTCTATGAAGAAGCTAAGCTACTGCCAGATTACATTGGTGGCTTCGGCGCCATGTCTATGGATATGCTAATAATGCATCTCATTTTTTTATTTTTATTTTTTGATATCATGGGAACCCGCACCGCTACCTTAGTGCACAAGACCTGGTAAACCCCACGCCCTATCGCAATAGCCTACAAACCACACGGCGACAGAAACCACACTTGAAAAATCGTGTGTGACAGCGCTCAAACCTATAGAAGCGTTTGATGGGGTTCGAACTCGTGACATCTCGACCACGCGAACCCACCTTAACCATCGGGCCGTCCTTGTGACAATAATGCATCTCATTTCATCACTTCATGTGCATTGCTCTAATTAATTCCATCTATTCCACTCACAACTTTTGAGATGGCTCAACAATATTGTACCTCAACTTTGCTTAATCCCTTCACAAAATAAATAAATAGATAGAAATATTATAACTTATTTTGAGCGAAAACGTGTAAAATGACGTGAAAATCAAATTGGAGTGCATAATAGTATGGCGCTGCAGGTTGAATAAATAATAAATTGTAAACGTGGCCCTATTAACTGGCGCCTCGTGTCCGCCACACTAGTTCCTTTCTTCATCACTTATATTTTTATTAATAATTTAAAGACGAGTAGATTTGGGTCAGGCAACCAAATTCGTGCATCCTTTTAATTAGTCCATCGAAGCAATCACGGCCCCTTCTAAGTTCTTCTATTCTCCACATACATTTATCTAATCTTTTCTAAAAAATGTTTTAAAATTACCTAATAATACCCTATTGCTGAAGGAGATCTCTTCATACATATATACTCTAAAAACTATGAGCTTGTTTTAGACATATTTAGATATATTAAGATAGATAAGAATAAGATATGTATTGTAGATAATATGAGATTGATATTTTATCTTGTTGTTTGGTAGATACGAATATAAAATATAGATAACGATCCTTTATTTGTTTGGTGCACTATTTAAAAATCAAGATTAAGTATCAAGATTAAGTGCACCTTGATACCCAACGTTGGGTTGAAGTTAAATCATAGTTCACCCTAATACCCAACGTTGGGTTTTTATTTAAATCATACCCAACGTTGAGTTTTTTTCATCTTGAAAGTTAATCTGGAACACTGTTGAGAAGTTGTTCTGTATCCGAGGGGGTTTGTGGGAACAGTATTTTTAAAACGGGCTCAACCCTCAACCCGGGTTGGATAGATTATTAATACAGGTTATCAAACAGTTGGATAAGCCCAGTTAAATTAGCTATCTAAGTCTTATCTAATCTACCAAACACGCCTATGTGTATACCATGTGCGGAAGCGGAAGGCCCATAGCTGGACTGCTTCAACCGGATGGACCATAATTGAATTATATATATATATATATATATATATATATATATATATATATGGGTTGGTTATGGTGAAAAGCTTCTTAATGTACGAAAGTAGGAATAGTAGCATATCTTTCATATTGTGTAGCACAATCGAATTAATATATTGCACATGAAAGTTTAGCACATATTTCATCCATTCGTAGCACATATCTAAATATATTAGTTTAGCACATCTTTCATTACAACAGAAGACAAGAAGAGTTATAGTGTTGCACAATAATCCGTGTAGCACACAAAACACAAAATCAGAAGTACACATGAAAATTAAATCTCAACCATTGATATAGCAAATCAAAGACCCGATTCATTCCTATTTCCTACCAAATTATCTATTCCTACCGATCCATCTCCTATATATATATATATATATATATATATATATATATATATATATATATATATATATGGGTTGTATCCAGTGACAACTCATCTTTTGAGAACTTGAGAACCATGCATAAGACGTTGAAGATAATGCACAAAAAAAGATATAAGTTGTGCATAATAAAACTTTCTAAAATTGTTGCACAACAAAATAATTATATATATATATATATAGGAATGGATCAATGAGAACCACATCTTTTTGCGAACTCTGCGAACCATGCATAAGACGTTGAAGATGATGCACAAAGCGGTATAAAGTTGTGCATAACGAAAACTTTCTAAAATTATTTTGTTGTGCAATAATTTTAGAAAGTTTTCGTTATGCACAACTTTATAATCGCTTTGTGCATTATCTTCAACGCCTTATGCATGGTTTTCAAGTTCTCAAAAGATGAGTTCTCACCGGATCCAACCCCTATATATATATATATATAGAGTGGATCAATGAAACCACATCTTTTTGCGAACTCTGCGAACCATGCATAAGACTTTGAAGATGATGATGTACAAAGATAAAGTTGTGTATAATCGAAAACTTTCTAAAATTATTTTGTTGTGCAACAATTTTAGAAAGTTTTCGTTATGCACAACTTTATACTTGCTTTTGTGCATCATATTCAACGCCTTATGCATGGTTCTCAAGTTCTCAAAAGATGAGTTCTCACCTGGATCTAACCCTATATATATATATATATATATATATATATATATATATATATATATATATATATATATATATATATATATATATATATATATATATATCGGATGGATCATGTAAGAATGAATTTTTTGTAAGAAATAAAATAAATCTAAACCATTGATTTTACCATTCGGTAAGAAAGAATTTTTTGTAAGAACTAAAATAAATCTAAACCATTGATTTTAGTAAATCAATGGACAAGATTTATTTTCGTTGTCTACTAAAAAATTTATGTGTTTTAACTAAATGTTAAATAAGTAATTGCATCTTTTAATAATCAAATTTTTTCTTATTTTTAGGCAAAACACGATTTGTATACTTATATATAGAGATTTGTTGTAACTTATAATTTAAATCATTAGCTTCAACATTATTTATGTTTCAATACTTAATATATACAAAATTATTTGTGATTCAAACTAGCAAATCCATGGAAACTTAGGCAAATAATATATATATTGATTCATACGCTTGGTTCAATATATAATCTTGGTATAACAATTTCATAGCATATTTTAATTACTTTTGCACATACCACTAAGATTTGTGGATTTTCGCTTTATTCAACTTGGACTTTTTTTCGTTTGTGCATTTAATATATACATGTTTTGGTGGTAAAGATATAAATACAAAATGCTATAAAATTTAATATATGCTATATAATGAAATATAAATATAAAAAGTTTGAATAACAATTTATCATTGTGTATTGTAAATGTATTTGTGATATGTTACCAAATAACAAGTGCTATAGAAAATTATATTTATGCAAGTTTTAAGAAGTAATATACATACAGTACAAACTCGCGTTTTATGCAATGTATTTGTAAGAATATGCTACACATCGTCATATATTCAATAAGGTTAACATACATTCATATTAGTTGTGTTAAAGTTCTAAAATAATTATGCTACATTTATACGTAAATATGCTACAATATAAAAATAACGAAAAAAATTGAGTGTGAGTTTTATGATTTGGGGAAAGATTTCTGAAGATTCAAGATAATGTAAAAAAAATTATGTATGCATCATACGTGATTTTCAGCACTTATTGCACTGGTGGAATATTTTCATATCATATTTAATTTATCTATTTTGCACATATACTAAAATTTCGTAAATTATTGCTAGTTAATTTAATTATTTGTTATGTACATATGTTGTTTTTATTTATTTATTTTTGTTACAGTTGAGTTTTTTTTTGCATATATGCATGTGTTCTGTAGCACATATTCATTAATGATATTGCACAATTGTATATGGCAAATATGTGAGTTTTAAATGCTAAACTATATTTAAAAAATGCGACGTGATACATTATTTATGCTACATAATTGATGTGAAACTGGAGATGTGCAAACATATTTCGAAGCCCTACAATTAAGGGATATGGTTTTCGGACGATGAACAGTAACGTCGAATGCTAAGGAATGTGGAAGATGATGTAATTTTTATTCTATATTCCCTATTATACCCTTATACGAATTTATAAAAGAATAATAATTAAAATCGTTAATATATTACTTTAATCTGGACCATTGATTTGAGAAAATATATGGATTGATATATTCTTATTTCTTACACTTATTTTCATTCTCAAATGAACTATTTTTTTGTGAATTCTATGAACTATGTATTAGACGTGTAAAGATGATACACAAAACGGTATAAAGTTGTGCACAACGAAAACTTTCTAAAATTGTTTTCTTATGAAACATTTTTAGAATGTTTCGTTGCGCACAACTTTATACCGTTTTGTTAATCGAATTTATACGTCTGTACATAATTCTCATAAAAGATAAGTTCTAACTGGATCCAACTCATATATATATATATATATATATATATATATAATCAGAATTCATTTTCATGAGTCATTCACATTCGCACAACTAATCTTTAACTTGCCTCAAATATGGCTTTTATTTAACGAAATTTTAACCGCGCTAAATTTACTACGCAATCAAACACAATGGATGATGATATTAACATTTGTCTAATCACCAAACAATTGAAAAGCTTAAACTGAAATTCAAATGAAATAACATAATCCAACTTTTATAATTGTTTTCCAAATTTGTGCAGTTGATTTTCCTTAATGTGAAAGATAGTAATTAGCTCGTTCAGGAAAAGAGCATGAAATTTCATTGAAATCGAAGTGTGCAGAATGTCGTTAGGTTAAGTGAGAGGAAGGACCATAATTCAGACTCTACCAACTTGCAAATAAAGCCCATCCATTCTCCAAGTTGCAATTGCAATGCCCATTAATATTTATATCACTAACTCCGAAACACATTACCTGTGTGGAAAGGATCTTTCGAATACAAGTCACTGAATATTTATATAGTTGTTAATGGTCATGATATCTCCTCTACATACATAATATAAACCATTCTGGGTTTGAGGAGCATCGCTGGTCACAAAATAACCATTTCCACATCTTTCTCATACACTCTGCATGATCAATCCAACTAAAATCCAGAACAATCCATATTATGAACGGAGATGGGACGAAAGTCGTGGTCGAGTACAGGTAAACCATCACTTGATCAACACTTGGCACAGTAATGAAGACATCAACAAGAAATGGTAGAGCGCAACAACAGCTGCATGTCTGGGCTGCTCTCGTGCATCGACTGAACGAGACTCTGACACTAATGTACCGATTATGCTCAAAATGGTTTCCCATAGTCCTGTGATGGCTGCTCCCAGGCTCCCAGTATGCCTACACCAGATTAGTATTTAATGTGATCAGAAAGAGTGTGTTTGTGTGTGTGTGTGTGTGTGTGTGTGTGTGTGTGCTAGAACACTTTCATGTATTACATGCTATTAGGTACCCATTATTGTGACCATTACAAGAATAGATAAAATGCAAGCTCAAACTATTGCTATAACAGAAAAGGAGAATTTAGTTCATGTGGCTGGAAAAAGTACATGGAATGAAATTAGCAGAGATGTACTTCTGCATGAAATCCCAAGAAGGCTGTAACCAGGTAAACAATAACAAGTGAAAAACAAGCATATGCGAAAGGACAAGTTTGAGTTTTAAGAGGAACATAAGGACAATTGCTTTTAGTTGATCCGCTAAGATTCGTGTCACTAATATATATCAGCAAAACAAGCTTAACTAAGAATGAAAAACCTGGTCCCCAGCAAAAATACCATGTCATAAAGAAGGTTTATCGACAGCAAATAACCATACTAGTATTCTAGTAATTTTCAACATATTGACAACCTTTGCCACTACTCTTTAGCAATAAATAAATGCTCGGATGCAGGAAGAAATTAAGACAGATCAAGCCTACTCCTTGACAATCACATGCTACTTAGAATTGGAATCTCCTTCAACTAATTCTAGTCCAGAGAGGGGGAATTTATGGAGATCTTTCTCCTAGAATATATTTTCGATTAATGTTGCACCACTGAAGCATGAAATTCATTTCAGTATGCATACCAGAATATAAATATATTTCATATTGTGCTGTAGCAGATTTAAAAACTTTTTAATTTATCAAGAAAATAAATGCACTGGCATAAAATTGAAGTATAAGGCATACTTATTGGTATTTCTCCCAAGGACATGTAAATCGAGTCATCGTCGCCAAGAATTCCCTGCAACAAACATAACATAAGATATATCGTCTAAGATAAGTTAGATAAGGTATTGTTCATTGGTCATCTATAATTTGAGAGAAAAATATATAAATTGACTAATAAGAGACATCAAATATAAGATGTTTGAGATAATCAAGTCAGATCACAAAATGAGTCACTAAAGTACTAATTTCTTCATTTTTCAAAGATTAGCAGGAACCTGTTGACTACAACAAGATAAGCAACCTTCAATTTCATCACAACAAAACAATGGGACTAGAGCCAATCCAATACCTCTGCATTTGGTAGACCCATATGATTGTGCAAAGAATTTAAATCTGTTGGTACAGAAGAACAGTTTGGGCTGCCACTTCCAAGAAGCTCCGATATCATAAGTCCATAACCATCCTGAACGTCAGGCATCCCATTAGCATTGGGTACATTATTAGGAAAGCCATCCAGGTCAGTGAATACAGTATCTCCCCTGAATTACCAAGACATATATCAACAACCATAGCCAAGCATAAAGCAGGTAAAATGTGACAAAAAACATAATGATATTAAGTCCCCAGAAACACAAGCAGTAAAATAAATTATCATAGCAACATCAACATGATCTGTAGTAATTGTGTGCATCCATAAAGAAGTACTTTACAAGTACATATATACATGTTTATTCAACAAACTAACCTTCTGTCTGAATTACCATAGGTTTTGTCTTCATGGGCAAATTCCTTTTCCAAATCTATAACCTCAATATCTTTCCCATTGACACTGTGCTTACCAGTTTTATTAGGCATATTACCATTGTTACCCATGGACAAATCAACATCAATAGGCTTTGCTACTTTTCCAGTTTGGGTAATAGATGGAAAAACAAGCATGGGATCAGCATCATGATTCTCGTTGACATCACAAGCTCCAACGAGATTCAGGTCGCAAGTCTTAAATGAACTAGGAAACAACTGCTTTTCTTGCATGAACTCAAACGAGTCAGCATGATCTTTGGGAAACGGGGAAATATCCAAAATATTCTGATCAGGAGATGGAGCCGTATGACCAGCCAGTGAAGTACTTGGTTCTTGTGATAGTGGCTTGTTTTCTATTGAGCTAGAAGTTGGAGGGGAGCTATTAGATTGAGCATCCTGTGTGGGTACCCATTTTTTAAGTTTCTTAAAGTCATCTGTACCATCAGGGTTACAATCTATTGCCCGTTTTTCACCTCGCTCCATAAACATGGACTTTGACCTTCCAAAACCTGACAGTCCCTCATCTGGCTGTTGCTCTTTATATAAAGATCTTTCAGCGAAAGACTCAGACCTCACGCTCGGTGCTGACCTTGTTGAGTGTGTTATATTCATCCTTTTTTCTGAAGTGGGATCATCGGATGGAAGGCCTTTAAGCTCATGATTTTTATGGGTAGCAGCAGCCGAATTCCCAATGTCAACATCTATAACATGCACTCCAGTATCCTCCAAAGGTTCTCTCTTGAAATACTCTCTTCTTCTTTAATGGGATTCTGATCACCCTTCGACCCTTGATTGTCAATGATGAACGAGCTTTAGTAGGAACATTTACAAATTTGCACTGCTTTACTAAATCAACATGGTCATCACTAACCACAGTATCCTCGATTCCAGAAGATGCAACCTCCTTTTTCTTATCATTCTTTTGCTGCAATTCATTATCACTGTTTACAGCTTTACCGAACTCAGACTCATTATCAGACTTTTTTGTGGCTTCGGCGTTTGCATCCGATGTTAGAGACTTCTCATTACTCAAAACACTATTATTCACATCTGCATCTTCCACTAGGTTACGTTTCTCCAATCCAGAGACTATTTGAGTTTCACTTTGAATTTCTCGAGCTGTTTCACCAGGAGATGACTTATGTACATCACTCTCTGCCTCTGCACTGTGGAAAGTTCTAATCTTCTCCATCAATGATCCACTTCTTCCCAATTCTCTACTAACCTCCGACCCATAATTTTTTAAGGATCCAGTTCTTTTCCTTCCTCGTTCTATTCCTCGAATAGAACTTCTAGAACCCACTGAATTATATTCATCAGAATACTTTCTCCTACCTGGACCTACATCTAGAGCAGAATTTCCCAAACGGGAATAAGCTGATGCACGGCCATCCACAGAACTCTGTATTTTCTCTGCTTCATTAGACCTATAATCCTGAAAGTTGCCAACCTGGTTTTTCAAGCCATCACTCTGCCACTTCCCTGAAAGTGCATTTGGTGGCAGCATGCCTTTAGAAACCAAATACTCAGCAGCCATCCTTCCAGCTTCCATGAAAATGTCGGTCTCCCTTTGAGGGGCAGAGGTGGCTGATATTGCTTGAGTGACCACCCCACTTCCATAACCACCACGATTATAGTTCCTGTACTCAGAATTGTACATCCGATAACCTCTCATCGAACCATCAGGAGGAATCCGTGAGGCAGCAGCCACACCCCCCATTCCCATATTATTTGACCTGTGCCCATTCCCAGGTCCATTTCGATGCTTCGCATGCATGTCTTCCTGTTCAGATATATAATACGATATTTATATATACAGCTAGATCAGCAACTGCAAATTCTCCAACCTGCAATTCACAGGATTGCCATGATTATCAGACCGTCGCTGGACCTTCCAGCCAATATTCCATAACTTAAGCTGCGTTCAAATATTTGTAAATGAAAATTCAACTCCACATAATACATTCTACAACATATAACTACAATCAGCAGTGTATTGGAAGCAGTGGATTTCATTTCGTCCTCAAACCACTATTATGTAATTGAAACACACGCGGAGAGAGAGAGAGAGAGACACGGATGAACTAGATGAATCTTAGAAATGAAATAATCAGTTATCGAGAAATTAAGATGATAATCCAGTCGCCTGATAAGATCAGATACGTTTTTCTGTAAGCAGGTCTTCAATCCTTTCTGAAGTTTCTTATAAAACCCTATAATTCAAACTTCCTTTCCTGCTTTATTAGTAGATACGTTCTTTTTCAGAATTATCATTTTCTTGGGAGACAGAGGCGTTCGTTCATATAGATCAGTGAGAGCAAAGATCAGTTGCAGATCTGACTAATTCTGTGTTCAAAAAATTTGAAATTCAGCTCGGCATCGAGGGTTTACCTTGCAAAATTTGAGTGAAGTTCCAGAGCTGAAATTTAAGGTTTCAGTCTGTCAGATCAGATCCAATTCTCACTCTCATCATAACATCAATTCAATTGGGGAAAAGATCCGTTCAACTCCATCAACAGGAAACAAAATTCATTATCCAGCTAACTTGTGCGTGTGTTATAAGCAGAAATGTGTGGGTAAAATCTGGCAATTTTAAGCCAATTCTCGCAGTCCAGGTATGGTCGTCCAAGAATCAGTCTGAGTTTGACAAGAGATGTTCGCAATTTTTGATGCGCTCATTCGATGGATTGTGAAATTGGTGGGTATGCTTCTGATTCTGCCAAATTTTCATTTTAGGGAGAAAACAAAACCAAAATAAATTTCATCCCTTTTTCATTTTTCTTTTTTTTTTCTTTCTTTCTTTATTTATTTTATTTATTTTGTATATATTTTATCTAAAGAGAAAAGTTGGGTGGCTGTCCCTGAGACGAGGAAGAACTTGATCCACGCGCCTACGAACGTTTACCTCACGAGCTTAGTTCTCAAAATTCAAAAATCAAAATGTCTCGCGACCAGTGGCGGACCCAGACAATTTTGTCAGGGGGTCCAAAAAATATCTTCATCAAATGATCATAGTTTTATAAATTTATAAAAAATTTATAATTAAAATTAAAAATAAATAACAATTTAATACAAAAAATTGAAACTCAGTCTATATGCTTAAAAAATAATTAATGTCTCCAATCAAACAATCAAAATTTGTATTTTCATTCAAAAAAAAGAAATAAACCATTCTTTTATATGTTTAGCTACCTTTCAAATTTTATGTATTTACTTCAAGCATAATATAGACTATTTTTTACATATTTTATACCTTTAAATATATATTTTTAATTATTAAATATAAAATTACTATTATACCCCTAATATTTTTTAAAATCCAGTGGGGTCCAGTGCCCCCACTGGACCCCCCTGGGTCTGCCACTGCTCGCGACTTTGTGTTTTTTTATCTATATATCGTGTATCGTATATATTTAGATATATTTATATTTAATTTTACAAATTGATCAAAATAAATAAATAAATAATAATAGTAGTAGTTGTTTAAAATTAAAAGTATAAGATAAAATAGTAAAATAAACAAAACAAAAATGTAGCAGCTACATGTTAGATTAGATCTAATGGGATAGGTCGCATACAAAAGTTGCTTTGAGAATAGCAGAGTGCATGACAACAAATCCAACACAAGAATAGCAGCTGCCGAAATTCTAACGCCTTCTTGGAGTTGCTCTTTACACCAACCTTACCTTTCTAGTTTCTATACATTCATGATTCATCTAATCTTCACACATCACACACTGGTTTTCATCATTTCTTTTTGGGTTATTGGTTTAAATATACTAATTTTGTGCGACCTTTGTTTTGCATATGACATTTAAATTATATTCTCAAATGCACAAACTTTACATTGTGTTTTCCCATGATTTCACTTCAGATAAAATTGAAACGGACTTGACAATGAGTTGTCAACTCGAGACCAGTGACGCTGCTTTTACGTTTTCCAAATCATAAAATTATTTTCCAAGTCAGGAACATCGTATACTGAGGTCTTCAGAAGCCATGGTTTGTACTGAATCTTTGGAAAATCATAAACTTGAAATAATATGAGTTGACTGAAGAATATTTGGTACAACAAAAGACTACAACTAAACACAGCCATGGCGTCAATAGAATGAAGAGACACCACATTGAAACATATTCAGCAATCCCAGAAAGAAATACTTTAGTTATATTGATTTAATACCAGAAAGAAATAAAGAATGATTTATAATTTAGCAATCCCAGTCCAAAATCACTTATAATAAGAGTTATATATATATATTCCACGTGTACGTGTACTTTCTTTGGTACTCAGACACAGAATATGAACATTTACATCTGTGGCCCGAGCGGCAACCGGCTCATTAACTGCTGGTAAACTGATGACGCATTGGAGGAGTTCAAACCTCCTGCATCTGTCACTGGCTCCACTTTGGGTTCCCCTTTAGGCAGCATATAACCCATCTCGTTAACGGCCCGATTTTGATGCCCCAACACGGATTGACCGGCAGCTTGCCTTGGTTAGGCCCGATACCAAGCCCGGCCTGATCCATTCTGTATCCAAAGCCATGACCTGGTCCCAACCCGAACGAGCCTAGAGGTGGCCTCTGGAACCAGGGCGTGCTGCCATGTAGGTGGGAAGGCTCGGGCCTGTGAACATTATTACCTGAAGTAGCATGCGCTTGTTGGGGTGGGTGTGTGTTTTGACCCCCGGAGTTGACGTGGGCCCCACTGTTGCGCGCTGCTGGGACGTCATGGTTGTGCTTGCCCTCATATGTTGTTATCACCGACTTCAGGTCGTGGGAAGCCCGCTCCACGTGCTTCCTCACATTGCATCCCGCGCTTGTGCACTTGTAGTAGCTCCTGCATCACATATTACACATTTTGAGTGGTAAGTCTCAATGATTTAAGGCAAAAACTTGTGCGCATTTGGATGCACGGTGCATCACCCAATTAGGGTTCATAAATTCCCTTTTAGGGTTATTAATCTCCAGTTAGGATTTAATTAGCGTGGATGCACCGTGCATCTGGATGCATCCACATGTGACATGTGATTTAACTGTATGTAATAAGGCGATGAGCAAGAAGATTAACCTTGGATTCGGATTTCCTTTCACGACTTTCTGGCCATATTTGCGCCAACGGTAGCCATCATCGAGGATGTCCACTTCACTGGTTGTCTGGACCACTACTCTCGGCTCCCTTATCGGTCTAGAAGCCCCACTCATCTCCGTGGCATAAGTTTCAATTCTCCTGCAATACCAAACAAGGCAAAGGATAAGCATTGAGTTGTCTTTTCGCCTAAGTGAATAAACTACAAGAGAAAAAGTAGAAAACCTTCTCTTTGATTCCGACTCATCTCCTTCACCATCATAACCTAACGATACGCTACCGTGTGTTGCACGATCATCTTCTTCTTCGTTTGAGAAAGTAGAAGATCCATCAACCCCATCCACCGGCTCATATGTGGCTCCATTTTGAGGCTGCAAAGCAGTAGTGCCTCCGTTGCTGTATTCATGGCCTGGCAGTGCTGAGGGAGTTGCCTCAAGATTGTCCGTTTTCGACCCTCCTGCAGCGTTTCCATCTTGCACTGCCGACCAGATGGGATCACTGGCTCCAGGTTGTTCAGAGTCGAGCTGCATATCACCAATCCCATTTGAGGACCCAAGAGTCGATCTGCGGTTGGGAGGAGGCTTCGGGTGGGTATGGGCACCCTTGTAGATTATCTCGGTGATGTGACCTTCTTGAGACCGTTCGACTTTTTTCTTCACGGCGCAACTCGGGTGCGTGCATTTGTAATAACTGCGAGGATACTCACTTCCTTTTACGTGTTTCTGCCCATATTTTCGCCAATTATAACCATCATCAGCCGTGCTGCCACCACTATTGGGATCTCCACTGCTTCTTTGATCTCCATTATCGTCGTTTTGTTCATCAAAAGGTGGAGAAAGCTCCACTGCACCGGCAGAGTTGTGAGTCTGCTGCAGCAGATTGTTGCTACCATTGCTACCGAAATCTGATTTACCGAAACTTGCCTCCTGAAACAGGGTGCTATTGTTTGCCATGTGCGATTTGGTCGATTCTATAGTTTGACGCGGTAGGGAGGTATTGGAATGAACAGTGAACCCAGCAATGGGAAATGTCTGCACAGCAAAGCCATATCGACTAATTTGGTCATTGAATGGAAATACTACACAAAAGTTAAATGCAAAACTTGTCATCCTAACAAAAGGACTGGGGATCATAAACTTACTACAAGATAACAAGTTTCTATTATGTTACAAGGGGCAAGCAAACATATAATACACGCATAGATAAGAGAGATAAAGAGGAGCTAGCAATCAATTACTTTATTTGTTGCATTCAAGTATGGGAATGAAGCGGATTCAGTGATGGGTTTGAATGCAAATGACGAAGCATTGATGTCTTCAAAATTGTTCTCCTTCCCCTTATCAGAATCGCCTATCATCAATGCTGAGTCCCGATAGTCTCCATTCGGGGCAAAAGAAAATTTTCCAGTTGTAGGAGATGGCAGAACCTGCAAAGTAACAAAGCCCACTAGCAGCATTAAACATAACGCAATAAAGAAAGTTCAGGTTAACTCATAAAAAGAAATATGTGTCACTTGCACTAGAGCTGAAAAAATAACGTTACACACACGGAGATAACATATTGCAAGATGTAATAGCTTGAAACAGAACCAAAATATTGGTCTTGTTTACAAAATCTACTAGTCAATTAGTCCTATTCCTTCTCATCTCAATACGGATTATATGACCTATCTGCATATGACGATCTATATTATAATGATGCAACATCAGCCAAATGTTCAGATACAACAGGAGGAAATAGAATGAACTAGAAGGCCATTCTTCTCTCAGCCCCATTTGTTCACGAGATGTCGTAGCTCCAGTTTTGTTTTGCCAGAATACAAACAGATACCGAATAGTACACAAACTCCTTAAATAAACAAGAATCACACAAACGCAATGAACCATCATATTTAAGAAGCTACAGCAGTAAAATGCCTCAAACATGTACATAACTAGCATGTTCCCATATGTTTGTTTATTTTGCAGCAGTTGGTTAAGACAATCCTGATTAAGTTTTTCCTACTAAAAGGAAAGCATGAATTTTGTAATGAAGAGTTTACCAATGAATTAGAGAGGAACACTGGAGAATCTAGCAGACTGGTTGGACTAAGACCAGGAGGAATCGTCAAATAAGGAGAGCGGACTTCTGGTTTCTTAGAAAGGTCGGAAGGTCTGATGCTCTCCGTATTCAGCCTTGGGGCATTGAAGCCAGCTCTTGCTGCGATCCTCTCCATAAGACCTCCTCGGAGCTCAACTTTGGTTCGCCCACTGCATTGCAGTTGTTGGTTTCATCATCTCCAAAATTACCCTCAGTCTGATCCTTTTGATCACCATTTCTGGAGGTACCTTGTTGCTCGGGCCCACTTCTATTTCCACTATCAGATTCCACAGCCAGTCGTGCTCCAACATCATCATTCATCATTGATAGGAAAAAGGCCCCTGGATTAGGACTCGGGGGCATCCAATCTCCCATAATAGAGACGTGATCATCAAATCCGCCCATGGGAATCTCAAGTGTGGTAATGATATCCACTCACTAAGAGACCACAAGCTCACAAAGCTGGATACAGAAGCCAAAAAAGCAGAAACTTTTCAGTAGGCATATAGAACTGAAGTAAATCAGATTCCTACAACTAGTTAAGTTTTTTCATTCACAATCATTTTGTTAACATTAGAAAAAGATGCCTCCTAACAGCAGTCAGGATCAACTTTTGTGAACAAAACCCATTCTCAAACAACCCCAACAAAAAAAACAAAACAAAAAAAAACCCTTTTTCATGTTTTATCCATCTCGAATTAGAACCTAATAAATTACAAGACAAAAGATACATGAAGAATTATATAGGTGCGTCAGAACACAAACTCAACGAAGGGCAAGAATGTCGAAAATGATAAATTCAGCACCAATTTTAGAATCAATTGACCCAAGGAAATTAATCAAAGCTTACGAGTAAACAGATTTACAAAAAAATTCACCAATAATCAATTTGAGGCAGCTCAAAACATTTCCAAACCTTTATGCATGACCAAGCTCAACTCAAAGGGTAATTTCAATTAAAACCCCAACTTTTACAAAGATCAGACCGATAATTTCAACAGGCGAATAGTAGACACCAAATCCTCAATTCTTAAAACCCGACAAGATCTAAGAAAATGGGATACCAGCACCCAGAAAAAGTGAAAAATTACATAAAAATCAAGAAAATATTAGCTAAAACGGGACTTTTCTGTGCATGGATCATCATCAGGTACAAGAAAAGGTGGATGCAACTCAAATTTAGAACCAAAGCATCAATGGCCCAGACAATAAATTCCCCACAATTACAAAAATGGCAAAATAGAAGGGGAAAAGGGGAAAATTGCAAAGCAATATCCGACTCAATGATTAGTAAATGATGAGCATAATAGATTAGGCAGGCAAGTTTTGTTCAGTACCTGAAGAGAACATAGAGCAGTCAAAATTAAGAAATCGAAGACTCTTTTTCTGACCCCTATTAGATGAGTGATGGAACATATTTTCCCATTGAAAAAAAAAAGACAAATCTTTATTCCTTTTCTCCCCGTTTTCAAAGAAATCAGCAAAATGAAAAAGAGCCCACCTTCCTCTTCCTGTCAATTTCGCTACTCTTTTCTCTCTCTAGTTTCTTGTACATCTGCTCCCTTCTCTCTCTCTCTCACTCTCTCGAAAAATGGCTGAGCAGTAGCAAGAAATGTGATTGCTGATGAGACAAAAAGATTTTACTTTGTAATAAAAATGAGAAAAAAAAAGTGGGGTTTGTTTGGGAAGTTATGATTTTTGGATGTTTTTGGAAAGAAAATATCCAGTAGTAGTAGGCTACAGTACATGAGAAACCTTTCAGTCAGTGACACTTATCAGCACGGATTCAAATATTTTAATTTGTTTTCCTAAAATTGTGGTTAAAAAGTTATTTAAATTGAAATTGTGGGAGTTCCCCTTAAAGGGCCAAAATGGGGATTTTAGAGGTTTGACCGGCCAATGATATGGAGCGAGGAGTTTGACTGGAGATAGTAATCAATAATTGGGAGCAGTAAGTGGTGAGTGTAACAGCCAATTTGTTCATGTCTTTGATATTAGAACTAGCATATATAACTGGTAGAATTTCAAAGGAAAATATTTTACGTTTTATTTATGATCATATTAAATAAAATAATTTTTATTTTAAGGTGATAAAAATCTTTATATTAGGATAATGCGTCTGAATTTAATATGTATAGGTTATATTCCGTCGAATACTAATGGAAAATTACTTTATATTATAATTTACATGTAGAAAACTAAATATTCATAGGCATATTAATAATTCCTATTTAGAATATATATACACGTACCCCTCTTAAATTTAATTTATTATCTGAAGTTGTTTAAATTACAAAATATAATTTGTCATAGTGATTGGTTATTCGTCTCGATAAAAATTGAACATTACAAAGTAATCATTAATAATAGATAGTATAAATAATGAAAGATAAAAAAAATAGACAAAATTTTACTTATGCGTGTCGATTAAGTTAAAATTCATTTAGAATTTATACGCTCGTATATATCTCAAACCTGATTAAAAAGTATTTTTACTGCTCGTTCTCGTCTCAACCCGTATAGTTAATATCTGCTAACTACCTAAATATGTTTAATTGATTATATATTTCAATAATGACTTGAACAATATAGAATAAATATTAACAATAAATAATATAAATATTAAAAGAATAAAAAATAGAGAACATGTCTCGCATATACATGTCTGCACTCATCCTAAATTTGATTAATTACTCGGAACTGATTAATTTTATAAATATAAGTTGTTACATTAATTAGTTATTCTTTTCAATAAGACTTGAACATTACAGAGTAAAATTATTAATAATAAATAATATGGATAACTAAAAATTAAAACTGAGCAAATTTCACATAGACATGTCGTTTAATGTATTAAACTGTTTACAATTTATATAGATGTAGCTGTCACAATAGGATTAAAAATTGATTTTACTATATGTTCTTGTCTCATTCTCATATAAAAGTATCCACCAATTAACTGAATTCGTATAAATTTATAAATATCTAATTAATAAAATATATATTTATTCAATAATTGGTTATCCTCTCGATAAAAATTTGAATTTATTATTTTATTTTAAAAAATTTTATTAATTGTGAAGGTTCGCCAAAGAAATAATATGAGCTTCAAAATCCCGCATAGATATGTCGATAAATGATTGTAGCCATCTAAAATGTATCAAGTAATATAAATAGCAAAAGAATTAAACATAGAGAAAATTATATTATCGCCGTATGGTAATATTTGATAATTACCCGAATTCATTTAAGTTTTAAACATATAATCAATAAAATATATAATCTTCCAATATATTAAAATTGAGAAAATCCCCATAGTTGGAATAAGAAAATCCCACATAAACATATCGATTAATGTCTTGACCAATTTAGAATCTATATATATGTAGCTGTCACAAATTTGATTAAAAATTGATTTTACTATATATTTGTTATCGTCTCAAACTCGTATAGTAATATACATTGATACCTAGTAATATACGTTGATACCTAAATTAGTTTACATTTACAAATCAATATATGATAGGATTAATGATTAACGTAATCTTTCTCCTACGTGGACTATTTATTTTAAATTTATTTTTATTAATTTGTGAAGTTTCATGAAAACCGATATGAGTTTCAAAATTTATTTTTAAAAAATTGTACAAAATATATTCTTTTATTTAGATTTTCAATTTGTGAAGTTCATGAAAAATCGATGTACGATCCAAAATTTGTTTAAAAGGTCGTACAAAATATATCGTTCAATTTTTGGCTTGAATTTGTAAAGTCTCATGAAAAATTACAAAATAATATTGATCAAATTAAATTAAATTTTCAATAAAAATAACTATTTATTCGGTCAACTAATTAATCGATGGACCAAATAAAATTGGTGGGTGCAAAATAATTGTGTATTGTGGGAGTGAAAAAATCTATTCACAATTATTTATATAGATTTAAATTAAGGTGGAGTTTGATGAGAAATCAATGTAGGATATGAGATGTAAATACTAAGAATAAATTCTTTTGAGAAAATATAAATAGATAAATTATATAATACTACATAGGAAAGATAATCACTAAATCTTTAATCATATTATATATTGATTCATTTGAACCCGCTATGAATTCACTGTTTTCACCACGTGGCTGAAGAACATACCCAAAATTAATCTCCATAAATTCATACAATTCCTAATTCTTGGTGTTTATACTGATCAATCACAAAATAAAAATTTGGATTTATTCTAAGCATATTATCAAATTTTGTGTATGCTTAGATATATGAATATAGTATTTGTCGTGCATTAATTTGCTGTTTGTTAGTAGTGGATATGTGGTTTACATGATTATATGTGAATGAAAGATGTATTTTATGATTATATATAATAGTTCGTGAATAATATTAGATAAGATGTATCAACTATAGTGTTTATCATTCATTTACCGTTTGCATTAACATGTTCAATATTTAAGTGGTAACATATGAATAAAATTTGAAATGCTATGATATAAATATATTCATTTGTGAATTAACTTTATATTATCCATCCCTCAGAAAAAAAATTAAATAATCAATTACTGTTTTGTTATGTCATTTAAATCACGAAATTAACTTAATTTATAATTTTGATATTACTTTTGGCTATCCAAACTTTCAAATTTTAATTGTTCGGAATCTTAATTTAAGACTTTGATAGGTTTGAGGAGGGGGATATTATGACATACATGTTGAAGTCCAATACTTGCCGACAACAGTAATTTTCGACAATTTTTGTTACACTTGTCTTGAAATCATCGTCATAAGGAAGTTTCAAATATCAATCTATTACCAAAATATTTCTCTCCCCAAGCATGTTAATCCAGACTTTAATTATTTGAATCAAGGGCTCGAACAAAGGGTGTTTGAATGTTTGGTTGTCAAATAATTTGGGAGAGTGTATATCAATCTATGCTATCTTTTACTGGTAGCTCATTTCTTAACGTTTTAAAGTCTATTTTGCAAATGCCATCAATTTATAATGTGTATTAGTAGTATCATAACATAATATAAAACTTACTTTGTGGATGATAAATGGTAATGCATTTATGGGTTCAACGTTGTCTACTATACACGTAAAATATGTTTTGTTTAGTAATATATTAGAAGAAAAAAATTGGGGAAAAAAAAAGGAATGGACCCCTAAAACAGGAATGGCATTGATTATTAATAAAATTCAGGCAGTTTTTAGTGGTCAACGACTATGTCCAATCGTTAATATTTTGATGTGTGCCCAATTCTATATAACCCGAACTAATCCAAGGTAATCCTTCCTAAAATATATATTAACCTTTATTACCCGATTTGGAAACTAAATTATGTTTGTATGTACGAATCTGGCTAGACAGTAGACACTCTTCAATATCTAACAAATTCGAAAAGAAAAAGAAACAAAACGGTAACACAAAAACTCATATACGTGTGAGCGGACAAAAGTCTTATTTATTTTTAACAAAATATCATTGAAGAAAAGTATCATTTATTTTTCACATTGTAATAGCTATCATTTATATTGAAGAAAATATCATTGTTAGCACATACATACTTCTACATGTTAGAAATCCTCAATATCCTCCAAAGATATCTCGATGCACGCCAAGAATAGCACGATTAGTCTCGGAATCCGCAATTACACCACACAAAATCATACCCTTAATTAGTTATTTCCTTTTTACATTTCCTTGTATTCTTTATATACTTTACCTATGTTTAATCGTTAGTAGCAATACGAAACAATTACCAACCTTATATTCTTCTCAAACATATTCAACATACAATTTAATATGGTATCAGAGCAGTAGCGATCCTCACGGATCATCACTATTCTGCGATCATCATCTACCATTCTACAAACCTGTTTTCCGCATGGAGGACGAAGAACACATTAAGTCGGCGACCCAACCCGGCGGCTCGCTCAGCAGTTACACGCTTCTACGACACCTCGGTCAATCAACGACTGAAAATCGTGTCCCCGAGAACAACCAAAGCCAATCTGTCACAATAAGCATCAAATTGAACGAGTTCAACTATGCGTTGTGGTCACGAATGATGCATTTAGCCATCGGAGGAAGGGGTTGCCTCAATCATATCACTGGCCATCCTCCTTCCCCCCGAGCCGAATGATCCCGCGCACAACAAATGGTACCAGAACGACCTCATGGTCATATCCTGGATCATTCAAAACATGGAACCAACATTAGCCAACAATTACGTCCAATATAGGACTGCAACGAGCTTATGGAGAAGCTTTAGCCACAACATACAACATCAAAAGGACTCACCAAATTTTCGAACTCACAAGACAAGCCAACAGTAGCAAACAAGGCCAAGGTACCATAGAAAGCTTCTACAGTGGTTTACAAAGGATCTGGGCAGAAATAGATGAAAATCACCCAAATCCAATGGAATGCGATAAAGGTATAGCAACATACCGGAAAATACAGTCTGAAACACGGTTGTTCCAACTTCTCGCCGGAATAAACGAAATACGAACTGAACGGAGGACATCCTTAAAATTGACCCGCGCCAACTGTGTGGAGGCGACTTATGCCATAATCCGGCGAGGCAGCGGGAGGATCCGGGATCTAAATTCATCGAGAATCCCACGATCGAGAAATCGGAACGATGCGGTGACACGAGCGTGGCGGCGGTATGGGGCGAGAGGTTTCGCCGCTCAACCGTCGGGGCGACTAAACTTAGCGGTTCATCATCCCGGATAAGATCGATAAGAGCAATCTTAAGTGCTCGCATCATGAATGACAAAACACACGAAAGATATGTGTTTTCAGTTGGTGGGTTACCCAGAATGGTGGGACGACAACCACAAGCCGCCAAGGAACAATCGGGAAAAGGCCACCGTCGCAATGGCGGCGTCGGGAACTGGCACCACCGGATCATAAGGCAACGTCAAGATTTCGAGGACAAGACGCGGTGAAGGAGAGAAGAAATGAAGCGGCTAGGGTTGCAATGAGAATAAGTGAGGAAGAAAGAAAAAGACGCTGCACTTCTAGCTTATGAAGGTAACGGATCGGGTCCGATACCCGACCCATCCGTTTTATTTCGGTCGCCCAAATCTCCTAAATCAATATCCCAAGTAAATGTCTTAAAAATTAGCCATATAGAAAATAAAAGTCTTGAGTGGATATTTGATTGCGGTGCCACGAACAATGACGTCGATTAATCGTCAGATATTTTGACGCTTACAAAGCTACAAAAAACCCATGTTCAGACAGCTAATGGAGAAATTACTCCAGTTGATGGGGTCGGAACGATAGAAATTTCTCCAACACTTAGAGTTTCTAATTGTCTATATGTGTCGGCGTTATCCCATAAACTTTTATCTATTAGTCATGTCACGAAGGAACTTAACTGTACCGTACTAACGCATCCTACCTTCTGCATTTTACAGGATATCCAGACGGGGGAGATTATTGGACGTGGCACTGAACGAAATGGATTGTATTACGTGGATGAAATTGCTCAAAAAGGCACCGTGATGCTGTCTACCGGAACTATCAATACTGCTTGGCTCTGGCATCGCCGACTTGGACATCCTTCCATAGATTACCTTAAACTTTTGTTTCCTAAATTAGTTTCTTCGGATCTACATTGTGAAACTTGTGTTTTAGCCAAGAGTCATAGACAAACCTTTAAACCTAATAATACTCGTGTGAACTCTATGTTTTCTTTAATTCATTCTGATATTTGGGGCCCTTTTGTCGTTGGGGTCAAAATTTCAAATATTTTCTCGTTATTTATAGATGATCACACTCGTATGACTTGGGTTTATTTCTTGCACCACAAATCTGAAGTTTACTCCAAATTTTCTCTTTTTTATAAAATGATTCAACAACAGTTCAAAACCAACATTCAAATTCTGCGATCCGATGACGTGGAATTGTTAATTCATCTATGGCAAAATTCTTCCACGATAACGGGTTAATCCATCAAACCACCTGTTCTCACACACCCGAACAAAACGGAGTAGCCGAAAGAAAAACCGTATCATCCTTGAGATTACACGAGCAATCATTATTGAATCTCGTACCTTCCAAATTTCGCCTGGCCGTAGCTACTGCAGCTTACCTAATAAATGCTTCCACAAAAAGCCTTAAACTTAAAACTCCTATGCAAGTTCTTTCCGATATTGCCCAAACACCTCTACCTCTCACCTTAAAACCCCGTGTCTTCGGTTGTTCTGTTTTTGTCCATATACCAAAACATGAGCGCACAAAACTGGACCCATGTGCAGTTAAATGTGTGTTTGTCGGATATGGAATCAACAAAAAAGGCTACCGTTGTTATGATCCTAAATCCCGTCGCATGTTCACCACCATGAACTGCAATTTCCTCGAAACCGAATTTTTCTACCATCACCACCTTAGTAGTCAAGGGGGGGGGGGATATTAAGTCTGACCCACTAAGTTGGTTGCCAATTTCGAGTCATTCAGTAGAGGTGGTTCCAACAGCCGATTAATGGTGCCACGAGACAGCCTCTGGCGACTCCACAATCTGAAGAAGTCAGTGAACTGGATAATCACCTCCCCAGTCCGGTATCCGAAATAAGAGATCCTGAAGATATTGATACTGGACCAGCAGACGAATCTCACGTTCCTCGGGAGGAAGTTTCTGAAACACAGGTTCCTATTGAATCGATGGACAACTCTCACGGTGGCGTGATCAAAATCCGGTACATATGTTCGCTTGAGGAGCACCGGAGGATTCCCCAAGAAGATACTCTCCGAAAAACCGCGACCATCCGGTATCCGATCGAAATGTTACTAACAATAATCTTAGCAATCTCGCAAGAGCTTTTCAGTTGCTCTTTACCAAGAAGACTTGCCAAAGACGGAGAAGAAGCTCTCTAGTCGAGCGATGGGCGGAAGCGATGAAGAAAGAAGCTGGATGCCTTGATTGAGAATAATACATGGGAAGTATGTGATCGACCACGAGGAAAGAAACGGTTGGATGCGGATGGGTTTTACCATTAAGAGAAACCGGATGGGTCTATCGAAGGTACAAAATAGATCGGTTGCAAAGGGTATATCCAGACCTACGGGGTGGACTACTCGAGACCTTTTCTCCAAGAGCAAAATGAGTACAGAAGAACCTTGATGTCTATTGCAGCAAACCAAGAATGCCCCCTTCATCAATTTGATGTTACCAATGCTTTCTTACACGGAGAATTAAAGAGGAAGAAGAGGTGTATATGGGCGCCACCGGATTTGAAATTGGCGGCGGAAAATATGCAAACTAAAGAAGACTTTATATGGTCTCAAGCAATCATCAAGGGCTGGTTTGGAAGATTCACCAACGCTATGAGGAGCTATGGATTCAAGCAAAGTAATTCGATCATACTTCTTGAAGAAACGTGGGAACTCATTACCGCCTAATCATATCGTCGATGATATGATCATTACAGAAGTGACACGTAGCGATAGAAAACTTGAGGAAGCAACTATTCCTTGAGTTGAAATGAAAGATCTTGGTGCCCTTAAATACTTTCTTGGTATCGAAGTGCTTAGATCGGGCGGAGGAATTTTCATATGTCGAAAGAAGTACACCGGATCTTCTCACGGCGGGAATGCTAGAATGTAAGCTGCAGACACCCTCTGTGCCATGAATCATAAACCGCAGATAGTTGAAGGTGCCAAGCGGTGACCGTGGGAGATATCAACGCTTGGTAGGAAAACTCAACTACCTTTCCCATACAAGACCGGATATTGCTTATGCTGTTGGAGTCGTTAGCCAATTCATGCATAAACCGCAAGCTGATCACATGGAAGCTGCACTCAGAATCGTAAGATATCTCAAGGGGACTTTCGGATATGGAATATTTTTTTGGCAAGAACAAACATTTGAGAATACATGGTTACACGGATGCAGATTGGGCAGGAAATCCAATAGACAGGAGGTCAACCGTAGGATACTTCACCTTTATTGGAGATAGCCTGATAACTGGAGAAGCAAGAAAGAAGGTCGTAGCACTTTTCGGTCGGGCGGTCGGAGGAATCAAAAGTGGGCTAATGGAGATTTTATGGTTAAGGAATCTGCTAACTGAAATTGGCTTCCCTCCAGATCAAACCATTAAGTTATTTTGCGATAATAAAGCTGCCATCAGCATATCCGAGAATCCAGTCCAGCATGATCGAACGAAACATGTTGAGATTGACCGGCACTTTATCAATGAGAAGATAGAAACCGGAGTCATCGAACTACCCTTTGTCCGTTCTGAAGATCAAATGGCAGATATATTAACCAACGCCGTAAATTCGAGAAGTTTTGCGGATGTATTGGACAAGTTGAATATTGGGGATCCCACTACTCAACTTGAGGGGGAGTGTTAGAAATCCTCAATATCCTCCAAAGATATCTCGATGCACGCCAAGAATAGCACAATTCGTCTCTGAGAATCCTGCAATTACACCACACAAAATCATACCCTTAATTAGTTATTTCCTTTTTTACATTTCCTTGTATTCTTTATTTTACCTATGTTTAATCGTTAGTAGCAATACGAAACAATTACCAACCTTATATTTAGGGGTGAGAATTTGGGACCGGACTGAAATTCCGTCCGACCCGAGTCCCGACGGATTCGGACCCCGAGTCTCTAAATTTACGGTTCGGACCGGGACCGGATCGGATCGAAATTTTGATTTTCGTGTCGAAGTCCCGAGTCCGTTGAAATCAAGTCCCGATTTTAAATATATCTAATTTTAATTTCGGGACTTCGGACATTTTCGGTAATTCGGACTTCGGATATTTTCGGTAATTTCGGGACATTTTCGTAATGTCGTGATTTCGGGACTTCGGATATTTTCGAAAAATTTCAATCGGACCGGATCGGACTAAAATTGTAAATTTTCGGACGAAGTCCCAAGTCCTATCGGGACCGGATCGGACCCAAAATTACAAAATTTCGGACTTGGGACTCGGGACTCGGGCGGACCGGTCCCGACCCGATTCTCACCCTACTTATATTCTTCTCAAACATATTCAACATACAATTTAATAATACACAGGAGATCACCTCAAACGGTTTGTAAAGTAAAACAAAGACGCATGGTCTCTCGTTGTAAATCAAAGTTTCATATGATTACAATGAGAAAGAGTCAGTCTAATATACGGAATCTTCCAGTAGTACTTTTCTTATTATATTTCATAACCTTATTTACTTGTTTCTATAAGAAAACAATTAAATATTTTTAATTGTTACCGCTTAAATAGAAACTGTAATTTATATTTACTTAGATTAAACAACTTTTCAAACAAAGCGGGGTATATGTAGGGATGGCAATGGGTCGGATTTGGACCGGATCTGGTTAGGTCCAGATCCAGATCCGATTTTTTTTGCTTTGGTTCGGATCCGGTTCAGATCCATTAGGTCCAAAAAAATTAGATCTAGATCCAGATCCATAAGATCCACAGGGTCTAGACTCGGATCCATATGTTTTCGCTTCTAAAATAAATTATAAATCAACTATAATTCACAGCAACTTTATAATAATCTAAATACACAATAATACTATAATAATTATTTAAAATTTCTATAATTATCACTATATTGGAATACGTTAGTTACAAATTTCCTAAAGTAGAAACAACAAACAACTCGACCATGGTATTGGTGTAAGTGTTACCATAGTGAATACCGATTGATCATAATTGAGAGAATTTGAAATGAAATTGAGAGCATATTTATTTTGGGAGAATTTGAAAATGAAATTGAAGAGTTTTAAGTTGGGGTTAGATATTTAATTATTATAAAATAATATATATATATATATATATATATATATAAATATATAAATATATAAAAACTAAATGGATCTAGGATCCGGACCGGATCAGTCTCAAAATCAATCCGGATCAGGATCCGAAATATAAAGTAGGATCCGATCCATCGAGTCCAATTTTTGAGGATCAGATCCGAAAATGGATCTGGATCCACGGATCTGACCGGATCCGGAATCCATTGCCATCTCTAGGTATATGTACTCAATAAAACTGACAGAGGACTTTGATGCACAATAAGCCACCATGGATTTGATAATAAAGTTTCCACCAAAACTAAGGGTATGTTTGGCTCAAGTAGGAGAAAGGGAAACGAATCAATAAAGGAAAAATAAAAATGAATGGTACTCAATTTTCCAACTTGCATGATTTAGAACCACTAATGGAACTGAATTTTATCGTATTCCCTTTTTTACTGTTGGGTTCAACAAATGAGAATTAACGTTAAGGGCGACAACAATGTAAATTCTGGTGCGGGTAACAACAGTGATGGAGAAAGAGGGCTATGGGAAAATCCAAATCCCAAAAGAGGGGAGGAAAGTGACAAAACCTTAGAATCATAAAACAAATATGTACAAATATAATTAATACAAAAATTAATTACCAACGAAACACTCACTGAATAATTTGTGGATCTTAATTCTCTTCCCTTTCTTAGGGGTTGTTTGCTTGTTATAAGCTTCTTCAAAACAATTTATAAGATGAATAGAACTATAAACCCATCCCAAGTGTTTGGCAAAATAAGTTCAAACAATTTTATAATTTGTGAAAATAAGTTTCAACAGCTTATAAGCTCCCTTAAAAATAAGTAGCTTAACCTCAACTTATTTTTTCATAAGCTTGCAAATAACAGTGAATTTACCAAAATAATCTTATTATGATTCGTTATAATCTACATATATACTATCGACTTTACCTCTCGTCAATTTTCTCGCTCTAACTATGATTTTCTCTCTCTAACTCACGATTCTTTCTCTAGCTTATAAGCTAAATTATTCAAATACTTTGACAACTTATAAGCTCTTGAAACATTATGTCTTATAAGCTCTTAAAACATCTTATAAGCTCTTAGAGCTTATAAGCTCTTTAAAATAAGCTTAGCCAAACACCCTCTTAATTCCCCTCCAAATCAAACGCGCCTAAAAGTTGTGAGTAAAAAACTCATTATTATGTATTATTTAATTGATATATATTCAATTTCATATTAGCATATTTAATTATTAGCTAATTATTTAACAGACTTGTAATAATCTCATAAAAAATGACTAGGGAGTTGGTGAGGTGGGGTTGAAAAAGGACAAATTTGTTAAGAAGGTTTTGCATAGTGAACTACTATAGTATACTACGTTCGGAGCCCCCAAGACAACATCAACAATTCAACATGTTCGCTTTTTCTTTTTTCTCCTTTTATTGGTGTCTATATAATAATAATAATAATAATAATAATAATAATAATAATAATAATAATAATCGCATCTTTAACTTTCCATTTTTAATGGTTTCTAACTTTGTGCTTGTTATACTTAGATTCTTAAATACATATTGTATTATAATAAACTAGTAGCAAAAACTATATTAAAAATTGTTTTGGTACTCTCTTATAAATGAGGGTTCGAATCACCACGAAAGAGAAATGGACAACCATTATTAATCCTCTTAAAAGAAAAGTAGAAAGAATCACCTTGCAATGGGATGTGCATACATTGAGTATGAAAGCAACCCGTACGATGAGGAATGGACTCTTAATATCACCCATCGTGAGATTTCTCCAACTTTTTTTTTATTCTAGCTACTTCACAAAGTATCAAAGATTGATGACTTCCAAAAGGTGCAAAAAACAAATTTGTGGTATTCGGATGACCTAATTGGAAGATTTTTTTTCCTGATACAACGCGCCTAACTTACTTCATGTTAATATGATTGAATATTTAAAGGATTACATGATCAAACTAATTCAATAATATCGTTCAACCCATATAAGTATAAATATAAATTAATCTAAAGTGTTTTTTATCTATCATAAGTGTATATCATTCGCAAGGGTATTTGATTTGATGTTATTCAATAATAGTGTCCAACCCATGTAAGTATAAACGTAAATTAAATTAAAGTGTTCTTTATTGATACATATCCATCGTAAGTATATATCATTCACAAGGGTATTTAATTTGATGTTATTATTTTTTAGACGTCGACATTCTAAACCTAACTCCGTCAACAACATAATTAATTTAGTATTTGTATTGTAAAAGGACATGATTGAGCAATACACAATAAATGGGGAAATAATATGAGGTTATTATTGTCATTATTAAAGAGAGACAGAGATTCAAAGCAAAAGCATTATTAGCCGTCGAAGTGTCACAACGGACAAGTTCTTTTTTTCTTTTTTTTTTATTCTTTTGTGGGTGGAGTTTAGTGGCCGGACAGCAAAAATCGATAATTTCGTAGTAGTTGCTTTGACGTCCAAAAGAAGTTTTGCATATTTAATCGAATAATTTGAAATAAATGTGTAATATATAATTTAAAGTTTATTCTGTTTAGAAAAAATAAACAAACTTACTGAAGATATTGTTAGGACGAAAATTAAAGGTCGTTAAAATTTATTCTGGTTAAGAATTAAACAAAGTTACTTTAACACAACTTGTAAAGATTTATATTGAAATTTTTTTGTGTGATACCGTATCGTACTTTTATATCTATTATTTAATAATATTTTTTATATAAAATATGTTATAATATAATAAATTATACTTAACTTTTATTCAAAAAAGTAAAGCTATAAAAAATTATATAACTTCATTTGGATTTATGACCCTTAGTGATGAATCATTAATTAATCTAAATTATGTAAAATGATAGAAGAAATAGCTATACATCCTAATTGGATGAAATAAATCATAGTTAATAATTATAAAATTAAACTAACTTACAAAATTGAGATTGAAGAAAAAAAAATTGAGATTAAAGAAAATTAGTGTCTTCTGAGTGATGTACATACCGCATTTTATAATCTATACTTTTTGAGAAAAGGATTACTGAGACAGTGAAATATTTTTAAATTTAATAAGTGTGATAATTCATTATGAAAATCTCTTTTCGTACGTAATTGTTCTATTTTTTTCTTTCTGAAGTGGGGACTTATTGGTATAAATCAAGAGTTATCATCTAATACAATATCCCTATGCCAACTCAGGAAATTAAGCGGTCCAATACAATTTGCATACGTAGTTGTTCGAATTTTTTTATAATTAAATTAATTCCTATATAGTCTCATTATTCTATATTTCTATTTTTAACTTGTAAAAATGCTGGAACTGAATAATCATAATTAAAAATAATCTAAAATACATGCATTGTACGGCAATTATCTCTTTTATAATCAATGCGAAGATATGAAATTTTCAAGATAGATGATGATTAATGATAAAGTTGGTGGATGTAATGATGTTTTGCTAGCTATACTTAATAATTGTTAACCCTATAATATTTATCGTAATTGAAAGGATCAAATTATGAACAACTTTTTCCTGTTATCCAAAAGGATGATTTGTAAATAATCAACATTTGCTTATAGAGAAGTTTCGTAATCGATCGCTATGGCAAGTAGACGATGATTCACAATTAAAAGGAGACTAATGTAAATTATAGTGGTCAACTTTTATCTTGATAGAATTATAAATAATATAACGAAACCAAAGTATAATTGTAACGATTAGATTGAATGAGATGAAGCCTGTATAAGATAAACAAACTATGTGTCACGAGAAATTATGATTTTCGATCTCATCTTATCAACAAATTAATATTCAACTATGCAATTATTCGGGGCCCTTCAACCAACACTTGTATTGGTAATCTTATTGGGGCTCTAACGAATTCTGTGATTTAAAGTTGTTAGTGTTTGTCATACCAGACATACACATGTCCCTTCCGTAATTGGTGTATTCATTCCTAACAAAACTCAAATAATTCTATATAATTGCCATGAAAATCACGATCTTTTATCCTATTTGTAATTTTAACATCACCTAATATAAAATTGTATTAAATACCTAAATTTTCAACAACAAAAAAAATTGCAAATAAAACTCACCAAATTTTTATTTTTTTTGGCTACCTGGACTTCAAACTTTACTGGTTCGAGCCTTTGACTTGATAAACGGTAAGTTATGTTTTGGCGGACTTAAGTACTAGAAATATTTTCACATACAAATTAACGTTCAATACTTATTGTCAACAATGAATAAAAGTAAGATTCCCAAAATTCTCGAATCTTGTGTAAAATGTGGAAAACGCCGAAAAATGTCAATCCAACTCTAAACATATGGATTGACCCGAATAAGTCGAAAAAATAAAATAAAATAAATTTTTAACCTAGACTTATTTTTTAGCTTAAATATTTTATAATCGAATAACCGACAATTCAATAGAATTGGCTCGAAAGAGATATGTATATACACATATCTCTGGAAAGGAAAACACATTTCCTTTGTTTCTCCCTCTAGAAAGGGAAAACGGGGAAGAAAAGAATTACAACTGGATTCTAACTTTGGATTTATTTGACGAATTAGGACTTATAATCATGATAACTTACTTTACTTTAATATATTTTCAAGAACGATCTTTTGCAGAGTAGTTCTAACTCCTAAGAACATGCCACATGGCGTGATTTTTCCCAATTTCGACATAACATGTTTGTGTGTAGTTTCATATGCAAATGTTCTTCACCATTATATATAAAAATATCTAACAATGTTACAAGACCAAGTCAGGGACCACAAAACAAAAAATATAAATAAATAAAGTTATTAAAAAATTAGAAGATCCGGTCAAAAAGATTTATTTATTCGCAAAGCAATGCCACTAAAAGTTTATTTGAGGAATCAGGAAGTAATTAAGGCCTTAATCAACGTAACCGGTGGACAGATTAGATCACGGAACATGTTGTTTTGTCGGTATTCTATATTTTGATATTATGCGAGAGACATGTACGACTCTATCTTAATATAACATATATATATTTTCCTAAGATTCCATTTTATGTAAAAATCCTATTCTATTTATGGAAACTATCTTTCCAACTTTATCAATAATATTCTTTAATTACACCTTTTACCACCTATGGTACCACTATTTCTCTTTTCTACCCTCAACAACCTATTTATTTACACTTTACTACCTACCACCACTAACTAATTTAATATTATATTAATGTGACCTATTCCACTATGATAACTCAACAATTTTATTAAGCACATATTCCTGGAAGGAATATGGGGACTGAGGAGTATATATTTTACTTGGTATTATAATTTATCGCTCAACATATATACACAAAGAGTTCTAAATGTGCACGACTTGTGTACCCATAATGGAACTTAGAGGGTTTGGTGAGCATAAGTTTAAAAAGCTTTTATAATTATGTTTTGAAAATTTATAAGCTCACCAAACACCTCTTAATATCGCAATAAGAATCAAATTTGTGAAATAGCACCATCTCATATATCATAATAATTTTGGTAATGTTGCACTACAACTTATTAATTTCTCTCACTAATATATAGCTTTCATCAATTTGCCTAGACTCAAATAAACCTTTTGTGAATGCGTTAAATGAATTGTGATTACTTATAAATTTGCCGGATATACTATAAATTACACACTTTATATTAGTACATGTGAAAAAACTTTGAAAGATAACAAGAATCTTTCCTAATTTTCCGCAATCAATGGGAAATATGGGATGCCAAATAAAGTGCGTTAAGATGGTCGTAAAGTTAAATTTGCAGTCAAATTGCGGAATTAAGAACTGTCGCTGCTTTTAATTAGCCTTTTTACTCAATATAGGATTCCAAGGTCCCATCAAACTGATTCTTGGTTGGGCCTGTCACTTTTTGGCCCAGAGACCTATTCAAAACTTTTTTTTTTCATTCTTTTTTTGAAGTGAGGATTTGTTCGATAAATCTTTTATTATTATTATTATTATTATTATTATTATTATTATTATTATTATTATTATTATTATTATTATTAATTATACAAGTGTCATATTTTTTATATACCTATGATATAATTGCTTATTATTATATTCATATAGATTTGTAAGTTCTACGTGAAACATCTACTTTTATGTTATCACTTTTGTGGACTTGTTGCAAATGATCCATATCTAGTTTCTAGCCCATTAAAATAGAAGGCATTATAGTGGGATCATCACAAACAGAAAAAATTACAGTTGGTTTGATAATGCTGGAGTTACATTGCTTCTTCGGTCCAACCGAGAAATCATACCATTTTGGTAATATATTCTAAAAACTTGATAATTTTCCAGTGGTGATCATGGCGACAAGCGTACAGAAAATGCAACTCACTCTAGCAAAACGGAAACAAAATAATCATATATGATTAATGGACAAAATTTTGGGAGGCGAGAGAGATGCAAAATGGAAAAGAAGTAATGAATGAGTTGTGTTATATACAGAGGCAAAGAGTTTAGAGTGAGTATAGCTAAGGGTCCCTCTCGTGCGACTCATGAATGACATCAAGAATGTCCGTCTCGGAATCCGGCTGCAGCTCCTTAAACTTGGCCATCACCTGAATCATCGTAGGCCGCCGGTACGGCTTATCATCGAGGCACTCGAACGCGATCTTCAGATAATGGTAAACCTCCGCATCTCCCACCAGCTGCGGATCCAATATCTCATCACTCCGCCTCTCCTTGTGCAGCTGCTTCGCCCATCCCACCAGGTTGTTGTCGTCCCCGAACTCCGCCGTGTTGATGGGCCTCTTCCCTGACAGCAGCTCCAGCAGCACCACCCCGTAGCTGTACACGTCGCCTTTCGTGGTGCACCGGAAGCTCTGGTAGTACTCTGGGGGCACGTACCCTGGGGTCCCTGCTAGCGTGCTCACGCTCAGGTGCGTGTCCAGCGCATTCACCAGCCTTGCCATCCCGAAGTCCGACACCTCGCTTCCAAGTTGTCGTCTAAGAGGACGTTGCTAGACTTCATGTCGCGATGTATAATATGAGGGATGCAGCTGTGGTGGAGGAACGCCAGCCCTCTTGCTGAACCCACGGCGATCTTCTTCCGCGCGGCCCAGTCCAGCCGCGCCTTTTCCTCTCATGTACCACCGCCTCTAGACTCCCCATTTCATGTACTCGTACACCAGCAGCCGCTCCTCCCCAACTCTGCAGTACCCTAACAGCGGCACCAGATTTCTGTGCTTGATTTTGCCTATTGTTTCCATCTCTGCCATGAACTCCCGGTCGCCTTGCCCTGTTACATGAATCAATTTCTTTATAGCTACAATGCTGCCGTCTCTTAACTGCGCCTTGTACACGCCGCCGGCCGCCCGACCGATCAGGCTCTCGGCACTGAACCCGTTGGTGGCCTCGAGCAAGTGCGCAAACGTCAGCTTCTTCAGCGGCTTCTCGAACGTCGCCACGTTGATGCTTAGAGGCTCCGCACGCTGGAGAGCTTCCAGCTGCTGCTGCCGGAGGTAGGCAGGCTGTCGATGTACTTCTCTCTCTCCTCCATTCTCCGACTCCTTTTCGCTCTGTAGAGAGCGTAGAGGAGCAACAATATACACGTAACTGAAGCCATGATTCCGATCACCATCCCTACAGCCATGCTCTGTCTCTTCCCTCGGGAAGAGGAGCGTGACGCCCGTTCCCCGACGTGCACGGCGGCAACGGAACCCCGTACAAGCCGGAGTTGTTTTCATATCTGGATGTTGAAAATGTAGTCAGCTGACCACCGGAAGGAATCAAACCTGACAAATTGTTGTTTGAAACATCGAGGTCGCTGAGGAACGATAAACCCCCTAACGATCCCGGAATGAATCCTTCAAGTTTGTTATGAGAGAGATCCAGAACTCCAGCACTTTTTAAGCCTCCAACGCTGAATGGTATCTCACCACTTAAACCATTGTGCCCCAAATTTAGAACCTGCAGAAAACTCATGGAGCCTAAGCTGGCAGGAATGGAGCCAGAGAGCTGATTGTAGGAGAGATCGAGGTAAATCATGCTGCCGTTGCCGGTGAATGTGTATACCGTCATACCGCTATAAATCCTCGTTGACGGACAGGCGTGTACCATCGGAAATTTCGCCAGCCTATCAGGCCGGATCCCTTCGAATTCGACTAATCCACCTGCGCCACGGCACTCGGTGCCGCCTTCATTTCTGACAAATGCGAACTGCTTCCCGAAACCACCCGGGACAATGAGACCCGTCTGTGCAGCAAGCTCCGGGGGCAGGGGCCCCTGCAGCTCGTTGCTGTTCAAATCTAGCCATATCAGACTCTTGCAATTGCCGATTCCCGGCGGAATTGCTCCGCTCAGAGAGTTGTTTCCGAGCTGAAGGATGGCGAGGTTTACTAAGTTGCCTATATCGTGAGGAATTTCGCCGGAGAGGCGGTTGCTGGACAACGACACCCAAATGAGATTGGTGCAGTTGATGATAGACTTAGGAAGAGTTCCGGTTATGAAATTGTTGTTGAGGATCAGAGTCTGGAGATTTCCACCATTGATGCAAATGCCTTCTGGGATTTGGCCGCTCAGATTGTTCGCCCACATCACCACGTCCGAAAGCGCCGGCAGGATCCAGATGTCCGGCGGCAGGGAGCCGCTCAAGTCGTTGAAGCTCAGATCAATGCTCCTCAATTTCTTGCAAAGTCCGAGCTCCGGCGGCACTGCCCCGGAGAGATAATTGTTAGCCAGGAATAGTTTCTCGAGAACGGAAGCGCCGGAGCAGAACCCGGAAGGCACATTTCCTGTTAAATTATTAGAACTGAGGTCCAAAACCTGAAGCTGAGTGCAGTTGGTGAGCGACGGCGGCACCGCGCCTGTGATGTTGTTAAACGCAACATACAGATACTTGAGGCTTGTAATGGAGCTCACCACGGTATCGAGAAAGTTCCCGAGAGGTGATTGCTGCTGAGTTTGAGAGTCACGAGCGACGAACATGACATGAAGCTTGAAGGAAGCTCCCAGTCAACTGGTTACCAGTAAAATCTAGAACCTCTAGTGAACTGCATATTTCCCCAGCTGTATCGGAATCTCACCGAAGAATTCATTGTTGGCTAAAACCAGCTGCTTCAAATTCGTCATTTTTGCAAGCAGGTCTCCAGGAATCCTCAGCTTGATAATATTGTGGCTCAAATCCAGAGTTTGGAGGCTCTGGCAGTAAGCTAGGTTCGCCGGGAAACCAGTAGCGGAGAAGCTGTTGTGAGAGAGATTGAGTATGGTGAGATTTGTAATTGACCTAAAATCCAAATTGAAGAGATTGCTGGTGAAGTTATTGCTCGAGAGATCGAGGACTTTCAACGACGCCGAGTTTTTTATCAAGGCAGGCGGCACTTCCCCCTCCAAACGGTTGCCAGAGAGATCCAAAACCTCGAGGCTCTGGCACGAGGGGAGAGAGGTTTCGAGTTTCCCGGCGAGTTTATTGCTCGAGAAATTTAGCAGATTCAAATTCTGGCAGCTGGAAAGAAGCGAATTCAATAGCCCTAAATCCATAATCTTGTTGGCAGAGAGGTCGAGTTTAGAGAGAGAAGGTCCGAGCTTCAGGCTGGCGCTAGGGATTGAGTTATGAGAGAGATTCAAAAAGGCAAGCTTACTGCAGGAACTCAGCAGAGAATCCGCCGCCAGTGGCTCCGAGAAGGTGTTGACGGAGAGGTCGAGCGACTCGAAGCTGCAGGAATTTGTGGCGGAGGAGGAGAGGTTTCCGTCGAAGGAATTGCCGCTGAAGAGAAGGGTGGTGAGGACGGGGAGCGGCGTGAGATCGGAGATGTGGAAGCGGCCGATTAGGCCTGCATTGGTGAAGTCGAGGCGGTTGACTCTGCCGTCATCGTTGCAGGAGACACCGCTCCACGAGCACGGGCTGGAAGAAGATGGCGACCAATTGGCCAAGAAGCCTTTTGGATCGGTTTGGATTGAAGAGTACTTGAAGGATAATAAGACGCCGACTTCGCCGCCATTGTTGCCGGTTTCTGGTTTTGAAGCCAAGCTTCTAGCATTTAATCCAATGAGGTAGAATCCCGTGAACAGAATCAAGAGCAAAGCAGCTTCTCTGATGGCAGATAGAGATAGTATATGGTGGTGTTTGTTGTTCATCATCATGAATGTAATCTACTTTCTCCTTTCTTTCTGTATTATTCACATCTGCATAAATAAATTTGAAGGGAAAACAAAATATGAAAACTGATTGAAGAGAAGAAGAAAAGAAATAAATAGGAAAAGCCAAAATCATTCGTTTTGCTCAACTGAAGACAGCAGATAGAAAGAGAGGAGCAGGTGTTTCCTGAGTAGAGACTAGGTTTGTAGAGAGTGAAATGAGAGCATCTAATCTATAACCAAATTAAGGCTGCAGTGGCAGTGCAGCAACATTAGTTTCTTGGCTTTTGGGTACGATGTTCAGAATTGTCGGCTGTATATGAACTCCATTAATATTCTAAAATATCCCCACGCATTTTTACTCTCTTGTTTTTCCAACACATGGAATAAACAAACTGGAAAACCCGTGTATCACAAATACTATGAGATGATGAAGAAGACGAAGATGGGTCAAACTTGGGATTTGATTCCTTCTCTCTCTATCTATGCGTCTTTTTAGGGCATCTACGTCTTCGCCTCTACTTTAATTGCTGACTGTATTTCCACCCCAACAGAATTGCTCAATTTCGTATTTTCCTTTATTTTTTATGCCTACATTGATTGGTATAATTCTCAGCAACATAGGCAACTCCTTCACCGTTTCTTTCCTCTCTTTTTTTCAGTCTTTCAAATCAGCTACACCAGAGAGAGGGACAGCTGTTGTTCACTCGCTACAGTCCGGGTTGAAAATCCTACAAGAAAAAAAAGTGATAAAAGTAGTTTGTAGAAAATAATTGGTCGTTCAATTGATTAAACTTCTTTGTTTAATTTCTATATGTCACCTGTTACCAGCTTATTAAGTTGAATTATAGGTCATTGATAAAGTATAAACACTATGAAATTGGATTAGGTTGTGTATATAGAAGAAAGAAAATTAAATATAAATACTAGTAATCGTATATCAAATTGGATATGTTTGATTATAGTTATTTTATACAATATTACCACAAAATTAGGAACCATGTCTGAAGTAGCGGAGAACCAAAACGTATAATTCAAGATACTGAGTTAGTAAGTCAAAAATTGGATGGTTAATTATCTAGAAAAAGAAAAAAGAAAAAAAAGGCAGGATTCGGAAATATACTTTACCGCCGTTTCAAAATCCTAACTTGAAATTGAACATTTTAGACTATAAAGAGTCAACATAAGCATGGCTTTAGCGTCCCCTCGTGATCTTTGAAGAAGAATATAAGCAAGATCCTCTACAATTAATATATAATCTAATTTGAAAGATCACGTATTTAAGAAAATTAAAAGGAAAACTAAACTTAAGCGACGGATCTATAAATTCAAAGGGGTGGTTGGAGTAATAAATCTCGAGTCTGCCACCACTGTAAACACACTATAATTAAATCAAACTTATTGGAATTCTTGAGTTGTTTCTCCACATATTTAAAATATTAAAAGTATAGGCATGTAGGTGCAGTGGGTGAGACAAAACTAGTTTATTTATTTTAAGTTAGAATTCTAGGAAGTGGGTGCATTAGGCACGGGGCGCGGGACTTAGGGTTTGATGTTTACACTCTTTTCTTCTGTCTAGATATGCACACATATTTTGTATATACTCCACAAGTTTTAACATTATCCCAAAGGGTAAGCTCTCTTCAAAAGGGTAAATTATAATGATTCAATGGTTAAAAAGTTACGAGGATATTTGCATAATGTCTACAAATAACCACTTGAAAGAGGGTAAAACTCCCTACAATACGATTGATAGGAACTTAATCATAGATCATTGTCTTAAATCTACTAACTCTTAACCAATTGAATTAGATATTTGAAAGTCAGACAAGTTTTAACCTGTTGTTGAGTTGGGCACATTACATTTTGTCCGTGTTTTTTCCACAACACACCGCACGAGTGAATCGTATTCGCTGCCTTTCCCTTTTATTAGATTCGCATAGTCGATTCATCCAACGACACAAATAGTGATTTTGGTTAGATGGAAACGAAAATATATATAAGAAAAAGGAAATGTCATTTTCCATATTGTTGTTGTTGAGATGGATTTATCAGTTCCTAATGAGAAATGGTTTTCGTAAATATATGATTTTGCTCCACTATGAAAGAAAAAGACAAAAAGAAACAAGGAAGAAAAAGGAGCGGAATCCTCGCAATGAAAACTTGCTGATTTTTGGACCGTCCTTTATATTTGTATTTTCTTCCTTTAAGAAAAGCGCCCATGATTTCAATCAACAAGGAAAAAGAAATTGCAAATGGGCCCCGATTCTCTTTTCAAACTCCCCCCAAAAAACAAAAAAATATAGATACATTATCTCATTTAACTTCGTCAAAATTTCAATTACTTTATTCATTTGTTTTTCAGTTTGGACATACTCCATATTTCTACCAATTGTATCTTACATTTTATCGGTATACGTTTTAAGAAAATAGTTGGTAGATATTTTTTGAATGGATAAAGTGAAGACTTTAATGGTAAAATAGAATGAGATAAAGTAGATGATATACTAAAATGAAAAGTGGAATATTTTTGTAGACATCTAAAATATAAATTATATGATACTTTTTGTGGACGTATGGATATTTTATAATCTTGTATGATTTGAATTAGGGATGATAGGAGATCGGTGTCTCGGTGAGGATCATGTTTGTTAAAAGCTTAACGGTAGGTTAGATTTTGTGATCAGGTAAAATAAGAGTATGTTCACGCTACTTCCATCTTAGTTAAAAAATAATAATTAATAAATTAGGATTAAAATATATAATTATATTTTAATTAAGAAATAATAAACCAATTTACTATACCCCGATTGACACTCTAATTAACTATAAATTAATAAGTAGTACGTAATTACTAAGTGTAACCGGTAGCACATAGAATTTTACTTACAATTATATGTAAGAAATAGTTTTCTAGTTATAAGTTATTCTTTTTTAGACTCACATATACATTTTTCTAGATGACTTGAAACGTCGATCTACTAACTCAATGCAAATTGTATTGTCAATTTAGAGGGTGTTTGGCTAAGCTTATTTTAAAGAACATAATCGACTTTATAAGACATAATGTTTGAAGAGAACATAAGTTGTCAAAGTGTTTGGATGATTGAGCTTATAAGTTAGAGAAATAATCGTGAGTTAGAGAGAGAAAATTGACGAGAGGTAAAATCGATAGTGATATGTGAAAATAACTAACTATAGAAATGTTATTTTGGTAAATTCACTATTACTTATAAGTTTCGAAAAATAAGTTGAGGTTGAAATACTTATTTTATGAGCTTATAAAACATTGGGCTTATTTTCATGCATTATAAGTTGTTTAAGAGTTTATTTTACCAAACACTTTGTGTGTTCTTATAAGCTTATAAGCTCCAAACACCCTCTTAGTAATTGGGTTGCACTTCATCATCCTAATACGTACAATTTCAAGCAAACATTTTGTAAAAAACAAATTTTGAATCTTTATTCTTTGATTACTTCAACTCATAAAAATATAGATAATCCATTTTCGATGTAGTAGAAAAATGTAATTGCTAATTCTGCATATTGGATAAATTCTCACTCATATACCATAGTTTGTGAACCATACATAAAAATAAATACACTTGAATAATTAAGTGGGACAAGCTCATAGTTATAAAGGCAGTTATATACATTTATACATACAAATATGTCTACTTAAATAAAGCTATTTGAGTCCGAAAATAACCGTTTCGAATAGTCGTTTAGATAACCGGAATATCAAGATAACATATCTAGTAACTTTATTAAAGAGTCTTTGGCCCTCATTTTTGTGATTTTACGCTTCAAACTTTAATGAGATATTTTTGTACTAACACTTTACTTTCTGTAGCTTGTATTTTTTTTCTGACAAATTGGAAGTAATGTTTTTAATACGTTCTTTGAGTTCGTACGAATGTTAAAATCATAAAGCGTATTACTTTGTTTTCTAAAAAAAAAAGTTTATTACATTATTTTAGAATACTTTTTGGTTTTATATGACCTTTTCAATATGGTAAATTTGTCTTTATGCATATATATAGAAAATGCGAACGGTCCAATACGTTACATTAGATATTGTATGTGAAAAATTATGAATGATGGCAAAAGAAAAGATTAATAACATTACCGCATATTAAAACTCTGGGACCGTATGTGTGTGGTAGCCTAGTGGTAGAGTGGTTAATGCCCGAGGTTAAAGGTCTCGGATTCGAGTCCACTGTAACGCGATTTTTAAATTTATGTACTAAATTTACCAAAAAAAATAAAAAACTCGGGGACCCGTTAATGGTAACTCTAGAGATACTTTTATTTATGAGGGGAATTCTAAAGATACTTAAAACTGATATTTTCTTCAAAAACCATATTATCTACATGTGATGTTTGGTGATGCGTGGAAGATGATCGGTCGACTATGTATATACATAATACATATCTATAAGTAGAAATTTGTTTTTTAATGAACTAGCAATCTACACAATTAATCTTGGTGTGGTTTATGGTTATCATAAAAAGAAGCATTATAATATATGTGTATCGGTTTAATGGTTAGTGATTAATGCGTGAGATCAAAATCTTAGATTCGAGTACACCACGATCTTTAAATTTTTTATTAATTGACAAAAATAATATATATAGAGTGTATTATCATATAGGAGCATATTGTTAAAAGTTGTCATTTAGATATAATTGAGAGCCGAAATGAATGCTAATAGTTGCCATTTAGATATACAAAGTTGCCGTTGTGAATTATATACGTCGCGTTGAAAGATTATCAATAAAGTAAATTGCTCAAAGTTTTTTGCAGGAATTAATGCATTTAAAATAGGGTATATTTTTTATTATTTTTTTAATGATAAGTAGGCCTCGTGCAACATTTTATTCACGGATAAATTATGGAGAAACTTCATTAATCTTATCCAAATTAGACAATCCAATGACAAACAAATTATACAAGAGTGACACACCACAAAAAACAAATCTACAATTTGCTTACATCGTCAATCTTTTCGATAGATTTGAAAAATGTTTTATAGATTCAGTCGACGTCATATGAAATTAATCATTCAATCAGATTTGAATTATCCATCTCACGTGTAGTAAGTATAACACAAGATTAATTTTGAAAGGAAGTTAGTTCCTTTAATTTTTGGGCCTAAAAAAGTTCTTTTTATTTTTGAAAATTATGGAATCATCTTATCCAGAAGTCAGGGAGATCAATTAAATATCATGATAGAATTAAATAAATTTTATAATTTGTTTCTTATTTTGTTTACGCTGTTTGCAGGTAAAGTTCTGAAACTTGTTCTTCAAAACCAATCAAATACAAACAATACTTGCGTAACACTCGGAATCTCAATAGTCAATACTCAATAGTGACATTTTATATTTTGATTTAATATTTTTTAAAACAAATGATATTTTTGTTTAGTAATATTTATAAAAAAATAAAATTATATTTTTTCTCAATATAAATAATACACTTTTTAAGAACAAATAATATTTTTTTCGTGCATGAGTTATTGTATTAATTAATATAAACGATATTTAGGCTTTGCTTAATCATGAAATAATCCACCTTAATAAAAAGACGCCCTTGTATACCGTTCGTCTCTGTCCAAAAATGACGTGTCCCTTTCGGAACCTGGTTTCGCGATTTAAGGAGATGGGCCCCACACCTCACCGCACGAGTGGAGGTGGGCCATACCTATTTCACCTTATACGTTTCTTTTGGAAGCGTCATTTTTTGACGCGCCACGTATCCAGTGGCCGCTACTCCCAATTTATTAGTGTTTTTTTGGGTGGGGCGTGACTTGAGATAGACGTCTGTTTATTTAATTTTATCTTTCCCCCCAAATAATTAGTAGCTATTGAAATCTTAGTTTGGTTTGTGATTTGTTATTTTTTATATAAATATTGAGGTAACGTCTGTATGGGGGATACATAGAAGAAAAGTGATGATTTAAATGGACTTATGCTGTATTAAAGTCTGCGTCCGTCTAATGCAATAAATTTGAATATAAAGAGTTGGAGTTGGAGATACGGCATCTGCAGCTACGTAAGAAACTTGGCACAATTATGGGTCACATGTAACGTTTCTATATGTCACGCGTGGACTCTTAAGTTGGAGAATAATCTTGGCCCATGCGTGCATTTCTCAACTTCAATTTTGTTTTATAGGGTTTTTCGCATTTATTAAATCACTTTACATACGTTTTTTTATTTATTGTATTTAATATTTTATTAAATCTTAGATATTTTGTTTCTCGCATTCTCAAAATTCTCATGCTACTTACGTTATTTAATATTTTATTATTATTTGATCCAAATAAAACTATAGTTTATATTATTATTATTATTATTATTATTATTATTATTATTATTATTAATCCTCACAAGGATAAGGAATCAATTAAGATTCATTTTTCTTTATTTTTTTTTAAGAATCACATTCTCAATTAAGCTGCATTCATGATTTTTGTTTAAAGTATGTTTTAGACCGACAAAATATGTAAGTCTTGTTACAACGTTTGTTATATTTAATTATTTTATTACTCCAATCTATTTGAATTATTTGGTTTAGTCTGCAATATTATACTTAAAAATTAAGTATAATAAATTTGACTCAAAAGACGTTGATGAAATTCAATTCAGATTTTAGCTAGCCTCAAGAATACTCACTCTATCACTAAACCATTTCCAATTTGAGGATAATAAATGATTTATATATAGACTTGTTCAAATGAGAACCATTTTTATTCTAAAACTAAGAACCAAATGAATTTCTTATGAAAGTTGATGAATCCGTTGAGAAAGTTATTGAATCTAATAATTCAAAATTTTTCACCGTAATTGAATCTTATGGGGAGCGAAAATTTCATTTTTTTATTCGAGAATTTTTCCTACTTGATTCATCAATTTTCACAACGAATTCATCATTTTCGATTCTCACGATAAAATGGTTCCGCATTAACAATCTCTCTCTCTCTCTCTCTATATATATATATATATATATATATATATATATATATATATATATATAGGGTTGGGTTATATCGTAAAAATAAGAATAAAATTATCTTGATCATTATTTTAATTAATCAATGGTTAAAGATTAAGTTATCACATTCCATAATTAAGGGCGGTTATTTTTGAATATTACGTAATTACCATTATACCTAATTTGATTTAATCCATGCATCTTCAAAAATCAATGGTTCAAATTGTTCTCATTTCTTATTTTGAATGTGTTATTGAACAATCATATATATATATATATATATATGGGATTAACGTAAAATCTTTTATTGTGAGCGTGAGAACCAAAAATGATGAATTCGTGTGAACTGAATGAATTGGGGAAAGTTCTAAATCCAAAAATTGGAATTTTCGCCTCTCGGATTGACTCGGTGAAAATTCGAATTTTGGATTGAAACTTTCAAGCGATTAATTAATTCATACAAATTCGTTGTGCGTAAATTTATATCTATATATTAAATTGGTTTATATATATATATATATATATATATATATCATATTTTTACCAATATATAAATTCATGTATGATTCAAATTCTATATATATATAAAATATGGCGCGAAGTCGCTTAATTATCGTTTACTCAAATCTTTGGCTTGGGGTAAATCTTTCATATGTGAGCCTAACAACTAAATCGTGATTTTGGGACCCTCACCTTTTATTTTTCTCAACTTTTGACAATTGCTACCGACCGAATTATTAGCCAGACAAATGATAATATACGAACACTGATTTGATTCGTCATTTCGTCCAACTTACTTTGATTCATCTTAGAATTTGGGGAAAAGGAAACTCGAGACTAATTGGATGAGACTACACTGTATCACCAAAGTTGATTCATTCATTTCCTCATTTAAATTTCCCCTAATTAATTATACACAATCATTTTCACTTTCCACTACTTAATTCCCTTCTTCTAATATTTATTAGTGTAATCGGATCTAGTCAAGTCGCAATAATTCATTTCATTTTTTTAAACTGTTTTCAAAATGAACGTTTGAAATATAAGAAAAAAAAATTGAATGAACACATCCAGATCTGGCTAACCCTTGTCTTTTATTCTTTCTTTTTATTATTCTTATTCTTTTATTCTTATTTTATATGACGGCGGTGTGTATATATATTACAATCAAATTTACTAATCGACATATCAAGTAATTTTATATATTTTCAGGCAAAAGCAAACTGTAATTATGTCACCTCAAATGAGTTAAAGGCTTCTTTTTAATCCTTTGGTTATATTAAACACGAAAGTGGAGATAATATCAATTTATTTATTATTATTGGAGCGGGTCTAATTATGGTTAATTACTGTTATATATATAGATGTATATGCAAAATAAAAAAATAAAAAAGGAAAGATGGTTGATGTGAAACTTAATATCAATGTAATCTCGTGTTTCAATAAATACAAGCAGATTAACTTTCCTTTGCCTTTGCTTTTGCCTTTGCCTTTACTTTAGAAAATTCCTTTTATGAAAATCTTAATTAATATTTAGACCTTTATTAACGACTTTTACTGCTATCAGTTTTAATCTTTACCCTTCAATCTGGAGTTTTTATTGAGATACCAATATGCATAAAGCTTTCAACAGTGGTTTCGTTTTTTCAACTCATCATTTGTTCAAATTATAATCATTTGTTTCAGAGACATTTGATGACAGCTTAACTAAACCCTAGAAATTTAACTCATGCAATTTGAATTTTTCCCCAAGTAATTATAGTGAATATGTATCATGATACGGCAGCTATATATTCAATCAAAGAATAATGGTCACTCATTCGTGGAACAATCAAGTTGATGTAAGCAATTTCCATTTAATAAAAATGTAAATATAGTATTCATATTTCCAAACATACTAATACATCCTAGGTGACAATTTCGACGCGACAACGGCAACGCGAACAGCGCGCGAAATTAACGGGTTGGTGTTCACCTTATCGTGTTCGTGTCGCTTATCGTGTCGACACGATAAAGACACGATAATTTAGGTATCGTGTTCGTGTCGGATCCGTGTCGTGTTCGTATGTAACTTGATAATTTTCGTATTGCATTGTGTTCGTAATCGGTTCGTGTCATTTCGTATAATTCGATAATATTTTAATATATTTAATATTAATTTAATTATATGTTATATATTTATATTTTTTATTTTCTAATTTTGATTTAAATTTATCGTTTTTCGTATCGTTATCGTGTCGTGTCAACACGAAAAAATCGTGTCATATTTGTGTTCGTGTGCGTTAATCCGTGTCGATTGCATTTAGTGTCGTGTTCGTGTCGGATGGATCCTTGCAATTAGTGTTCGTGTTTGGCGCTTATCGGTCGTGTGGATTATCGTGTCGACGTGATACCTAGCATACTGGTGCCATTGCCTAATACATACTACGCAAATTGATGTAAGAAATAAGCTACTCATTTTGTCAAAGAAAAGACGACACATTGTTAGACTTGTGAACTATTAAGTTTAATTTATATATAGACCCTTGCATATAATTTATTGTGTTTTACTAACTTCTTGTGCTTCAAAATCTGTTTTGTCAAAAAGTACCTGCATGTATTTTGGCATAGTATTATACTTTTAACAAATATGTTTATAAGATCTTCGAGAAGAAAACAAAGAAAGCCGTGTGAACAACAAAGTATAAAGCTTAATAAACTAAAATAAGAATAAAATAAAAAATCTCAGTACAAAAGAGAATATTATTGCAAGTTTAGGAGCTTAACAAAGATATAATTTGAAAATTTAGAAACTTAATAAGAGAAAAGGAAAAAAAAAAAAAAGAGTTTGAAGCTTTTCTTTCATCTCGAAGCTTTAGACTTTAAAATCATTATTAGAAAGGCCTTTTTTTTTTCTATTTAACCAATCTAAACAGTAAAGCCATTCATTCCCACCATCTTACACGATCGACGGAAAAAGCTATAATTATTATTTTAAATTTAATAGTCCATTTGTACCATGATTACATGTTATTAAAGTTAAATATACTCGAGCACAATAAATTGATCTATTGTCGTTGTTAGAGTATCGGAGAAACTATGATTATAATTCCAAATTTATGATTTTTTTTAATAATATGTGATTTAGTATCTTCTAAAACATAACTAGATTAATATGAAAATTAGAGTAAAATAGTCCTACCTTACTAGGGGTTCACAAGGAGTTTAGTTCCACATTTTACAAGGCAATTTAAGAAAAAACATCATTGAGATATATCAATGTAAATGATTTACATTCTCGATGAAATTCTAGAGCGAGAATCAGAGTCCTCAAAATTAATTTTTTCACACGTAAACAAAAATTCAAGATACGTAAATAATTAATGATTATTATAACGGGAAGACCTAATCGATAAATATGTAAACAATTTGGCATTATGAAATGTGATAAATTAAAAAACAAAAGTATTTTTGAAATATAAAGATATTCAAAGAAAAATCATATTAATGTTATTATCCAAAGAAAAATCATGTTAATGTTATTATCCAAGTTCGGCCGCATAATCATGAAGAGTTTACTAAATCGCAGTAACTTGGGCCTTGTATCGGCCCAATCCAAAACTTGAGGCCGAATCGTAATTTGTGAAATGAAAGGGACCACTCTGCAGATTTCGAAATTCGACGGCGGGTAACGGGGTAAGTATATCTGCACTACAATACGTAATGGCACAGCCAACAAAAAGATGAGACGATTCGATTTTCAGTGCTTGAAATGATGTCCGATACATTAACTGCTACAATTTGTGTATAACATCCTAATCTTAGAGCTGCTGCGGTTTCAAAATTTCATTTG